>CM035406.1:81273354-81818354 GCA_020310875.1 Ceratopteris richardii
ATCTCCCTATCTAGAGTTGTCTAGATCACCCTTTAAAATCTACCGTGAGAGCACATGGGTGGACAATGCCATCATCTTTGTACTTGTTGTTAGTAGAAAATTGTTGAGATTCTCGTAAATCTGTTATCTTCTCAGCTGCTGCTCTTGTGTTATATTGTGTAACTATTTTCCTACATGGTATTAGAGCCCTAAGGTTTGAATAGCTTGAGAAGTATCATTATTTCAGCCTACTAGTAGACTAGAATATTAGTAGATCATTAGAGTGATTACATGATGGCTTCATCCTCAAACACTAGTCTTGGTGCTCCAACTAATGTTAATGCTACACCTATTCGAATTCGTCCACCTGCATTCACTAAAAAGAAGATAGATGGAACCAACTATACACTGTGGAAGTTCAAAATTTCTGCAATTTTGGAATCTTATGAATTACTTGATATTGTCATGGGACCGATGGGATTGGATTTAGAGCCTATACCAGTTGAAGATCAAGCAAATGAAATATTGATGATTCATCCATATCTAGATCTTCTCTGAGCTTGGAAGAGGCTGAACGCTAATGCATTATGTGCAATTATCAGTAGTGTAGGTGATTCTATGCTTACTTTAGTTCAACATACTACTAAAGCACATGAGGCTTGGGGCATATTGGCTCGTCAATATGAGACCAAGAACCACACTAGGATACAAAATTTAGAAAATTCATTGGAAAATGAAAAACATTTTGATTCTGAAAAGGTTGAAGATTTTATGAAACGGATAAAACTTCAAGATCAATTGGCTATAGTTGGTGTTGTTATAACACCAGAAGAGCTGGCTTGAAGATGTGTACATATTCTTCCAGCAAAGTATGATGGATTAGTAACAACCCTTAACACTCAGGTAAGACCAACTCCCCTTACATTTGAAGAGTTTTGTGCTATGCTTTTAGAAGAGGAGATGTGGTTGCGGAATCGGCAAAGTACAAGTGATACTGCATGCTCAGCCAATGCAAAAGGAAAACACTCTTCTGATGGATCAAAGAAGCCAAAGAAGAAAAAGTTCAAAGGAAGTTGCTTCTATTGTGAAAAGAAAGGCCATGCCATCAAGGATTGCAGAAAGAAGAAAGCTAATGAACAAAATGGGACTGTAAAATCATCTTGGAAGAACAAAGAGTCTGCAAACAACACAGAGCTGGAACTATGGGTAGCTATTGAAGAGGTATGCTCATCTGCTCAAGTTCCTATCAATGAACCATGGATTTTAGATAGTGGAGCTTCTCTCCATATGACGAGTAAAAAGGATTGGTATAGTTCCCTAGTGCCTCTGCAGGAATCCATCAATGTGGTGGTGGGAAATGACTCCAAGTTTGCAACACAAGGAACTAGAACCATTATCTTTTATCACTTCTCCAAGTGTTGAGAAAAATTTATCCGATGTTCTCTATGTACCTACACTTAAAAGAAATTTTTTGTTAGTTTCTGCAATAATAAATCGTGGACTTGTTCACTTCAATAAGAGTGGTGCAAAAATCATGGTTTCATGAGGTAATGTAGAAGGTAAAGGCATAACACACGATAACTAGTATGAGTTAAGTGCCTTAATTGCTATAGAAGATAAAGATGTAAGCAAGTTATGGCACCAATGATTTGGACATCTCGGATTTGCAGTTTTGAAGGAGATGCAAAGAACAGGGATGGTTGCTGATTTGCCTACATTTTCAGAGTTGCAAGAACCTTGTGAAGCTTGCATGATGGGCAAGCAACAACGAAAGGCATTTCCACGAGAGACCATCAATTGATCTCAAGCTCCTCTAGTGTTGGTACATGCTGATCTCTGTGGTAAAATGTCCACCTGCTTTAGGAGGATCTTTCTACTTTTTGTTGTCAATCGACGATTATAGTAGAAAGATGTGGGTTTATTTCATTCGTAAGAAGGCTGATGCTTTTGAAAGATTTAAAATGTGGCATAAGTATGTGGAAAATGAATCAAGAAAGGAATTGAAGAAATTCAGAACAAATAGAGGAGGTGAATTCTTGTCAACAGAACTCAACAACTACTGTAAGGAGCATGGTGTGAAAAGGAAACTTACCACAGCTCATATACCTCAACAAAATGGCATTGTTGAACGTAGGAACACGACAGTAGTTGAAATTGATCGTTGTATGTTAAAGGCTCAAGAAATGCCTTATTCATTCTAGGCAAAAGCAGCTTATATAGCAGTCTACATCCTCAATCGAAGCTAACATAAAAGCACAAAAGGGGATGACTCCTCAAGAAGCATATTCTGGTAAAAAGCCTTTAGTTTTGCATTTCAAAATTTTTGGTTTTTAATATTATGTAGATATTCCTCATCAACAAGATCAAAGTTAGATTCAAAAAGCAAAAAGTGTGTCTTCGTAGGATATAGTGAAGAGTCTAAAGTATACAGGTTGTGGGATCCAGAGGCAAGGAATATTTTTATCAGCCGAGATGTGGTGTTTGATGAAGGACCACACTTGGTGGAAGATAAAGGTAAATCTACCATCTCATAAAATGGAGAAATATCTCACCTTGTGCTGATCAAAAAGAGAGGTTAAAGTTGAGGAGGAGGAAACATGTAATGGAGAAATTTCCTCACTAAAAAGCCAACCAGTTGTAGCTGCATAGCGTAAGCCACTACCTAAGTGGGCACAAAAACTCTCTGATGATTGCAATCCACATGTAGATGTACCAAAATCATCCTTGGATGGATTACAAAGATCAAAGAAAATAAAGGAGCAAAGAAGAGCCTCATAACACATTGTTAACATGGATCTAATAGTAGATATCATGGGCTCGACAAAGGAACCTACCATGATTGAAGAAGCCCTTGATGATCGAGGTTGGAGAGTGGAAATGCAATCCAAGTATGATAGTATACTAAAAAATGATACATGGATCTAGTTGACTTGCCACCAAAGAAGAAGGTAATAGGTACTAAATGGATTTGGAAAGCTAAGTATAAATCAGATGGCACATTAGAAAAGTATAAGACAAGATTAGTTGCACATGGTTTTTCACAAATCAAAGGATTTGATGTTCAAGAAACATTTGCGACAACACGCATGACAACTATTCGGATGGTACTTGCAGTAGCTGCACAAAAGGCTTGGCCTATTTTTCACATGGATGTCAAATCAACATTTTTGAATGGTCACCTCAAGGAGGAGGTAAATGTATCTAAACCACCAGGTTTTGAGGTGCCCAATTCAAAAAATAAAGTTTTCAAGTTGAAGAAAGCTTTGTATGGACTTAAGCAAGCACCACGGGCTTGTTACCAACGTATAGATAACTTTTTCAAAAATATGGGTTTTGAAAGAAGTACTTCTAATGCTAACTTGTATGTAACGAAAAGGGATAGTAAGCTAGTTGTTGTCATTGTATACGTAGATGATTTGATCATTATAGGAGATCATTAGGAACTCATCAATAAAACCTGGATCAGCTTGGGAACTGAGTTTGAAATGACAGACTTAGGTCTACTCCATTTTTTTTTGGGAATTGAAGTATGGCAAAGAAAGGATGGCATTTTTATCTCACAACAAAAGTATGCCAAAGAAATTCTCAAGGCATTTGGAATGATGAACTACAAGCCAACTATCACTCCTATGGAGGTAAATCATAAGCTATCTATGGATAATAAACATGCCTGATGTAGATGCTAAGAAGTATACGAAGCTCGTTGGAAGCTTTATTTTTCTGTGCAACACTAGATCAGACATTTGCTATGCTATTGGAGTGTTAAGGAGGTTTTCCAACAAGCCTAAGGAGAGTCATGAGAATTCTGGAATGCGAATTCTAAGGTACATTGCATGAACCTTGGGTTTTGGTATTTTTTATACCACAGGTGATACACTTCAAGGATATTGTGATTCAAATTGGGCTGGAGATTGTGATTCTAGAAAAAGAGTTTGTAGATACTGTTCCTCACTTGGTTCAGGAATATTTTCTTGGGTAAGTAGAAAGGAAGCAACTCTCGCACTCTCCTCCACTAAACCAGAGTACAAAGCATCCTGTTCTTCTTGTTGTATGGCAGTCTGATTAAGGAGAATTCTTGAAGATCTAGGCTTTCGATCAAATATGGTGACTGTACTCAAGTGCAATAATCAAAGTTGTATGGTCATTGCAAAGGACCCAATTTTTCATGCTCGCATGAAGCATATAGAAGTACAATACCATTGTCTGTGAGCTAATTGAAAATGAAATTTTGTATCTAGAATATTGCCCAACAGGGATAAATTGTGCTGACATTCACCAAAGCACTTGGAAGAGAGCAGCTCAACAGGCATCTTCAATAGGTAAGCATAGGACAAATACCTACTTGATTTATCATTCGATAAACATTGAGGGAGGTGCGAGTATATGATCAATGTCTACCCCTCATGATTGTATGCACATTTTGTAAGGCCCCTATTATGAGGAGAAGCCAATTGTGGATTACGCAATTGATGGGAATCCCAACTTGCATGTTGGATAAAGGTCATATTGGACCATGTAAGGTATTGTAAGGAGAGGGAGTTACTAGGGTCTCCAATTGTGGGGTCCGAGGTAGCGGTGAGCAACCTCGATTGGCGGTCCAAGGGGGCCAGCGGGCCCCCTGGTGGGGATCTAGAGGCATCACCCTCGGTGCGATAGTAAAGGAAATATTCCATGGAATATTCCCTCTCGAAGTGAGAAGCCATTTATATTTGTTAGGTCGGTGTAACCGACCCAAGCCATGTATGGCAAGCACGTGGGCAGTGACCGCCCATGCTCTATTGCCCATCTATAGCCATCTGTGGAAGGCTACCCATTATCTTATATATACATGAGTTTTGGACTACCTGAGGCATCGAATTGAGCCAGCATACCTCGACCTTGTATCTCCCTATCTAGAGTTGTCTAGATCACCGTTTAAGCTCTACCTTGAGAGCATGGGTGGACAACGCCATCATATTTGTACTTGCTATTAGTGGAGAATTGTTGAGATTCTCCTATATCTGTTATCTTCTCTGCTACTGCTCATGTTATATTGCCTAACTATTGTCGTACAACAGCGTCTAATCTCGTTACTTTAAACGAAGATAAGTGAAAAACCATTTACAAATGGAGATAGCTCAAACCTAGATGCCTAGGAATTATTACAGAGCTATAAAAGCTTGGATTTATTTCACAACCTTTTGGTATGGTTGAACTTAGACAGAAGGAAACACTATTCTAAGCCTCTTTTGTGAACTTTTAGAATGCTATTCCATTGTGGTGTTCGATATGATTTCTTTGTTAACATATTTCGTATTATACTTTGACACAGATGTGAACCCTCTCCGGAACCAAATGCTCAAAAACAAAGTCTTGCAAATACCGAGCTATCTAGTATCAATTATGGCGTGCACCCTAGAAAATACCTGCAGTGGAAAAAATCGACATATGTTGGAGCATATGCATCGCCAACTGCACAAGGATTGGACAAAATAGAAGTACAAGCTACTGAGAAGCTATTATGATAAATTGATTATTGATTCAAGAAATGCATTGAGGTGAGCAATGTAAGTTGACAAAGTAAGTTCACAAGAAAGCTGGAGATTACGACGTTGATTGGATGGAACAGAAATACAAGCTACCGAGAAGCTCCTCAATAGAACTGAGTTTGATAATACGTATGTTGCATTGCGACTGTGCTTCCACCAGCCGATACTGACTTTAATATGCGACAGAGTTGCTTCGGGGGGTCTCTCCCCTATAGTTCCTATGCAACTCGAGCTCCTTCCACACAAGCCATCTCGCAAGAACCTTCGTTTTTGTTACCATCCCTTGATTGGAAGCCTTCAAGTTTTTTGGGAATTGACATGAATCACATGCCCGCATGCACGTCCAGTCGCGAAGATATATTTGAGGACAACTTTCTCATGAGGCGGGAGAAAGAGAGAGAGAGGTCCTTCGATGCTAGGCAGTAAAGTGAGCTCGAGGGGAAGTAATGATGATGGTGAAGGAGGGACCAGCGGCAAGAAAAAGCTCCACCTCTCAAAGGAACAATCTTTCATGCTCGTGGAAAGATTCAAAGTGCATAGTACGCTCTGATACCAACTGAAAGTGCATGAAGAGGCTATGGCGAAGGAATTAGGCACAGAGAAGGAATAGAGTATGCGCGGATAGAGCAAATGATGCACCTTAGAATTTCATTTAGATATAACCATATATATACATAAGGTCAATGAAGCTGTTGTGAAGATAAGCGTGGCACATGGGTTATTAAAAAAGCATCGGAAAGAGGTACTTGATAAGGAGGTTATCTGAGATGAATGACCCCGACTTTACATAGTGACAAAGGTCGTTTCAATATGATTGTATGTGTGTGTGTATATGTATATATATATATATATATATATATATATATATATATATATATATATTTATTTCATAAGTTCAGAGTTCTCCAAACTTACGAACTCAAGATAGAGAACACAAACGCATACACATTGGAAAAAACAACAAACAAAAGCAAGAGACTTAAGATCAATATAAAACATGAAAAATACAAAGAACAAACAAATAATAAGGAATTAAAATAAGAATTATAAAAATTTAAATTAATAAATATATAGATAAAAAATAAATAAATATATATATATTAAATATTAAATAATCAAAAAATTAAAATAAACTAAAAAATAAAAATAAAAAAAATTCATATATTTAAAAAATAATATTAAAAATAAAGAAATAGCTAAAAAAATAATAAAAGTCGTAATAATAATAATAATAATAATAATAATAAAACAACAAAAGAATAAAATAAAGCTACAAAAAAAGAGTGAAATAACCCCCGAAAATTACTTATCATTAACCAATATAAAGTTCCCCTTTTCTATTGGATTTACCAATGATTAATTTGAACACATGAAAAGAGCCATAAACTTGTTAGGAAGTAAAAGTCCTTACCGTTTTGAAACTTTCTTGAATAAATACCCTTTTTTGAACAAGCAGAGATTAGTTGACAACATTGAATCACAAATGAAGACAAGCTTGAACATAGATGAGAAAATCTGAACATTTGAGAGCAAACAATGCCATACTTTCCTAAATGAAAAATATTTGAATCAATGAGGCATTCGTATCATGTTAATGCTAGCAAATTCCGGTTCTAATCTTTTAACATAAAGGTCATACTTCCAAACCAAAAGGAGATTGAAATATTTTTAGATCTACGAAAGCACATGAATCACCATGTGAAGTATAATTCAGCTCACAAACAGTTTTTGAGATAAACACCACCACCAAAAGCATCACTCTCTATTATATATATATATATATATATATATATATATATATATATATATATATATATATATATATGTATGTATGTATGTATAAGTGTGTGTGTGCATATACATAAATTTAATACACATACATACATATATATATATACATACATACACACGTACGTATGTATGTATGTATATATATATATTTATTTATTTATAATAATTTATATATACATTTATTCACATATATACATATATACATCGCGCGTGTTGGCGCGTTTCTTTCTCTCCCTTGGAGATTAAAATAAATATTAAGAGGATGGGAGTCGCAATTATGTACTTTTTGGTCACCGGTTGTCGTACACCGAGCTCCGAAAGAAAGGACTGAACTACAGTAGAAAATTAAGAACAAGGAATGAGTTCAATCATACTATGAGCCTTGTCCAATGATTTGGGCAATCGGCCAAAATAAAGAGAGGAAAATGGCCGGGCGCGGGCCCGCCTTATGCCGCATGTCATCTTTGTGTACTTGTATTTCTAAAATAGGCGGGAATCTTCTTCAATATTGAGAGTACAGAACTTTTTTATTTTCTTTTCAATACGAGAAATATTCTTTCCATGTTATCAGATCCGGTTTTGCAGTCGATATAAATCTGTTTCTCAAGTAATAACTGATTTTAAAGTTGCAAATCTGTTTTTTAAAATAGCTTGACGAGCTTGAAATAACGCGATAATATTTACAACCACACAGAACAGCTCGCTATCCGTGTTAATTTCCTAAATGTCAGCTATCTGTGTTGATTTCCTAAATGGATATGTACAAGCGTCATATAACAATGAGATGACCACGAGCTTAACGGATTTCAAAACCTAGATCAAATGGGAGGAGTTCAACAGACAAGTTTCTGGCCCCCATCTATTCTGTTGATACTGTCTCATTTGTATGCAGAACAGGATCAGCTATAGGCTGTGTGCTGCTTCTGCTCTGCTGGATCAGCGCAGGATAATCTATCGGTCTGTCCTCGTACACGTTCCACCATTTCTCAATAAGTCGCCTCAGGGGCTCTATGTTCATGTGTTCTTCGTCGCCTCTGAAGCTCCATGGTTTCGAGCCCTGCAAGAATGAAAATAAGGCCATGTACGTTCTCAAGAACAGAATTATGTTGGTCTACTCCGTGCTACAAATTTCTTCAGTGCAATCACATAAGTGGGACTATGTGGAGAGCAGATATCCTTACTGGAACGCAATAATGGACTACTTTGATCTTCCCTATGTCGGGAACCTTCTCCGGATGATACAGAAGCATAGCCAAGATAAGATTGTAATGCATTGGCAGCGGCGTGTACATATCACTAAAGAATGCGTTTAAGGAATCCTGCAAAGATTAGCAACAGCACACGATCGATCAATCAGTCCAGGATTTTTTTTGATCGATCAATCAGTCCCAGGATTTTTTTTTACTGCTGCTTTAACGGCTAAAGAAGATATTTCAGCTAGACCACTTTGAAGTACTGAAATTTTAATGAGATTTTATGAATGAATTTGTTTTTTGGAAGCTTGGGAGTCCAAATATCTGCAGTTTCAGGATATGAGAAGGTTAAGATATTCAAACGAACCACATGAAGCTTATTCTCCTTGGTCATGAAGACGGTCAAAGCACTATGTTAGTTTTTTAGTATTGAGCAAGGGAATCCAGATATCTGCAGTTTCAGGGTATAAGAAGGTTAAGATATTCAAAGGAACCACATCACGCCGTCAAGGTCTGAACATTGATCGTAAACACTGAACACTTCAACAGAAAAGTGAGTCTTAAACATCTTTTCTAATAAACAATGAAATGAATTAACAGAAAAGTGAGTCTTAACATCTTTTCTAATAAACAATGAAATGAATAACACGGGCAGGTCGTTAGTTATACTCATGGTGAGGACTACGTTCACGTATTAGATTCGTAAATAGTGTCGAAAGCGCGAAATCGAATGACAAATCTTATGCACAGATGATCTACAACGGATTTAGATCTTCGTTGTCGGAATTGTGAGTCCATAGAATCATGTTCATGCTGCTCAATTTGCTGGACCCTTGTAACTGCCACTCATGACGGTTCACATAACCTCCCAAGAAATTAATAAACCATGGCCTATGCTTGGAAGGATTTCCGCATCAAGCTTATCCACTCTCCATCTGTGCTTGTCGCTGGAGACTGTGCCTTGTCAGTGACGGAATGCTCCAAAGCAATCGGCTGATTGAAAAGTGAGATTTCAATCACACGACTCCAGAATGTCTGGAGATGAAGCTCAGAACGTTCGGAAATGAAGCTAAAGAATGTAACCTTGTACAGACGGAACGTTTGACAGCTCTGTTTGCAACCACTCATCAAAAGGAGAAATCCTATAATTAAATCATTTCCAACAGTTACTTCAGCTATGTTCTAAATTCTGATGAAGCCGTTGATCTGACGAGCAAACGATACTAATCACCTAGCCTTTACTGATTGCAAGCTGTTCTTTATCAATATAATAAAGCATTCGCAGAAACAAATGATCGTTTATCGACGTATACGAGAGGTGGAAAGACCTAACAAAACAAAAATGAAGAAAAACTATGTTGATTTCCCTTCAGAGTCTAATTAGGTTGTCCTCCGTTTACTCAGATACAGAACCATTCGACGATATGTTCATTTACTCTTATCTGTTAAAAAAGAAAAATCGAAGGGGAAGAAAAGGGGGAAGGGGGGCGCGCCGGGGGGGGGGGGGGGGGGGGGGGGGGGGTATATATCATAAAGGTCATCTATATCTGTACCTGCTCGGCGAAGGGAGTGAGTGGAGTAGACAACAACATATACATCATTTGCTCAAATATAAATTTGCCCGGCTCGAATACAAACATGCCTGCGTTGAAATAGGCAGGAGGTGGAGGTCCAAGGCTTCGGGGCCACGGTTTACTCTCAGGAGACTGTTGGCAATACTTCACCTTGTATTGCGGCGTGTGTGACCAGGTTGTTGCACAAAAGCAGTCCTGCACAGCGTAGAACCGACCACTCGGAAGGTCAAACAAGTGGTCGATGTTGTCGAAAACAGCGACATCGGCGTCGAGGTAAATCAATTTCTCAAAGTCTTCGAACTATTCAATTGGAGATAACCGTTAATCTGAATCAATGGGGGAAAAGTAAAGTAATCCTTTTACAATTAGAAATTTCATATCTCCGTATTTCCGTCCGTCCAAAGGATAGAAGGCCTGATTAGTAGCTAAGCTACGAGCTTAAGGAACGGTAATTACCAGCCAAATCCTAAGCTTGGAGTAGTTGATTACGTAGTGAGGTTGAGCATAATTTACGTCTTCGATCCCTGAGAGATTAATCTTGTCTATCGGCCTAACATGGCAGCCATTCCAACGCAGAAGTTCGCGATGTTCCTCGGGGACATCCTCAAGGACCGCAACAATAAAAGGGTACGCGGATTGGACGCGCCTAAGGCTCTTAGCCAGAGCAATCACTCCTTTCACGTAATTTCCATCGCCTGCGAGAAAGCTCACATAGGCGCGCGAACCTCTAGAGGATATTGCACGCATAGAAGACGCCGCTGGAGTCATGACAGTACGGGAATATAATCACCCTGATCAAGGAAAACCTGAAGCACACCTGTCTGCGTACAGAGATAAAAAGCAGGAAGTAGCGCAACGATGGAGGCTGATTGTTAATGATAAAGCAAGTTCACCAAATTAAGAAACCCACGGGGAGCATCTCGAACTGGTTGGAATAATCTAGGGAATGGTATTTCGAGAATGTGCGGCAGTTCGTTGTTGGTCTAAAGTTTTCACTGTTTTTGTAAAATATTTTTAATCAACGAGAGAAAGCATTCTTGTTTTGAGTTTTTTTTTAGAGTACAATGAATTGGAAATACACACTCCCACACCCAACCTACCTCTTAGAGTAGAGTAGAAGCACCCATCATGACATGTTCAGCCAAGAATTGAACTCAGGACTTCCTCCTAGGCCTCCGAAGTTTTCATTGTTTTTGTTAAATATTTTTCTTCAATGAGAGAATATAACTTCATATGATTCAAGAATCGAAGTGAAGTGTGAGTTATAAAGAAGTGAAACGATTGGCTCTGACAAAATTGAGATAAAGAGTGAGGAGGAGAGAAACAAGAAAGATAATGATTGATTATTCCGGAACTCCATGTATTATACAAAAAATAAAAATCACAAATGCTATGCATACACAATGGATGGATTTCTATGCTTTCATTCAAACGGCTGTCCTCAAATATTTCCTAATTGCTCTCTCTAAATACGCTCAAGATGATGTCTTGAAAGTTGTGTGCGCAACTCACTTGCAAACCGTTATATCCACTTTACCCAAGATAATAATGTTCTTGAATGCTCTAGTGTAAACATGGCCATCATGCACACTCATTGCCATTACTCCCTAAGTATCTTATGATATCCCCTAAGCTAGGGCACTTGATTAATCTTAACCCTGGTCAACCACAGACATATGATGGTCTCTATGACTGATGTCTAGGAATCTCTCCCTCTTCTAAAGATCCTTGTCCTCAATGATGAATCACAGAAACTACTTTTGACCTAGAGCTTCCTATGCCAAAGAAATGTCCTATTACTTTGCACTTCATAGAAAACCTCGAAGAAAATTTAGAAATAGTTACAGGCAAGAAGCAACAAGCAGCTGATAGGGCAAAATAATATGCTCACACAAAGAGATTTCCTAGACTCTTTCAAGAAGGAGATACATTTTTTCTTCAAGTACAAGCCACATAAACTTAGTTATTAACAAGGAAGTGCACTACGATATCACCTAGGTTTTGTGGACCTTGGATGATAGTTAGAACGAGTAATGATGTTGCATACCAATTAGAGCTTCCTCTAGATTGTAGAGTCCATCCAATGTTTCATGTAAATAAAATTACAAAGTATATTTCTAGGGAAGATTATCCAATAGAAGATATTTTAACTCTGGAAGAAACTGATAGCATAGATCACTCTCTAGATAGCATACTTTTTATAGGAGAGATAAACAACTGAGAAATTGTTTCATCTCCGAGTATCTAGTAGCACCAAGAGGATTACCACACTTCTACTATTAATGAAGATGAGCTCTCTCTTTTTGGTAGACGTTTGTGCATCACCTATCTCTAGTGATATTGATATGGCTTAGAATGTTTCAATGATTGTGTGTTCTCAAATGAGTCATTTAAGTTGGATTCTCAATGCAAAAATGCTCAATCTCATCCATCTATTGAACCCGATCCACCTATTGATCTCTCTTCATATTCAAGTGCATGTGGAGCAAAGGATTTCAAGGGAGAGAGAGAGAGAGAGAGAGAGAGAGAGAGAGATGGAGAGAGAGGGAGAGAGAGGGAGGGAGAGAGAGAGAGAGAGAGAGAGAGAGAGTACAAAGCATGTGCCATTTTAAGCAAAGGCCTCATGAAGTGTTAGTCAAAGAAGATTTCAATCCCTTACTTCAGATAGACAAATTGCATTGGACATTGTGAAGCATTGTTGTGGTTTAAAATGTTTCTATAAAGTAGGAATGAAGAAAATAAAGCTGCTAAGAGAGAAATTCTTCCATTTAGATAGTGAAAGGCAGGATTTATACCTTCTTTCTCATATGCAAATGATTGAGGATAACATGTTAGTAAGACATATTTCTTTTGAATATTACTTTAGTCAACAAATCCAATGTTCTATGGTTGCATTTAAAATTGGGATGGGCATGGAGAATAGTAGAATACATAAGATTCACCAAGGGCTTATATGCGGAGATCTCGTATTGATACATATGAGGGAGTTGGGACCAAAGGTTCTATTGGTCATCATGCAATGAGTTGGATGATGAACTATTTTAGTTTGCCTTGTGAGGTTATGCCTACAACTAGAAGGTTACACTTGTCGGATAAATTTACTCGTCGAGAAGTATTTCAAGTCTATAAAGAAGAGCTCGAAAGTAAAAATTATAGGTATGTCCTGCATCCACATTTTACTCGATTATGGAAAAAAGAGTTTAACAATGTGAGTATTCCTCATAAAGTTAGAATGGGTGAATGCTCAGTTTGTGCCACTTTGAAAAACATGGCAAAGGGGCCCACAACACCACAAGAAAAAGATAATTTTAAAAGTTTTCTAAGGAACCATCATGAGAGTCAAATGTAGAAATAAATAAATTCATCATCGTAGTAAAGCACTCCATTTTGTTTGCACTCCTAAGGACATTGGAAAAGAAGTCCTTGTGCAAATGCATTTGGTTGGTGCTTCGGTATACAATGGAACAGTAAAGTCGAAGGTTTTCTTCACATATCCCAACATGCATAATGATCCAAACCTTATGTTTATTGTGATTCATAAAGTTTTGCAATCATGGGGGGATCTTTTTCCACCAATTCTCTATTTGCATCTTGATAATACTGCAAGAGAGAATAAAAAATGTCCAGTCTTTGGATGTTTATGCACGCTTGTTGATAAACAAGTGTTTTAGAAGGTTAAGGTAAATTTCCTTTTGGTTGGGCACACTCATGATCACATTGATCAAATGTTCACTACGTTCTCTAAGAGGTTGGCATGCCATAGTTTTTTTACTCTTCCAATATTATAATTGTTGATTATTGAAGCATATAATCCAAAGCCAGAAGTTCAACACCTTACACAGATTTAGGACTTTAAGTAGTTTTTCTTAGCAGGTATTGATAATAGTACTAAGGTTTTAGCTCCATTGCACAACATTAGTTTCAAACACGTATTCTTGATGAGTAGGCTTAATGACATTACTCTTATATTTGTAAAGCAATATTCATTTTCTCTAGGGTGGGAGCCTACAGATGGATGCAAGTTTTTATTGCATGTGCCTAATCTGTATGTGGATGGTGCAGAACAAACACCATGTCGAGATAAAAGCAATAGGGAAAGATGTGGAAATGTGGTTGAGCAAAGTAAAAGGTGGATGCATGTACTTATTGAGAAGAAGACATTGATTGAGCGTGCAAAAAGAAATATGATGGAGATCAAGATGAATCTTGATGCATTGTTTAACCATCAAGAAGAGATTATAAAAAATAACATTGTTGGGCATTGGCCAATTGATATTCTATTCACATGGGATTTTATCTCACAAAGATCAATGAATGTGGACCAAGCATGTAATGCAAATACACTTCAAAGATTTATGCATCCACCATAAAAGAATATTTATGTAGGCCCTAGGAGGACAAAACAGGCCTAAGCACGATGGAAAAAAAATATGAAAGAAATAAATGTTGGAACACTTATTGTAGTGTTGGAGTTAGATGTCTGCTGAAGCACGCGAACAACACAAGGAAGAAGAAGAAGCTTGGAGCACAACACACAATACTGAATGTATTACCACTAGAATGTACAAAGATAAGTAGCCCGTTAGGGCAATAGGCGTATATACAAGTTGGGGTAAAACAACCTCGAAAAGAGGGAAAAAAGTGTCTCGGCGTCCTAGAGTGTTCACACACATCACTACCTAAATATATCAACAAATCCCCCCTGGGAGTGATGCAATGAAAAAGGAGTTGGCACCCATGTATAAGGAAGTGCCAAGCTATGTGGAAATCACTCCACAAAAGGAAGTAAGCCCAAAGCTTTGCAGAAAGCTTCAAAATTCTCCCTAAGCAGAGCCTTCGTGAAAATGTCTGCAATGCTCTTGTGCGTGGGCACATATGCCAAGTTGATCTCCCCAGTAACCTCTCCCTGACATAATGATAATGAACCTCAATGTGCTTAGTGCGAGCATGAAACACAGGGTTCCTCGCAACTGCCAATGCGCTCTGATTGTGAGTGAAGATGGTGGTGGTAGAAGACTGACCAACACCCAAATCAGCCATAAGGCATTTGAGCCACACACACTCAACAGTCGCTCTAAAAGCTTCCCTATACTCAATCTCACAATTGGAAGTGGCCACAATAGGTTGCTTCTTGCTCAACCAAGATATACATGAACTACCAAGCATGAAGCAAAAACCACTAGTGGACACAGGAGTGTCATAGCAGCTAGCCCAATCAGAGTCAAAAAAAGCATGCAAATCTGGTGGTAATGATCCCCCCTTGGGATAAAACAACCCAAGTAGTTGGGTACCACTCAAGTAGCGAAAGATGCGCTTAACCGCCTGCCAATGCTTGACATCTGGGCAATGCATAAACCTTCTCATTTGTGAGACAACAAACTGAATATCTAGCCAAGTAATGCATAAGTAAATCAAGCATCCAATAGCCTGCTAATAGAGAATAGCATCAAATGCATCTCTAGCATCCTGAAGACCCAATCGTAAACCTGTCTCCATAGGAGTGGCAATAGGCTTACAGTCTTCAAGGCCGAAACGCTGCAATAATGTGTCAATATATTTCGTTTGAAACAAAGCCATTCCACCATCAACTTGCATAAATTGAATGCCCAAATAGTGATGCAAATGCCCCAAATCAGACATCTCAAATAAGGCATGTAAATCAGCCTTAAAATCAGCAATATGCCCCTCATGAGGACCAGTGACAACATGTCATCAACATAAATTAGAATGATCAGAAGCACATCATTAGCATGCTTAACATATAAGGTGCTTTCAATCAGAGTGTTCTCAAAACCATGTGCAATTAGATAGGCATCTATCTTTTCATACCAAGCACGTGGTGCTTGCTTTAAGCCATATAATGCCTTCTTTAACTTGCACATCTGGTTCTCATGCCCTTTCTACACAAAGCCACGGGGCTGAAAAACATACACTTCTTCATGCAAGTCACCATTCTGAAATGGTTTTTTGATATCCAACTGATGTACATTCCAACCATTATGAGCTGCAAGTGCATAGATGCTACGAACAATAGTCATTCGGCAAGTAGGTGCAAAGATCTCATCAAAATCAATGCCTCTTTCCTGCGCATAACCCTTTGCAACAAGCCTAGCCTTATACCTATCAACTGTACCATCAAGCTTACGCTTCGGCTTGTATACCCACTTAGTCCCAATAGCCTTCTTGCCAGGAGGCAAGTCACATAAAGACCAAGGACCATTCTTCATTATAACATCATATTCAGATTGCATAACAGCCATCCAATTTTTAGAATTTTCTGCTTCATCAAACAAAACATGCTCATTCCAATCAGAGAGACTAGATGCAGCCATAACATAGCAATCTGATGCAAAAGAGGCACTATGAGAGCCTGAACAAGTAGGATATGATAGAGGTGCATCTAATTTGCTATCATGCAAAGTCTGCACCAACCATTTTGGGATAGTTTTTGCCTACTCAATATCAGCTCTCTCATCAACAAGTGCATCATGTAAATCTGCATTAGAAATGGAATGATCTGCATCATCACATGAAACCTACAAAGGCTGAGAAGTTGCCTCATTAGGACTAGCACTAGACTGTCCACTTGTAAAAAGAGGCTGCAAAGTATCATACATGTCTTTGGAGCTAACAGATGTCTCCTTACTACATGAAAGCAATGGTTGAATAACATCTTCTACAAAAACAATATCATGGGTAACCCGAATGCCTTTAGTCTGTGGATGATATAGACGATAGTCTTTACTTTGAGAACTGTACCCAACAAAAATACATTTTACTGCTTTATAATCCAATTTTCTGCGATGTTGTTCGCAGATGAGCAACAGATGGCTTGTGATCATGCCAAGCCTCATATGGAGTGATAGACTACAATGCTTTAGTGGGACACCTGTTAAATACATATGTTGCACACATGATAGCCTCAACCCAGAAACTATGTGGTAAAGCTTGACTCTTGACCATACACCTCGCCATCTCCATGGGTGACCTGTTCTTCCGTTCAACAACTCCATTCTGTTGAGGTGTATATGACACTGTACACTGGTATTTTATCCCTGGTTTAGCTAGAAATGCATTAAAATTAGAAGACATATATTCCCCCCTAGGATCAGAACGAAGGGTACCCATTCTACATGTTGACAGATTTTCAGCCAAAACCAAAAACTCTTTGAAGCACATGAACACTTTGGATTTTGCTTTCAATGGATATACCCATGCATGCCTGGAAAAATCATCAATGAAAGTCACGAAGTAAAGATAATTTCCAAAAGAAGGAGTCTACATAGGACCACAAACATCACTATGTACAAGCTGCAATTTTTGAGTAGCCTGAACTGAACCATCTTTTGGAAATGAGGAATGCTGCATTTTGCCCAAAATACAACCTTCACAAACCTATTTTCCAGGTGCCTCAAGTTTGGCCAAAGAGGGCACGATTTGAGATTTCTGAAGGCATAGCAAACTAGCAAAATTTAGATGACCAAAGCATGCATGCCAAAGCTTTGCATCTCACTTAGCCTAAGAATCATGTACTGCACATGCCGAATCATTCATAGATCTTTCATACTCTATGAGCTTATACAACCCACGACATAAAATGCCAGAAGCAATAATCATGTGGCCATTTGATTGATCACTTGTCATCAACAAATTTCACAACCAGGCCAATCTTGGCTAATGCAAAAATTGATGACAGATTTTTCTTGATCCCTGGCACAAACAAAGCATCTGACAAAGTGAAAGAAATACCATCAGCAGTAGTCAAAATGATCTTATCAACTCCCATAATGGATAAGAGGAGTTGTTGGCACATGTAACAATATTCCCTATAGGGGAAGGCTCGAGTGAAGAGAAGAAAATGCACTGCGAGCTAGTGTGTTTAGTTTCCCCACTCTCAAAGTAGCAAACATTTGAGTCTACTGCAGACATGCACTACTCATGAGAAGATGGGTCAAAACTGCAAACAGTAGTAAACGCCCATTCTTCTTCCTGCACAAGATTAGTAGACTCTGTTTCTGATGTAGAGGCCTCTGCAACAACCATTCCAACCTCCTTTTTCTTTGCCTCTTTTTCATCGAGTTTTGGATAGTTCTTTATGATATGATGTCACATAATCCTAGTAGGAGATGGTTGAACCACGCTCTAAGAGAAAGGATTAGGAAGTAATCCTCAACCATGGCTTTTGGGCCAAGTGGCTGGCCCATCGCACTCCTAACCAAGAGGTTGTGGGTTCGATTCCTGACATTGGTATCAGAGCCTAGTTGCGAAAGCGAGCTTGGTCGATGGCGGCGCGACGTGGCGCGTCTCAGGGTACCCCATGTCAAGGTACACTGGTCAGGGTACATCTAGACAGGGTACACCCATGGGCACTTGGAAGAAGCGCTTATCTGTGGTGAGTGTGAAACTAGCCTTAGATGGTGTGTGGGCATTTGGGCACCAGAGAGCTGTAGGCTGGATAGGTCCAAAATAGGTCCATGTGCTGGAGTTTGAGGTTGGTGGAAGCACTCATGCATGGAAAGTGGGTCCGAGAGATTGAGGAAGGTCCACAAGTGAGCATTGAGGGCAATGCTCAGTCTAAGGGGGGAGGAATGTCACATAATCCTAGTAGGAGATGGTTGAACCACGCTCTAAGAGAAAGGATTAGCAAGTAACCCTCAACCATGGCTTTTGGGGCAAGTGGTTAGCCCATTGCACTCCTAACCAAGAGGTTGTGGGTTTGATTCCCGACATTGGGAGATAGTAGGCACCACTCAGACGGTTTCCCACCTTTGAGATGATCTCATATGAGACTTCTTAAGGGGAAGGATATGGGGAAACAACACACAGAGATGACCATGTACACAGAGTACATGGGGTTCAGGGGAGTCCGAGCACGTTATTCTACCATTACGGACATTTCATTTACATTTTTGAGGACGAAAATGTTTTCAAGGGGAAGGAAATGTCATATCATATATGCATTCCCTCTTGGGTGACGTGGCATAGATGCCACATGGCATCTGTCATATCATATATGCATTCCCTCTTGGGTGAGGTGGCATAGATGCCACATGGCATCATATGGGTATTATATACCATTTGGTAGAAAAGACGTGAGGAGATCTCATATGATACTAGTATCTAGTTGACATCGATCTCTTCATGAAAGTGTGGTCGCTCGGCGGCTGGGAGGAAGAACCGAATCGCAGACTGTGTGTGTTAGGAGTTCGATGAAGGACTAGAGCTGCGGCCGAAATCGGCATCCAAAAGGAGGTTTCGCGACATATGATCATTCCCTTTATAGTACTTGCAAAACAATTTTTGCTTTTCGGATTTCTTCTCATCTTTATCTTCCTTCTTCAAATGTGCTGCATTTGCATATTTCTGCTTACTACTTGAAGAGCTTCATTTTCCTTTGCCCTTCTGACTAGCTAGGAAAGCTTGATCTACAACACGCATAATGGACTTGTTCTACCTCGACTGATCTTCCTGCAACAGAATAGAGACTAACTCCTCAAATGACAAGGCATTTGGATTGCCTTTCATCATCAACCAAAGAGTAGAAGCAAGACTCTGATATGAATCAAGAAGACCGTTCAAAACGGTCTGCACAAGTGAGCTATCCGGTATCAGCTAATCAACAAAAATCAACTATTCCTTCAATTCTTTGATCTTTGTTAGAAAACTGTCCATTGAATCACCTTCATTCATGTGCTCACTCTCCAACTGTTTTCGGAGGTAAGCAACACGAGCCTCATTCCTAGCTTGGTATAATGTGGTAAGTGTATCCCAAGCATCCTTAGTTGTTCTGCAAGATCGAATGTGAGGAATAATGGCACGTTTGACAAAAGTCTTAGAGGTCATTAAGGATATTGATCAAAGGAGAATAGAGGCTTTGATAGTCCATTGGTATTATATAAAAAGTAGTAATGCATTCACTTGTAAGTATAGCTTAGAAATGGTATGTGACACCAAATGAATAGGCTCAAAAAAGAAAAAGAATATTCAAAGTACATCCATTCTCAAAATGGATGATGTAGATATTCTTGGTTATGATTTTGACTTGAAAAAAAACAGGGCACTTGAGGAAAACAACCATCAATATCATAAAGAAAAAGCTTCCAAATGTATGTGGAACATCTACTCATAGGCAAACAAGAAGATTTGTGCATGATACTGTAGAATTTGGTATGTACTTGGATGAGGATGAAGCTCTTTTTGATATAGAAGAAGAAGGAGAGAGCTCCCAAGAGTCTTCGATTGAATTAGATGCATTCGATGATGGGGGTGTAGACATAGATCAAGAAAATTGTGAATCAATTTGAAAATCTATGATATTTTCGTTGCTTATACAACTCCTCGAAAGCACTTTGCATAATTAAACCATGTTCGATTGCATTTTTTATCACTATCAAAGATCTTGTATCAAAAACATGTTGAGTCTTTATTTTCTATATAATATTTTCAAAAAATAACAAAAATGTCAAAAAATCACACGTTTTCACTTGATTTTTGAAATGTATGTATAGTGGTGTAAAGGGTTTTCAAACATAAGATGTAATTTACTTGATTTTTAATGAGGGAGTTCTCCTTTTACAACATACTTCTTGTTTGTTATGACTCTCTGTTTAATCAAGATCTACTTTTGGTGATTGATTGATTGATTGATTGATTGATTGAACAAATCACAACCACCTCTAACTCGTGATTTTTGAGTCTTTTACTTTTCCTTTTAAAAAGGTAAATGTTTTTCAACTTACATAAGAGTGTTCATATGTGATGAATCACATAATACAATAAATGAGTGCAAAGAAATAAAAATCTCTTCCATGAGTACCTAAAGTACCATCCAAATGATGGTTTTGATGTAGATCATATTTATCTCAAGCATACTGCAATCTTGGTGCCTCAATAGATGTTACTACTCATAGAAAAATCTGATTGAGCAAAATCCACAAAATCAAATTCAACAAAATACGATTCAAGAAATCTGACTAAGCAAATTTTGAGTTAGCAATACTATATAACATTTGACTAGCACTGTTCTAATAGCTCTCCCTCAAGCTAAAATATGCTTGAGTCTTCATTTGATGATAGGTTGAATACCTTCCATAGATTTGAACCTCCATAGCTTTGTTCTATCGTGTTTTTGTGATCATTTCCACTATTTGCTTCTCGGTAGGAACATATAATAAGTCAATTTCCTTTGCCATAAGCTTCTCTCTTACAAAGTGGTAATGAAGCTCTATGTGCTTTGTCCTTGCATGAAAAACAAGATTTCGAGCCAAATGCATGGAACTTACATTATCTCCAAGTATGTGATCTTTGGAACTTACAAGTCCCAAATTTGAGTACAACTCCTTGGGTTGTATTGCCCCTTGCGTTGCAACAGTTAAACCTCTATATTCAGTTTCAATTGAAGATAAAGCACCTCTTGGTTGCTTCTTGGAACTCCATCAAACCAATTTTAAACCTCCAAATGCTAAATATCCATATGTGCTTCTTCTATCATCCTTTGCTGCTACCCAATCTACATCTGAATATATTTTAATATGCAATATGAAGAGTATGGATAGAATATACCTTCATTAAGTGTCCCTTTGAGGTATTTGGGTACTCTCTTTGCTTAATCCATGTGTGGTCTTCTAGGTGAGTGCATAAAGTGGCTGAGCATTCCCACACTATCCGATATATTTGGTCTTTTGTGGGTTTCATATATCAAGCTAACAACTACACTTTGATACTCTTTAGTATCATCAGTCTACTCACCTTCATACACACTTAGCTTGTGATTCATTTCCAAAAATGTATCTACAAGATTTGTATTTTCCAATTTGAATTTGTGAAGTATAACTTGAATGTACCTTTTATGAGTTAGATACATCCCTCAATCTCAATAAATTACATGCATACCTAGGAAATATGTGAGCTCATCAAAATCACTCATTTTGAACTCCTCTTGCATATGTTTTTTGATCCTCTAAATTCCATTCATATCATCACTTATCGCAATAACATCATCTACATATAATTATAGATAGATCACCTCATTGCGATGTCTTTTGATGAACAGAGAAGGATTTGAGTTGATGGGTCTAAATTCATGATCTTGAAGATAGGTGACCACCCAATAATTTCAAGCTCTAGGTGCTTTTCTCAGTCCACACACCGCTTTCTTAAGTCTAAAAACATAAGATGTATGATCAAGATTTTCAAAATCTAGATTTTATGAAATCTATAACTCTTCATTTATCCAACCATTCAGAAATGCACTTTTCACATCAAGTTGGAGGGATCTCCAATTTCTTGTAGAAGCTACACTTATTAATGTTCTAATTGTAGTCATCTTTGCAATTGGTGAGAATGTTTCCTCATAGTCTATACCATGAGTTTGTGAGCAGCCCTTGGCAACTAATCTCGCCTTGTACATGCAGATTGCTCCATCTCAATTTCTTTTCAATTTATATACCAATTTTTAGCCAAATACCTTTTGATTGTGTAACATCGGAACTAAGTCCGAAGTTTCCATCTCCTTCAAAGCATCTATTTCTTCTTTCATGGAAGTTTCCCGGTTCGGGTTTCCCTTTGCCTCTTCATAGGTTGATGGTTCCTGTGAAATTGAGTACTTTTCCAAATAGATTGAGTGCTTTGTAACAAATGTTGAATCATATCCATACCTTTTTGGTTGTCTTTTCTCCCTTGTTGAACTTCTAGGTGCTTGATTGGAGCATTCTACATGATCTTGCAATTTTTCTTTACCTCCTGAATTCTAGAGCTTCTAATCATTTTTGGTTTCATCTTGTTTAGCATCTCTATCAATTCTTGAATCCTAGACCTGTGTATCATGCTTGCTTCCTAGTTGATCAGAATTAGAATCAAGATCATATGGTAGAGTTACCTTTTTTTTATCTTCCTCATACCAAGACCTGTGTTATTCAAACACAACATCCCTACTTGTAGTGAGTTTCTTGGTTGAGGGATTGTAGAAGCTGCAACCCATCTATGTTGAATCATATCCAGTAAACATTGTCTTTGTTGCCCTTTCATCTAGCTTACCTCTTATTTGGATGGTACATGAACATAAGTTAAACATCTAAATAACTTGCAATGTCCAATACTAGGTTTTCTTCCATACCATTCTTCATAAGGAGTCATACCTTGGTGTGATTTGGATGGTAGTCTATTGACAAGGTACACTATAATTGAAATAGCTTTAGGCCCTAATTAATGTGGCAACTTCTTCTCTTGAAGCATTGTTCTAGCTAATCCAACCAATGTCTTGTTTCTTCTTTTATCAATTCCATTCAATTGATGATAGCACCTAGTAGTCACTTCCCTCTAAATACCTTTATCTTTCAAGAACTCATAAAATTCTTTGGATAAATATTCTTCCCTTCCATCAGATATGTGTTTCTTGAGTAATGTACCTATTTGGTTCTCCACATGTGCTAGATACCTTTTGAAGCAATCAAACACTTCATTCTTACTTTTGATAAAGTAAAGAAGAGTCCATCTACCTTGCTCATCAATAAATGAGACATAATACCTTGATCCTGCTAAAGAAGGTTCTTGGCTTAGCCCCCATACATCTATATGTACTAGGTCCAATAAGTTGTTGTGGATGTAGCCAAGAACACTTTGATACCTGCAAATATTTTTCAAGGTACTTTCGTTCACATGAGCTAGCCTCTTATACCACACTTCAAGCTCACTTAGGGTTTGAGACCGGAAGTTTATTAGAGCTATATTTTTGGTTTCTCCCACTTCAAAAGTATATCGCTTACCATGCTTCTCACCTCTCACTATCTTCTTGAAGCTTTGACATGGATCTTCCACAAAAGCTCCATGTTTGGTGAACCTAAATGGCAAGTATTTCTCAACTATTTGGCCTACACTTATTAGGCTTTTGGTAATAGTGAGAAAATAGAGTACCTTGTACAGAATATTTTTCCTGCCATTGGAAGCCTTGACATTACCAATCTCTTCCACACTATGCTTTGTGTCATCCCTTGTTTTCACTTCAATTCTATGCTTTAGATGTTCCAAATCAGATAAGAGAGCTATGTTGCCTATAAAATGATTTGACAACCTCAATCTATGTAGAATAAATGATCATCTTCCTTAAGTTTCTTGAGGCTAAGATTCATCAAGAGCAATGAGATCTTGTTGTAGTCCCTTCTCTTATCGCCTCTATTATTAGTGTTGAAGTTGTGTCCACCTCTATTGTTGCCATATCCACTTTTCCACTTTTCTAGGTCTTTCCATTCAACCAACAATTTTAAGTGGTGTGGTTGTTCTTATCATGAATGGCACAAGGTTGAATAGTCGATTTTTGGCTTTCTCATGCTTTGCTTCCTTGTTCTTCCCTTTCCACTTGATCTTGCTTACAAAGTTTTCTTGGAAAGGCTCTTCTTCATCCTCTTCCTTCTTCTTGCCTTTCACTTTCTCTTCCTTCTTACTTGCATATAGAGAACTTTTTGAATAGTAGTTACCTTCTTTTATGCTATTATTGGCCTCTTGATTGAAGAGTTGTCCAATAAAGATGTTGAAATCTCGAGTTTGCACATCCATGATGAGGTCATAGGCTATGGTGAAAGATCACCATTGCTTATTAACTCGAATGCCATTACATATCAACATCATGAGACTTCTTCTTCAATCAGCTCTCCAATGGATGCCAATTGATTAGCAACCTCCTTGACTTTTGTAACAAACTCTAAAATTGTTCATTTTGGAGTCTTCTTCATTTGGTTGAACTCATTCAAAAGATGATTCTTCCTTGATTTCTTGCTAGCAAAAAAGAAATTCTCTAGGGCATCCAAAGACTCTTGAGATGTGTTGCAATCTCTAATATGCGGTAATAGAAAATAAGTGATATTAGTATATGATCAATGTCTACCCCTCATGGTTGTATGCACATTTTGTAAGGCCCCCATTATGAGGAGAAGCCAAGCGTGCATTACCCAATCGATGGGAATCCCAACTTGCATGTTGGATCAAGGTCATATTGGACCATGTAAGGTAGTGTAAGGAAAGGCAGTTATCAGGCTTCCCAATTGTGGGGTCCGGGGCAGCGGTGAGCAGCCCCGACTGGGGGTCCAAGGGGGCCAAGGGGCCCCGATAAAGGGAATATTCCATGGAATATTCCTTATCAGAGTCAAAAATCATTTATATTTGTTAGGTCGGTTCAACCGGCCTAAGCTGTGTATGGCAATTATGCGGGCAGTGACCGCCCACGCTCTACCGCCCATGTATTGCCGTCCACAAAAGGCCACCCATGATCTTATATATACATGACTTTTGCACTACCTGAATCATCGAATTGAGCCAACATACCTCTACCTTGTATCTCCCTATCTATAGTTGTCTAGATCACCATTTAAGCTCTACCTTGAGAGCGCATGGGTGGACAACGCCATCATCTTTGTACTTGCTATTAGTAGAAAATTGTTGAGAGTCTCCTATATCTGCTATCTTCCCTGCTACTGCTCCTGTGTTATATTGTGTAACTATTGTCTTACATGGTATTAGAGTTGTAAGGTTCGAATAACTTGAGAAGAATCACTATATTAGCCTATTAGCAGACTAGAATATCAGTAGATTATTCAAGTGATTACATGATGGCTTCATGGTCAAACACTGGTCTTGGTGCTTCAGCTAATGTTAATGCTGCACTTATTCGAATTTGCCCACCTGCAATCACTGAAGGGAAGCTGGATGGAACCAACTATACACCTCGGAAGTTCAAAATTTCTACAATTTTGGACTCCTATGAACTACTTCACACTGTCATGGGACCGATGGGATTGGATCCAGAGCCTATACCAGTTGAAGATCGAGCAAATTCAAGATTGATGATTCAGCCAGATCCACATCTTCTATGAGCTTGGAAGAGGTGGAATGCTGATGCATAATGTGCAATTGTCAGTGGTGTAAGTGATTCTCTGCTTACTTTAGTTCAACATACTACTAAAGCACATGAGGCTTGGGGCATATTGGCTCATCAATATGAGACCAAGAACCAAACTAGGATACATAATTTAGAAAATTAGTTGGCAAATGAAAAGCATTCTGATTTTGAAAAGGCTGAAGATTTTATCAAATGGATAAAACAACTTCAAGGCTGCAGTTGGTGTTGTTATAATACCAGAAGAGCTGGCTCAAAGATGTGTACATGTTCTTACAACAAAGTATGATGGATTAGTAATATCCTGTAATACTTGGGTAAGACCAACTCCCCGTACATTTGAAGAGTTTTGTGCTATGATTTTAGAAGAGGAGATGCGGTTGAAGAATCGGCAAAGTACAAGTGATGCTACATTCTCCACAAATACAAAAGGTAATTGCTCTTCTCATGGATCAAAGAAGAAGCCAAAGAAGAAAAAGTTCACAGGAAGTTGCTTCTATTGTGAAAAGAAAGGCAGTGCCATCAAGGATTGCAGAAAGAAGAAAGTTGATGAAGGGAATGGGTTTGTAAAATCATTTTCGTGGAAGAACAAAGAGTCTGCAAACAACACAGAGCTGGAACTATGGGTAGCTATTGAAGAGGTATGCGCATTTGCTCAAGCTCGTGTTGATGAACCATGGATTTTAGATAGTGGAGCTTCTTGCCATATGACCAGTAAAAAGGATTTGTATAGTTCCCTAGTGCCTCTGCTGTTGGTGCAAGGCAATCAACAATTGAAGTTTTGATAAAGTTTTGAAGTCAAGGATTGAAGAAAAGATCAAGTCATGAAGCATGAAGAAAGTACATGTTCAGATAACATCTTCATTATCTTAATTTGAATCTTCATTCTGAGTAGGTTCCTCCTTCGCAACACTTGGAAACTCCTCTTCCAAGTCATAGGGTAGTTTAAACTTCCTGCATTCATTCTCATACCAAGAATCATTTTCATCAGAGACAACATCTCTATTAACCATGAATCCCTTATTGGAAGGGTTATAAAACCTGTAACCTTTTTTATTTAAGTCATATCCAATAAAGATGCACTTTTCAGCCTTTGGGTCTAGCTTTCCTCTTATTTGAGAAGGAATGTGTACATATGCTACACATCCAAATATTCTGCAATGGTCTAGTGAGGGTCTCTTACCATGCCATGCTTCATAGGGTGTCATCCCATCAAGGGATTCAGATGGTAACCTATTTATGAGGTAGGTGGCAATTGAAACACTCTCTACCCATAGATAGTTAGGTAACATTTTTCCATTCAACATAGACCTAGGTGTCTCAACAATCAACCTATTTCTTCTCTCAGCTACCCCATTCTGTTCAGGAGAATACCTTGTGGTGATTTCTCTTTTAATGCCTCTGTCCTGCAAGAAGTCTTCAAACTCATTGGAGAAGTACTCACCTCCTCCATTGACCTTAGCCTCTTCAAATTCTTCCCTGTCTGATTTTCAACAAGTGCAAGATACTTTTTAAAGCAATTAAACACCTCATCCTTGTGCTTCATGAAGTACAATACATTCCATCTGCTATAATGATCAATAAAAGATACATAGTACCTTGATCCTAAGATTGAGGGGTCTTTGCTTGGTCCCCATACATCTGTATGAACAAGCTCTAGGTAGTCTTCATGCATGTAACCTTTCCTTGAGAAGGGTAAGCTGTGAGACTTTCCAAATTGACAAGCACTACATTTATATACCATGTGTTGTTTGGAAACATTGGGTATTCCAATAACACATTGATCCCTGCATATCTGTTTCAAGGTTATTTCTCCTACATGCCCTAACCTTTTGTGCCAAATCTCAAGCTCTGAAAGTGTTTGATCCTTATAACTGTAGAATGCAATATTCTTTGTGTTTTCTAGCTCAAAAGTGAAAAGTCTACCTGATTTTTCTCCTTTAGCAATCCTCTTGAACCCATGTCTTGGATCCTCCACAAATGCTCCATATTGGTTGAATCTAACGTGCAAACCTTTCTCCACAATCTGTCCAACACTCATCAGATTTTTGGTAATGGTTGGTGCATAGAGTACCCTACTCAAAAAGTTTTGATTTCCATCACAAGTCTTTACATTTCCAACTTTAACTACTGAGTGCTTGGTGTCATCATCTCTTTGGACTTGATGCTTACCTTTTGGTTTCTCAAGATCAGAGAGTAGTGCTACATTGCGAGCCACATGATTTGAGCATCGTGAGTCAATGTAGAATAGGTGGTCATCATTTGTACTTGGTTTTGAAGTCATGTTCATGATTAGAAGAGAATCATCCTGCTCTTCTGTATAGTTGGTGTAGTCCTTCCTGGATTTGAATCCTCCTTGGTAATTGCCATTGTAGTTGTTGTTGTAATTGTTGTTGTAGCCTTGGTGATTGTTGAATCTACCTCTTGATTGTGAGTATCCACCTCTTTGGTATCCTCTTCCTCTCTGATTCTTGTAATTCCTGAAACACTCATCTGTAGTATGATTTGATAAACCACAAATGTTGCATGGTGAGGAGTTATAGGATCTCCCCCTACCTTGCTTACCTCCTCTGCCCCTTCCTCTTGATGATCTACCTCTCCCTGCATAGTTGGCTTGGGAGGTAGAGCCTTCATCTTCTACCTTCTTATTCTTGCCTTTATCTTAAGACTTTTTTTCAGTATATAGGGTAGAGGAATTATTACCTTTGGATGTATCTCCATTCTTGTTGAGCTTGGCTTCATGAGTGAACAATTGTCCCATGAGAGTTGTAAGGTCAGGAATTTGCATGTCCATGTAAAGGTCCATAGCAGTGATGAAGCTTTCCCATTTGTCATTAGCCTTGATCCCATTGATCACTTGCCTCACAATCTGTTCTTCTTCAATCTCTTCTCCTATGCTTGCTAACTGATTTGCTACATCTTTAATCTTGGTCACAAACTCTAAGACAACTTGCTTAGGTTGCTTCCTTAATGTGGTGAATTCAATCCACAACTGATTTTTTCTAGCTCTTGTGTTGGAAGAAAAATATGATGATAAGGTTTCCCAAGTCTCTTGGGATGTCTTACAATTTCTAATATGTGGCAAAAGAAAATCAGAGATGGATTTGAGTAAATAAGACCTTGCCAATGCATCCTTAGCACACCATGTGTTGAGCTTTTCATGTTCTTCCTTTGTTGGTAATCCTCTTGTTTTGAATGAGGGCAATTCCTCATCTCCTGAGATGTATCCATAAAGAATCCTTCCTTGTAGGTAGGTCTTCATCCTTAGAGACCATGCCTGATAGTTGTTCCTGTCTAATTTATCAATAAATGAAGGAAAACCATCTCCCATTTTACCTTAGTTTGCTCTGATACCACTATTGGGAAAGATGGATGGACACTTCAAGAGATTGAGTAGATACTGCCAAAACCTGCTTTGTACCAGCCCTCTTTTGCTTCAGACTTGATACGTGGACCTCCTTAGCTCTCCAATGACACCATAAAATGGCCTATGTACTTTGGAAATGATGTGTGTAAAGATTGAATCAAAACAGATAAGTTTGATTCTCAAGATCTCAAGAAAACCTTCTATTTATGTCTTGATGCCTGTTGGATCTTTTGCTCAGTATGACCAGCACAAGAGGAATTGGAAAAATTCCTTTTAGGGGTATCTAATTAGCTTAGCAAGCTAACTATTCCAAGTGGAATGATGTAAAAAGACTAACTATGCTCAGAGAAATCAATTTAGCAAATTAAACTTTACCCCCAATTTTTTAGGACTGTAATAGTCAATGACCAGTGATCACCTCGATGAGATTTTCTCCGCAATGGCTGAATAGATTCTCTTCAAATTTTGAAAGCACATAGGCAACTTTGAGGTGGTTCCAACAAGCTTTAGATCTCTGAATTTGGTGGAGAAATGACTGAGATATGCACTCCACAAGTTGACACCCTTTCAAGTAGTATGACAGAGAACTCAGAAATGAACAATGAGAATGTATGTATTAATGAACACTTGTGTACAATACCATTGGCATGAATGTCATTGCCTAATGGTGTAGATAGGTGTGGGCTAGAGTATAGGCCTCACACACACTTAGAATCAGCAATGAGAAGCTCTGGAATGATGAGTCTTAACCGTGATTTTTCAATGACTACTTTTATAGTGATTGGGTAGAAATTTGAATTCAAATTCAAACTTTTGGCTCCCTATGATCAGGCTCCTATATTCTAGGAGATATTCCTTCAATCAAAAATCTAACTTTTTCCATGAATCCTTTTGGTAGGTGTTTACAAGGACTCCAAGTCAATTTGACTTTTACAAAGAGATACAGTGGTGATAAACCACTAGTACTAGTTCCTATGCTTCTTCATATCTGTATGTTCTTCAAGGCATCCTTCAAGCCAAATGTGTAGGCTTGTAAATTGCACCAACAATCTGATCTATGCTACATTAACTAGGCCTGATTTGTCATATGCAGTTGGAGTATTATCTCAATTCATGCATTGTCCTAGGAAAGAACATTGGATTGCAGGACAAAAGAGTGTTGAGGTACATTAAGGGTACACTCAATGAAGGTTTGTATTATGGTTTTACATCAGATACAAAAATCAAGATTTATAGTGATATAGATTGGGCAGGTAATCGTGATGATAGGAGATCAACTTATGGATACTTGTGTTATGTGGGAGATAAGTTAATTTCATGGTGTTCAAAGAAGCAACACACAGTTGCTTTATCATCCATAGAGGCTGAGTAGAAAGGTATGGTTGAAGCTGCAAAGGAAGTGATATGGCTTAAGACTCTTATGAAGAGTTTTGGCATCATCCAGAGTGCACCTACTATTCATGGAGATAACATGAGTTCATTGTATTTAGCTGCTAATCTTGTTTTTCATGCCAGGACTAAACACATTGAGATTCAGTATCATTTTCTATGAGAGAAGGTGATGGATAAAGAGATTGAAGTAATACATTCTTCAACGAAAGATCAGATAGCTGATATGCTAACCAAAAGCTTGGATGGACTAAAGCTACAAAGATTCAAAGACATGACAGGTATAAAGAAGTTAGAGAAAACCTCAATTGATGATTGAGGGGGAGCTGTTGGTGCAAGGCAATCAAAAATTGAAGTTTTGATAAATTTTTGAAGTCAAGGATTGAAGAAAAGATCAAGTCATGAAGCATGAAGAAAGTACATGTTCAGAGAATGAAGATATGTATACATATGTACATTTATTTAGAGTTAGTTCACTTATACTTTTATATGGTGATGAACTTGTACATATTTGCCTATATATACAAGGAAACATTTTGGGGCAAATATGAGAGAGCATGTGAATAGAGAAATTAGAATTTGTATGAGTCATTAGACACTTTAGAAGTGAGTAAGATCTCTCTCATCATTCAGATGTAAAGTTTTCCAGAAATGAAGAAAAGTTGCACCCGATATTTCTGAGAGTTCTCCTTCTCTGTTGAATCTTTTGTAAACCGCTTTTGTATAACTCTAATTCTATAGTTGATTGAACTCTCTACAAATTTTCAGCTTCTAATTGTGATCAGGCTGAGAGAATTGAGTGTAGGAACATTTACATGTGTAAATGTAAAGAAGAGAAGTTACAGCAGGTGCAAAATTTGATGCTAATGTTTTGGTTAGTTCTCCTTCCACAGTGTAAAGTTTTGAGCAAGAAAGCACTCATTCTTTAAGTTGGAAGGTAAGCTACCTATGACTAAAAGCATTTGATTAAACAGATTCTAGTTTGGGAGAACCAAGCTTTAGAAGTTGTAGGTGTCAAAGTCGACTATAAATAACTACAGTTTTAGACATAGGTGACTTGTTAAGATCATTTATCAAGATCTAATAAGTGTTTTGGAATGCTTTAACCTGGAGGAGTTGCGCAAACGATAGGCGACACCTTGTGCAAAGTTTTATTAAAAACGTTACACATTCGATAAGTCAATGAGTGAGTTATGTGCAGCAGACTTTCTTTGTAGTCGTCTTCTTCACAGTTTGTTCAAGATTTTAGAAATTGAGTATTGATCCTCCAAATTGGTGAAGGTTTTAAGTTATTCTTGATATAGAGGTGCTCTAAATTCAAGGATAACTTGTTCTTTCGGAGATTAACACTCTCCATCATCACAATAATAGATCGTGGACTCGAAGTTCACTTCAATAAGAGTGGTGCAGAAATCATGGATTCATCAGGTAATGTAGTAGGTAAAGGCATAAGATATGATAAATTGTATGATTTAAGTGCCTTACCTGCTACAAAAGATAAAGATGTAAGCAGGTTATGGCACCAATGATTTGGGCATCTCGGATTTGTAGTTTTAAAGGAGATGCAAAGAACACGGATGGTTGCTGATTTGCCTGCATTTTCAGAGTTGCAGGAACCTTGTGAAGCTTGTATGATGGGCAAGCAACAAAGAAAGGCAGTTCCAAGAGAGACCAGCAATCGATCTCAAGCGCTTCTAGAGTTGGTACATGCTAATCTCTGCGGTAAAATGTCTACACCTGCTTTAGGAGGATCTTTCTACTTTTTGCTGTTAGTTGACGATTATAGTAGAAAGATGTTGGTTTATTTCATTCGAGAGAGGGCTGATGCTTTTGAAAAATTTAAAGCATGGCATAAGTATGTGGAAAATGAATCAGGAAGGAAACTAAAAAAATTTAGAACAGATAGAGGAGGTGAATTCTTGTCAACAAAATTCAATAATTACTCTAAGGAGCATGGTGTGAAAAGACAACTTACCACAGCTCATACACCTCAACAAAATGGCGTTGAGCGTAGGAACAAGACAATAGTTGAAATGGCTCGTTGTATGTTAAAGGCTCAAGAAATGCTTGATTCATTCTAGGTAGAAGCAATCAATACAATAGTCTACATCCTTAATTGAAGCTACACTAAAGCACTGAAGGGAATGACTCCTCAAGAAGCATATTCTGGTAAAAAGCCCTCAGTTTTGCATTTCAGAATTTTTGATTGTTTCTGTTATGAACATATTCCTGATTCAACAAAATCAAAGTTGGATTCAAAAAGCAAAAAGTGTGTCTTTCTAGGATATAGTGAAGAGTCTAAAGCATACATATTGTGGGATCTTGAGGCAAGGAAGATTTTTATCAATCGAGATGTGGTGTTTGATGAATGACCACAGTTAGTAGAAGACAAAGGCAAATCTACTATCTCATCAAATGGAGAAATATCTCACCTTGTGCCTATCAAAAGAGAGGTTAACATTGAGAAGGAGGAAACATTTGATGTAGAAATTTCCTCAATAAAAAGCCAACCTGTAGTAGCTGCAGAGTGTAAGCCACTACCAAAGTGGGCACAACAGCTCTTTGATGATCACAATCCACATGTAGATGTACCAGAATCATCCTCGAATGGATTACGAAGAATATAGAGAATAAAGGAGCAAAGAAGAGCCTTAGAACACATTGTTAACATGGCTCTAATGGAAAATATTATGGGCTCGATTAAGGAACCTACCACCATTGAAGAAGCCCTTGATGATCCAGGTTGGAGAGCAACAATGCAGTCTGAGTATGATAGTATACTAAAAAATGATACGTGGGATCTAATTGACTTGCCGCCAAAGAAGAAGGTAATAGGTACTCAATGGATTTGGAAAGCTAAGTATAAAGCAGATGGAACATTAGAAAAGTATAAGGAAAGATTAGTTGCACAAGGTTTTTCCCAGATCCAAGGATTTGATGTTCAAGAAACTTTTGCACCAACAGCATGCATGACAACTATTCGGATGGTACTTGTAGTATTTGCACAAAAGGCCTAGCCTATTTTCTAGATGGATGTCAAATCTGCATTTTTGAATGGTCACCTCAAGGAGGAGGTATATGTATCTCAACCATAGGTTTTGAGGTGCCCAATTCAGAAAATAAAGTTTGCAGGTTGAAGAAAGCTTTGTATGGACTTAAGCAAGCTCCGCGGGCTTGGTACCAATGGATAGATAATTTTTTCAAAAATATGGGTCTTGAAAGAAGTACTTATGATGCTAACTTGTATGTAATGAAAAGGGATAGCAAGATAGTTGTTCATTGTATATGTAGATGATTTGATCATTACACGAGATCATCAGGAACTCATCAATCAAACTCGGATCAGCTTGGGAACTAAGTTTGAAATGACAGACTTAGGTCTACTCCATTTTTGTCTGGGAATTGAAGTATGGCAAAGGAAGGATGGCATTTTCATCTCACAACTAAAATATGCCAAAGAGATTCTCAAGGCATAACTTAGAACTAGTGGGCAACTTTCGTCTCTCTTTAGGAAAATTTTTCCACCTACTTGTATATATGGATATAACCGTAATGGGTCACCATATTTGTACATTGACTTGGTAGTAGATTCATAATTGTGTTAGCATCCAAGCTTCTACTTCTCCATTGTGATTTTCACATTTTGCCATTATAATGGGATCCACAAAATCCATAGAAAACTTTCCAATCAAAGGACTCAAATTAACATTCATTAACATCCTTAAAGTAGTGGGCGCATTATTAAGAACAAATGAAATAGTCAGGTAATCATAACAAACAAAGTAGGTCTTGAAAGTTTTGTTCTGTACATCCTAGTCTTTAACTCTAATCTTGTGGTTTGCACTCTTTAAATATATCTTAATTTATATGATTGCTCCACCTAGATCATGAAGAAGATAATCTATTCTAGGCATGGGGTATCTATGCTTTTTGCTCCATAGATTAGATCATCTTGGATTCTTTAAGTTTTAATTCATTATATTGAGTAAATCAAGTGGATTTACTTGAATGCATAGTTTGATACACTATCTTCGAAAATAATTCCATTAATTGCGTGTAATGTATGGTTTGAGAACATGATTATTTTTAGTATGTCAGATTTATGTTCAGTTTGTTACTGAACTAGATGGTGGAAGTTCCACAATTGAGGCATGTTACAAGAAGAGCATGGAATTGTTCATCAATCTAATATAGTAAATGATTTTGTTCATTACGTAGTCAATGGATATTAAAAGGGGGAAGTTGTTGAGGTCTCTATAGGTGATACATTGTCACAAGCTAGTAGTCAAAATCTAGGCATTGGGAGTCCTATGATATTCTTAGAGGGATTCCTAGAGTATGTGGAAGGCAAGCATTGGTATTTTTTGTGTTGAAAATGCTAGATGCAAAGCAAAGAGTCTAGTCGTTTACCTTAAAAGCATCTAGCATTCTAGACAACCATCACACTCTACTCTTGTAGTTGGAATGACAAGTTTTGATTCCCGAGTGTATAGCTCATTCTATATCATCGAGAAAATTGATAAATTGAAGGGGGATAAAGTTGTATACTTTAGATATTATATGCCTAAGGAATGAGAAGCTTCTTTGTCAAGGGATAGCCAAGGCCAAAACCTAGAGAGTTCAAAGGCGGTACCTACTCATGATGGCCGGATGAGTAGGAAAACCTTATAGAGAAATTAAAATGGTGAGTAGGTGGTCTATACGTAGGTTGGAAGGTGAGTACCAAGCACGTGATTCTTGATATGTCATAGACCCAATCCTCCTAGTAAAAACAAATCATGATTCAATGGGTTTTTGTGTTTATTATTCGGCAATTAATAATTTCATGAAGTAGAAGAAGATTCCAATGCCCAAAGTTGATGAGTTATTCAATAAAATTTATGGTAATCCTATCTTTTCAAAGAAAACTTATTCAAAGGGTATCATTAGGATAAGAATTGATGATGTTCAAAAGACCACCTTAAGAAGAAAATAGTGCACTTTGATTTTTTGGCCATGCCTTTTGGTTTGAAATGCCTTGACATCGTTTATGGCTCTCATGAATACAATCTTGGAGCTATACTTTCGTAGATTTTTATTGGATTTTCTTGATGATATCCTTATATATAGTAGGAATCATTCTAAATACAAGGGTCATATGCAATAGATCTGTGAAGTATGTCATTCAAATCATTTTTACTTTAAAGAATTCAAGCGTGTGTTCTTTAAAACAAAAGTTAGATATCTTGGCCATGTGGTTTGAGCTAAAGGAATCAAAATTAAGGTCACAAAAGATTGGAAACATTTGAAGACATTGAAGGAGTTCCAAATTTTTCTTAGGATGATAGGGTATTATCAAACATTTTTGTTGAGATATTTCGGTAGTGAGGTGTGTGAACACACTAGGATCCTCGGGGCACTTTTTTCCCTCTTTAGGAGGTTTTTTCCGCCTGGCTTGTATATACGCCTATTGCCCTAGCTCTTGGAGACCTCTAAATCTCCAAAGGGTTGATCTAGATGGATTTAAGAGCACCTCTATATCAGTTATGCGCCAAACTTTATACAAATGTTACCTTCATTTACCAAATTTTCAATTATCACTTCTCTGAGTGAGAATCTTTCTTCTTTAAGAAGTCTGCTACAAAGATTGACTTCATTACCTGCACATATCTTTAGATTTCTTCAAACTAATGATACACATATCTCCATGATACCTTTTCACAATCATGTCAACCATTAGTCCTTCAAAAGAATCATTAAAATCTGAATTTGATCCTTAAGATCAAAACTATGTCAGAAACTGTCTTCCTGAACAAGCAACTTTGACATAGCTAACTTCTAAAGCTGATTTCTCACAGCACAGATCCCGTTTTGCTAAATGCTTTTAGCCATAGCTTCCTTACCTTCTAACTTAATTGAATGCTCACTTATCAAAAACTTTACACTATGCACTGATATCTAAGCAAAACATTGACACAAAAAAGTGCATGACTTTGAGAGGTCTACCTACAGACTTTACATACACATGTTCCTATTGATCATACTCACAACATGAAAGGAACTAGACCATGAAACTTTGACCATAGCTTCATTAGCTTCTAGATTATATGTGTACAAAAGATTTCCTGATCCACATGATCAAGCTGAGAGAAATCAGAGAAAGACTCGATGCTAACTCGTGAAGATGACTCTCTACACATCTATGTCAATGACACTTGGCTTCTAATGACTCTCACATATATTTTGTTACATCATTTATTTATATACATATGATTCTAGACTTATCCCGCATCTATTACATCACTCCCTACCATCCTAAGGATCATCTACACTCATAGTACAAGAATTCCCATATGTAATGTACATATGTATACAAGCTTCACTTTTGAGATCTCTTCACTTTCTCAAATGACTTCTTTCACTTCAATCTGATCATTGACATGCTTCAAGCTCTTTGTAATCATCAATTTGTCATTGTTTTGTTCCAACAGCTCCCCCTAAATCACTAATTGTGATTATGCCATTCTTCTTTACTCCTGCCATCTCTTTGAACTTCTGTAGCTTAGGTCCATCCAAGCTTTTTGTTAACATATCTGCAACTTGCTCTTTTTTTGGAGTATATAATACTTCAATCTCTTTATCAAGTACCTTTTCCCTGAAGAAATGATATTGAATCTCTATGTGCTTAGTCTTGGCATGAAAAACGAGGTTAACTACCAAATACAATGAACTCTTCAACAAGGTCTTTAACCATATCACTTCTTTTGTAGCCTCTACCATTCCTTTATACTCAGCTTCTGTGGATGATAAAGCAACTGTATGTTGCTTCTTTGAGCACCAAGAAACTAATATATCTCCAATATAACAGAGATACCCATGAGTAGACCTTTTATCATCTGAATCACCTGCCCAATCTACATCACTAAACACTTTGATTCTTGTATCAGAAGTATATCCGTAATACAAATGTTCATTTAGAGTTCCCTTGATCACCTAATGCATATGATAGGTGTGGCCTTGTCAAAGTAGCGTAGATTAAACTACCTACCAAACTTTGATATTTCTTCATATCATTGAATTCTTCACCTCCATATCTACTCAAATTATGATTTACCTCCAATGGTGTGGTTGAAGGCTTGCAATCCTCCATGTTGAACTTGACCAGAAGATTCTTCAAGTATCTCTCTTGTGTAACATATACTCCATGTTGAGTATACACAATCTGCATTCCTAAGAAATAAGATAAGTTTCCCAAATCACTTATCTTAAACTCCTTCTCTATTTGTTTCTTAAACTCCTTGATTCCTTGAGCATCTGTACCTGTGATAATAATATCATCAACATAAATACACATATATATATATATATCCATTTTCACTTGGCTTCACTAGCAAGCTATTATCTATCTTTGATGCTTGATACATTAGGAAAAAAGGTGAACCCTGCATGGGCCTTGTAAGGATTCCTAGTTTTTAGGGATTAAGCCTAACTCTGTTGTTGTCTAAGGGGACAAAGTGCATTTAATAGGGCACTTTTTAGTAGGCTGGAGTAGGATTTTTTTAAGGCTTACTAGGCTCCTCTCTCTCTCTTCTATTAGAGAGAGAGAAAGGGAATCTACTTTCCACATCATCAAACTCGAGCATGTATGGGAATAAAAAAATGATTTTTTTGTAAGTCTCAATTTCAGTGTTTATTTACTTGAAAGGGCTCATTTTTTAATATATATGTCAGAAGTGACTTTTTTTTAGTTTAGTTTTAAATTTTCATTTTGAAAAAGTAATATTTTTAAAATCCCTCCAAAAGTAGAGTGCCACATCATCAAATCCGTAACTATTCTTCACCCAAAAAATGACTTTTTCAAAATTTCAACATTTTTGGCTATTCTCAGTGGAAAAACACACTGTGACCCATCCACATCCAAGAAAACAAACTTTTCTTGAGAAAATCATGCTCTAGCATCTCTTCCAAACAAATTTCTGGTCTCTTTCTCAGTATTGTTTAATTGTTGGAAAAGATGGTGTTGACACCTATTACAAACCTCACATTAGGACGTCCTCATGCCCTAGCATCAACAAGTATCCATGTTCATGTGCCCAGAGAGTTTGCTCCAAATACACAGTGCAACAATGATGTGAACTCTCAAAATGAGCGTCGTGAAGCTGGAGAAAAGAATATTGATCTTTGGACTCATGGTTCATTATACCCTCCTGATCCAATGTCTTCTTACCATCCAACATTCCTTAACCTCGCAACTTTACTTCAGTTCATCGGTGCCGGTAAAGCTGGGCTCTTAGGTTATTGTCAACGATTATCTACACATTCAACTATCATTATATATATATATATATATATATATATATATATATATATATATATATATATTCTTGTTATGTAGGTCATTCGTTGAAGATGTTAGTGCGTCATCAACAACAGAGGATCAATTCAAGTTATTAAATTCTTGTTTGACCAACAAGTAGGTGGTTAGTATTTTGGAGTCACGGATAGGAAACCTTACCAAGAAGCAAGTGATTAAAGATTTTACAAAAAAGTTACAAGATATTATCACTCCTAGAGACGTGCAGATGGTATGTGATGAAGCAGGAATTAGTACTAAAGGATACAATGCATTGTACAACCTTTTGAAGAATTCATTAGAAAGAGAAGGTATTTGCAGAATATGTTTCCATCTCCTTACAAGGTATTGCTAAAGAAGTCAATGTGCAATGAATATATAACTAGTATTCTTGGAAACTACTTATATACAGAGGATAATATGCCTATGTCTATTTATCATTTATCTACATCCAAAAAAGAGTTGAAAAGTGCAGTTGGTAGTGGATTTCCTTACACAAAGTACAACAACATATTCGTGGATTTGAAGAGGCTTCAACATGCAATGGTTCGATTTTACAAATCTACTATACCAGGTATCTGCACTATTGTTACCTTGATATACATTGTATTTTGATGTTATAAAAATTTTGCTAATTTATGCAGATTGTAATACCAAATTACAGTTTATATTGAAGTAAGATGAATGCCAGATCATAAAGGGGCGACGAATGGAGAGATTGAGTTTGACACTCATGAATCAAGCTATGAGAAATGCCATATCTGATGAAAGTAGTAACTCTAGCTCTAAGTCTACATATAGTGTTCAATCCGAGATTGGAGTACCTAAAGAATCCAACGTTGTTCTTTCATAGATTTTTAGTAGGATCCCATAGATCACTAAAGTAATAGTTTCTCAAATTCATGGTGCAAAGCTCCACATAGAAAACTTTGGTGATTTTGAGATAGATTGGCACTTGGGTGGGGATTTAAAAACTATCAAATGCATGTTAGGTTGCAAGCAAGGTGCATCTGCTCGTTATCCATGTCCATTTTGTACTCGAGGCTACAAAGTAACAAAGGGACAACAAAAAGTACTATTTAGCTTAGATGAATACATAGATGCACCTACTTCCATGGAATGGGATAGACCTTTGTTAAGGTGTCCAATGTTAGAAATACCTAACCGTGACACATTAGATAAAGATGGGAATCCCATTATTCCATTTCCATTAGTTAATGTTCACTTTTGCACATTGCATGTTTTCATGAGAATATTTGATAGATTATTGAAGCTCCACATAAAATATGCATTTTCCATGAAGCCAATTGATAAATCTGTACAAGCAATCAAAAAATTGGAAGAGTTGCTTAATTCGATTGGTTGTCATGGTGGTAATGTAACTCTAGTTGTCAAAAAACCTAGTGAATCGCAAAATAGTTTGCAACAAGTGTCAATGACAGGGAAGAAGGCAAGAAAATTTTTCAAAAGGGGTGTAAGCCCTAAGAAAAATGAATGCAGGGAGCTATGGAAAGACTTGTGCATGATCACCACTGATAATTATTCTCAAATTGACCTTAGTAATAGGCGAAAGAAGGTTTGGTCATGCTTAGATAAGTTGGTAGGCTTAATGAGTCTTAATAGCTCCAACAAAAATGACCGTCAGTTGTTTCAAGATACATTAATGGAGTTTGCAAAGTGTTTCATCCTATCTTGGGGAGAGAGCAATATTACACATTACATTGTAAGTTTTCTTATTTTTTTCAATTTTCTTGTTGATAAGATTGTGTTATATGTACTTATATCATTTCAGCATATTTTATTTGCACATGGAGCATTTTTTATGCATCAATATGGTTCATTGGAGATTTTTAGTACACAAGGAATGGAGAAGTCACATTACAAGGCTAGAGGTGTTTACTTCAAGAACACACGACATGGTGGTGGTGCAATGCAATCAAACTATATGGAAGAGATGTTTAATTGGTTTTATCATACTGCATTTTCAAGGACATATGCAATGGAACGAGCCAAGGAGTCGAAAGTTGCAAAACTTGCAAGATTTAATCAACACAACTTAGATAGTGAAAAATGGAAGTCATCATTGGGACCTTTACATCATGCTCAATGGCGGGCTACAAGAACACGATAGGGTTCATCATGGAAGTGAAGTCATTTAATACATTCATGGCATTTTCTGAATAATTCATAAGGTTTGCTACACATTAATCTCTTGTTTGCAATTTTTTAAGGTAATTTTTAATTTTTAAACTATTTTTTGTCCATTCAGATGTGAATAGAACCTTTTTAAGTGAAACATTATAAAGAGAATCACCACAAACGACGACGTAGTGTCTCGTGCTCTACATCCCATAGCGAAACAGGTGGTGGCCATACCTCTGGGAGGGAACAGTTGCATGAACAAGTGGAACATGGGAAATCTAGGGAAGAGGCCGTAAATCAACCCCAATCACCACCATCATCATATGATGAGCCTCCATCACCAAAGAGACCAACCAAGACAAGGGTGAAGGAGCGTGCTCATAGACAGGTAGTTTCTGATGATGATTTTGATGAATCGCATGAGGATGTGTCTCAACAACGTTCACAATCAAGTGATGAGAGTCAAACATTGCCACCATGGGGTAACGAAGAAATACCTACAAATCATAGGGTTACTATAGCGGGAAAGACACTACCATCAAATGAGGGGGCCATACCCAATGATCAAGAGAGGGAGCAAAGCCAGCAACAACATCCTGAACAAGGAGAAAGCTCAAGACGCGTGCAACGGAAGAAGAAAGTCTTTCAACCTCATCGTAGACCACCCCAACCAAGACCACAAGAAAATGTCCAACGAAGACCACCACCACCACAAGCTAGAGCACCACAATGAAGAAGAAGATATACGAAGGCATTTGCAGAGATAAGGCACTATCAAAAGATAGCTGAGCTTCTCATACCTAGAAGACCCTTTGCAAGGGTGGTCAAAGAAGAGTTACAAAGGTATTGTGTAGGGTTAAGGATCCAAGCTCTAGCTTTAGAAGCTTTACAAGAGGCAGCTGAAGTATTTTTGGTATCAATGCTAGAGGATTCCAACCTATGCGCCATCCATGCTAAGCGAGTCACTATACAACCGAAGGACATACAGTTAGCTAGGAGAATTAGGGGTGATCGTAGCTAAGTTTTGTAACTGATCTCTACGGACAAGAGATTTTTTGTAAATATTGCCATTTTCAATGAAACATTAGCACTTTTCCTCTATTCCTCTAATAATCTCATTATTTAGAATGAAACATGAGCAGTCATTTTACATTTCCATGTGTTTTCTTGTGATAATCTCTCATATATCAGTGATTATTTTCTTATCTTGTCATTTTGATCTAGTGATCATATCCATCTAGTGAAATTTCTTTATAATTTAAGGTCATGTAGGGCATGTAGGGCATTGAGAGGCCAAATAAAGCCCTGCCGTAGAAATGCGGGAGAAGGCCCTGCAAAAGGTTTGCAGGGCCTTCTCCCGCGTTTCTGTGGCAGGGCTTTATTTGGCCTCCCAATGCCCTACAAGACCTTTGAAATATGAAAGATGGATCATGAGTAGTAAAGCTAGTTCATGAGTAGTTAATATGAACAAATTTTGACCTCCATATACCTTTGAAACATATGAGCAGAGCATTTTGAAACTTAGAACATTTGCATTCTTGAAAATATCCATCTAGTGAAGTTTCAATCTCATGTAAGGTCACCTAGGGCATATGCATTCTTGATAATATCCATCTAGTGAAATTTCTCTCATTTAAGGTCATGTAGGGCTTTGGGAGGCCAAATAAAGCCCTGCCACAGAAACGCGGGAGAAGGTCCTGCAAACATTTTGCAGGGTCTTCTCCCGCGTTTGTGTGGCAAAGCTTTATTTGGCCTCCCAATGCCCTACAAGACCTTAAATGAGAGAAAGAAGGTCCACAAGAATGAAACTAAAGATCCTCCCAATGCCCTACATGACCTCAATACATCACATGCAGGTCCAAAAGAATTTTAGATAATATACTCAAAAAGAAATACTTGAGACAATTGTAAATAAAGCAAAGTGAAAATTTGATATTAATTCAATTGTTTACATCAATTGGCTTTGAGTTTCTCAATGACTCTCTTTCGATGCTCCAAAGCCATGGTTAGGGTGTAAGTCAAAATTGAGTTTGTTATTTCATCAACATTTCTAACTCCTAGACCTAGAGATATACCTATTTGACCTAAGACCTTTCCACGGAAGTTGGAACCTAAGGTTGTAGTTACAAGGGATTTCTTAACTAAAAAGATACAATTACTCCCTTGTGTAATGGTTGATAAACAAAGCAATTTACTTGAGGCCTTTAGACACCATGTCATGAAGTGGCCCTGAGGACTGAACTCTTTATGGATAATTACAAAATGTTCTTTGGGAAGTTTCCCAATGTAGTTTGCAAGGGATGAGCCACCTCCACGAGCCACTCGATCACCTCCACTCCTTGCTGCAAACTTGTCGACTTGAATCACCTCCTGCACAAAGTTTTATGATTAGTAGCTGCATGTGTTTGTAAGAATGAATGACATGAATTGAAGATACTTACATCTTGAACTCTATCTTCTTTTTCTCCTCTCTCTTGAAGTTGTAAATTAATGCTGGAGTGGGACATCCCACTCTGCTCGATTACTGGCATTACTAATATCCTTTCTTGTGCATTACTAAATTGTTCTTCTGTGATATGTTGATGTTCACTTGTGAGTATGTCATTGCAAACCAATTTTATTGTGTCGGCCACTAAGTCACCAAATGGCAAACACTTTTTCTCCAACAAGTCAGAGGTACTATCCAAAGGACACTCTGAAAAAGTACAAAACAAACTTAGGCATTCATCCAGCCGTATCCCAAATGCCTTCTCTACATCATGTAAAAACAAATATTCTTGTCCCTCAACAAGAACCACTGAAAAAGTTTCAATCTCCACCTCTAGAATAGTTGCTTCTGGCTCCGAAGAGGTGGATGGCTTAGGCACTTCTCTCAACTTATCATCCACACCAAGAGGATACGTTTTCTCAATAGCTTCTCTCTCTAATAGGAGATTCAAGAGTTCTTGAGGTGGTTCCTTTTTATCCTCGACAAAACCACGTGTAAGAAGATGAGGGATCTCATGAGGAATTGGTTCTGGTTCCTCATTCACAAAGAAAATGGTGGCAGCAATGAATGAAAGATATTTTGCACCCATCTTGCGTTTCCTATTCAATTTCCTTATAAGTGGCACAGTTTCATCAAGAAGGTGCCCTGCTTCCTCTGCAATTACCTGGAACCGTTTCAATCGTTTTGCAAATGCCTCATCACCTTTGTGAATGTAGGTGAGAAGGTCACATCGAACCCAAGTTCCATCATATGGTGGTATTTCGATGGAGAAACACAATATATGAACTTGCATATATTGAAGTAGCTCCTCCAAAGCATCGGCATTCATTTGCACGGTTCCATGGAGATCAGGAACCTTGGAGAGAAGATCATATAGGTCATGTTGACCTTTATAATCTGAATCCTCCAAAAATTCTAGAAACTTGTGGCGTGCACTCTTAGTAGGTACAGAGGTGGAAGCCATAGCTTGCAAATGCAGACTGCTCTAACACTCAATGTAGTTGCAAAAGTGAGAAATGAGGAGAGAGGACTCCTATTTATAACTTTTCTAGAATTTTTAAGTGATGGGTCCCACTTTTTCATAGAAGTGACTTTTCCTTAAATTAAAACATAAGAGTCTTGGAAAGCAAAACTTTGACATTTGGGATCACATCAAAGAAAATAAACAATAAGAATGCTCTTTCAAGAAAAACCTTGAGAATGTACAGATACAAGTAGAATGTGGCCAAAATATCCTTGAAGCAAATGTGAAAAATTTTTCATTGCAAAAATAGGTTTGTTTACAGGTTTCACAGTATCTTTACAAAAAAGAGTTATGACAATGAAATTTCAGTTCCATCCATGCTCCAATCTGCAAGAACCTTGATTGTGTATTCCAATCTCTTTCCAATCTATGGACAATTCATAAAAGAGTAAAACATCTTCAAATCATGAACAATAGTGATAGAATAAGATATATATATATATATATCTATATGTATATATGGAATACAACTCTTACCTTGTTCCCTCGTACTCGAAATTTGAAATCATGAAGATCATCATATCCCATGATAAGTAAGTGCTCTCTCAAGTTGGCCAAGTTCCAATGTTGATTAACTAAAACCACCTCCATATCATTGTTTGGTAACTTCACATTAATTTCAAATGAAGCTAAAGATCCCTCCGAGCTTTGCAAAGGTATCCACTCTCCTAGTTTACACATCCAATGATCATAATAAAATCTGATGTACAATGAGGTGCGATGTTTTAAATAGTGAAACCCTATACCTGTGTCACCAATTCTACAATGATATCTATCCCCTTTTGATAATCCTTGTACATAACCCCAGTTTTCCCCTAAGAATCCTTCTACTGCTTCGTATGTAATATCTTTACATAGGAACATTGTAGGAGTTTCTACAAAAGGAATGCCTTGAAATATGAAAACAAAGCAATGGATTGGTAGAGTCCAATGAAGACCTATTGATCTAGACACTCGTGTGAATTTCAAAGAGTTATGTATGTCCATCACCATCTTACGCTTGAAAGATGATATGGACCAAAAATCAGGTTTTGGCCACTCTAAACTAAAAAAAGAGTCAACTTTGATAATCTCCAACCTTCCATATTCACCGTCTGTGGAAGGAACAATGTACTTGTGAGTGTAAAAGAAGATCCTTTCACAAATAAGTTTAGCAGGAGGTACATCTGGAAACACTAATGCCCCAATGTCTGCATGTAATGCTTTGAAAGTTCCTGTAAGACTATGAAGTGGTTGCTCTTCCACTAAACTAGAAGGAAATATGACTGTAGTAATGAAAAACATATGAGATGAGTAATTAAGACATTTAACACCATGAAGCATTGACAAAATAGAAATACTCACAATGGATTGGATATCTAATTCTATTGGAGTTTTCTAACTTCATGGTTGAAACTGTGAAGACATGTTGTACAATAGCAACCATCCCACCATGTGTTTGCTGCTTAGGCTTAATCTTCACGATCTCGAACACGATGAGGACCAAGTCCAGATGGCTGCATGTACACCCATGCACCTTTGCAAAACTCTTGTGGTAGCCAACTTCCTTCCATTGTTTTGATGTTGTGGCACGTCATTGTGTGAACTTTGTCTTTTGGTCTCCTACGAGCTCTGGAGCTTTCCATGGGAGTAAGAGTTGTTGTCATTGCTGTAGAAGTTGGGAGAATGGTAGGAGGAGAAACAACGCTTTTGTTGTATGGTATGGAGGGAATAGAGGTGAAAAATATGACTTTTTGGGTTTTGGGTATGAAAATGGGAGTTTGAAGAGGGAAAATAGAGTTTTTTGAGTTATTTTGAACAAAGTCACTTTTTTAGTCCACAAACATGCACGGATTTTGAATTAGAAGTCAAAAATAGCACTTTTGACCCTGAAAGGTGATATGGAGGTCATCTAATGGTATTATGATGAGTTTTACAACTTTTAAAAAAGTTTGAATTTTGGGGCCCAGCGTGATTATGAGATTTCTTCTCTCTCTAGAAGACAACCCTGAACATAGAGGTCATTCCCTACTCTTGGAGCCTGCTTCAAACCATACAAAGCTCTCTTGAGCTTACACACATAATCTGATCCAATTGAATCCATGAAACCTTCTGGTTGTTCCATGTACACTTCATCTACAATGTATCCATTCAAAAATGCATTTTTCACATCTAATTGTGATAACTTCCATCCTCTACAAGCAGCAATAGCAATCAATGATCTAATTGTAGACATCTTAGCAAGAGGACTAAAGATTTCATCATAATCTACCCCATAAGTTTGGGCATAACCTTTGACCACAAGTCTAGCTTTGTATCTAGACACCTTTCCATCTACAAACCTTTTTGTTTTATACACCCACTTACATCCAATAACCTTCTCATTCTTTGGTCTTGGAACCAATTCCCATGTTTCATTTTCAAGTAGAGCATCATACTCTTCTTGCATTGCCTTCTCCCAATTATATTTACCTTTAGCTTCTTCATATGTGATTGGATCCTCTTCTGTCTTCACAATGTAAGCATAATCTTTTGTTGTTAGGAACGATGTATCATAGCTATACCTGATAGGTTCTTTTCTTTCTCTCAAGGATCTTCTGACCTCTACACTTCTTGAAGTCTTAGCCACATTTGATTCTGGATCAAATCTTGGCCCATCTTCAACATTGTCCTGCAATTTACTTTTATAATCAACATCATCAATACCTTCTTCATACACACTTACTTTTGTCTTCCCTTTCCTTTTTATTTCTTCAACATCTGCATATTCATTTGTTGTCCCTGTATACCATGTACTTTGCTCATCAAATGTAACATCTTTTGTAATAAAGAAATTTCTTTGTGGATGGACTCCACAATCTGTAACCCATCTATCTATCATCATACCCAATAAACACATACTTCTCTGCTTTGGGTTCTAGCTTCTTAATTGTGAAGGAACATAAGCATATGCTAAACATCCAAATACCTTACAATGATCAAGAGTAGGTTTCTTACCCCACCATGCTTCATAAGGTGTTCTTCCATCCAAAGCTTTACAAGGTAACCTATTCACAAGGTATGTTGCAGTGTTGATAGCTTCTACCCATAAGTAGTTTGGACAATTCTCTTCCTTCATCATTGCTCTTGCAAACTCTACAAGAGTTCTATTTCTTCTTTCTGCAACTCCATTTTGTTGAGGGGAGTACCTTCAAGTTACTTGTCTTTTTATACCTGCATTCCACAAATAATCATTAAACTCTTTATAGAAATACTCTCCCCCTCCATGTGATCTCAACCTCTTGAGCTTTTGTCCTGTAGTCCTTTATGCATAAGCATGATAATGCTTGAATGTCTTGAACACATCTGACTTTTCCTTGACTAAATATAAAGTAATCCATCTAGTTGCATCATCAACAAACAACACATAATATGTGGATCCATTTATACTATAGTCCCTTGAACGACCCCACACATCTGTATGAACCAATTCAAGCATATTTGAATACTTGTACCCTGATTTATTGTATGAACTTTTGTGTGCTTTACCTAATTGACAAGCTTCACACCTTTATACCATGTGTTGACCTTCAACATTTGGCAAACCAAGCACCACATCATTCTTTGACATTTCCTTTATGGCTCTCTCATTGAAATGACCTAGCCATTTATGTCTAACTCAGATATCTTTTGACTTCCATAAGTAAATACAACATGTCCCACATTACCTTGGACTTTGAGAGTAAACAGACTTCCTTCCTTTTTACCTGCAATGATATTTCTATATCCCTGATTTGGATCTTGCACATAAACACCATCATTTGTGAATCTGACTTCATATCCCTTCTCCACAATTTGTCCTACACTTATCATGTTTTTAGGAATAGTAGGAACATAAAGTACCTTGTTTAAGAGTGTGCTCCCACTCTTTGTCTTTACTAAACCAATTCTCTCCACTTTATGCTTGGTGTTATCTCCTGTTTGAACTGTATGTCCATTAACCTTTGCTTCCATATCAGTCATCAATGATATATTGCCACTCAGATGATTGCTACATCCTCAATCAACATAGAACACCTTTTGGTCTTCTCCTACTGCTTCATGTGTTGCATTCAAGATAAGAGTCATGTCATCCTTCTGATCTGATGCATAGTTATAATAGTTATTGTTGTAGGAGTGAGATTGAAAACTTCTTCCACCTCTTCTAGCATATGATGTCCTACCACCTCTTCCTCTGAAGTTTCCTCTTTGATTTCTGCCTCCTCTACCTCTTTGATTGAAGCTCTGGTTATTACTTCCACCATTTTGATTGTTATACCAACAATCATTTGCCAAATGATTGGTTCTGCCACAAATCCAACAAGCTTTAGTATTGTCTTTGTTCTTACCTCCTCTTCCTTTACCTCTGAAGTTCATCTTTCCTTTTGTAAAGTTAGCTTGACTTGAAGTTCCTTCATCATCAGTTTACTGCTTCCCTTTGCCATTCTTTTTCTTGTCCTTGGAGTACATATCCTAACTTGCACTCCTATCATTGTCTCCCTTAATGTCTTGCTCAAAAGTTAGCATGTGTCCTAGCAATTGATTAAGATCAAGAGTAAAGTGATCTAGTGACAATTCTATGGACAGTATGAAAGGCTTCTACTTTTCATCTCCTCTCAGACCTGTAAGTATTTGCCTTACCAACTTATCCTCTTCAATATCTTCATCTACTGCTCCTAAGCTATCTGCAATATCCTTCATCCTTGCCACATAATCAGAAATCGATTGTGAGCTTTTCTTCTTGAAAGTTGTGAACTCTGCCCATAATGAGGACTTCCTTGACTTGGTTATGTTTTGGAAATGCTCTTCCAAAGCATTCCACACATCTGTTGCACTTTCTAATCCTCTGATGTGAGGTAGAAGATAATCATTTACAACCATGTAAATGATACTCCTAGCTTGAGCATCCTTCCTCATCCAATTCTTCAAACCTGCAAGTTCCTCCCTAGTTGGAACACTAGGATCTTCAAACTCAGGCTTTTCTTCTTCTCCTATAATGAATGGCATCAAATCTTTGCTCATGAGGTGTGCTCCATCCTCATGGACCAAGTTGGATAGTTCTCCCTATCTAGCTTATCAATCTGCAAGCTTTCTCCGATCTTTTATCTTCTATGTCTGCAATTACTAAGATTTATGATAATATAGTGTACCTTTGATATGAAGCTCTAATCCTTATTGATCCTTTGAACTTGTGCTTTGTACTTCTTCAGTTTGTCTTCAAGAATTTGACTTTTTCCACCTTCAAATAGAAGGAACTTCAATATCTGCAAAAGTTGAGACTTCCAATGCCTTTACTTTACTTGTATTACCCCTTCATCTCTGATACCGCTGTTGGAGACCTATAAATCTCTAAAGGTTTGATCTATACTGATTTAAGAGCACCTCTATATCAGTTATGGACCAAACTTTATACAAATGTTACCTTCATTTACCAAATCTTCAATTATCACTTCTCTAAGTGAGAATCTTTCTTCTTCAAGAAGTCTGCTACAAAGATTGACTTCATTACCTGCACATATCTTCAGATTTCTTCAAACTAATGATGCATATATCTCCATGCTACCTTTGCGCAATCGTGTCAACCATTAGTCCTTCAAAAGAATCATTAAAACTTTAATTTGATCCTTAAGATCAAAACTAAGTCAGAAACTGTCTTCCTAAACAAGCGACTTTGACATAGCTAACTTCTAAGGTTGATTTCTCAAAGCACAGATCCTGTTTTGCTAAATGCTTTTAGCCATAGCTTCCTTACCTTCTAACTTAAATTTTGAGTTCTGACTCATCAAAAACTTTACACTGTGCACTGAGATCTAAGCAAAACATTGACACCAAAAAGTGCGCGACTCTAAGAGGTGTACCTGCAGACTTTACATACACATGTTCCTATTGATCATACTCACAGCATGAAAGGAATTAGACCATGAAACTTTGAACATAGATTCATTAGCTTCTAGCTTAGATATGTACAAAAGATTTCCTGATCCACATGATCAGGGTGAGAGAAATCAGAGAAAGACTCGACACTAACTCGTGAAGATGACTCTCTACACATCTATCTCAATGACACTTGGCTTCTAATGACTCTCACATGTATTTCTTTACATCATTGACTTATATACATATGATTCTAGACTTATCCCACGTCTATTATATTACTCCTTACCATCCTAAGGATCATCTACACTCATAGGACAAGAATTCCCATCTGTAATGTACATATGTATACAAGCTTCACTTCTGAGATCTCTTCACTTTCTCAAATGACTTCTTTCACTTCAATTTGATCATTGACATCCTTCAAGCTCTTTGTAATCATCAATTTGTGATTGTTTTGTTCCAACACTAACGGGCTACTAATCTTTGTACATTCTAGTGGTAATACATTCAGTATTGTGTTCTGCTCCAAGCTTCTACTTCTTCCTTGTGTTGTTCGTGTGCTTCCGTAGATGTCTACCTCCAACAATTGGTATCAGAGCATGTCGTCGCTTCACCTAGGGCGTTGTCTACACCTCTCTGGTTGCAGTCTTAGAATCCCACAAATGTTGGTGAGCATATGCAGTGTGTTTATGAGATCAAAACAACTTTGTTGTGTGGTGCCGAAATCGCGGTTTGAGCTCGTTTCTGCCTCCGAACGCACTATCCCAGTGCTTTTCTAGGTTATTTTGTTATCTTGTGCCAAAGGTATATACCAATTTTGGTTCGCCAGTATAAGCGTCTTGAAGTCTGATACAGGTCTAGTAGAATTCGTCTGGGCAATTCATTTCAACTTTTTGAGATACAATCAATTTTCTGCATCAAGGTATTTTAGTCACCAACCATGGCTAAAACCAGTGATGTATTCCGTATGTTGGCTATTGAGGATAAGTTGGATGGTACCAACCACCCGTTATGGGCTTATATGATGCGACATGTATTGGTTGCAAAAGGACTGTGGAACATTGTGCAGGGTGTTGAAAAACTTCCTATCACACCTGCAATTGAAGCTAATGCAAAAGGTGTCAAAGATGATGATATTTTGCATATTCCTATTCGTGCTGCGGTTTGTGCTTCACCTACTATAGAGAAAATTTGTTGGGATGGCAGAGATGCCCAAACACATGCATTTATAGCTTTGTCAGTCAAACCTGCCATTATTCCTCACATACGCTCTTGCAGAATAGCTAAGGATGCTTGGGATACACTTACCACATTGTACCAAGCTAGGAATGAGGCTTGTCTTGCTTACCTCGGAAAACAATTGGAGAGTGAGCACATGAATGAAGGTGATTGTATGGAAAGTTTTCCAACAAAGATCAAAGAATTGAAGGAACAGTTGATTTGTGCCGATGAGGTTATACCAGATAGCTCACTTGTGCATACCGTTCTGAATGGTCTTCCTGATTCATATGAGAGTTTTGCTTCTACTCTTCATTTGATGATGAAAGGTAATCCAAATGCCTTGTCATTTGAGGATTTAGTCTTTGTTTTGTTGCAGGAAGATCAGTCTAGGCAGAACAGGTCCATTATGCGTGTTGCAAATCAAGCTTTCTTGGCTCGTCAGAAGTGCAAAGGAAAATGGAGCTCTTCAACTAGTCAGTAGAAATCTACTAATTCTGCACAATCAAAGAGGGAAGACAAAGATGAAAAGAAATAAAAAAAGCAGAAATTGTTTTGCAAGTACTGTAAAGGAAATGATCATATCATAAAGAACTATCCAAAACTGGCTGCTAAAGAGGCAAAGAAGAAAGAGGTTGGAATGGTTGTTGTAGAGGCCTCTACACCAAAAACAGAGTCTATTAATCTTGTGCAGGAAGAAGAGTGGGTGTTTACTACTGTTTGCAGTTTTGACCCATCTTCTCATGAGCAGTGCATGTCTGTAGTTGACTCAGATGTTTGGTACTTTGATAGTGGGGCAACCAAACATATCACCTCGCAGCGCAATTTCTTCACTTCACTCGAGCCTGCCCCTATAGGGAATACTCTCACATGTGCCAACAACTCCTCTTATCCTGTCATGGGAGTTGGTAAGATCATTTTGACTACTGTTGATGGTAGTTCTTTCACTTTGTCAGATGCTTTATTTGTGGGAGGGATCAAGAAGAATCTGTTATCAGTTTTAGCTTTATCCAAGATTGGCTTGCTTGTGAAATTTGTTGATGACAGGTGTACAGTTCATGATCTGTCAAATGGTGATGTGATTATTGCTTGTGGCATTTTATGTCATGATCTATATAAGCTCATAGACTATGAAAGATCTTTAAATGATTTGGCATGTGCAATACATGATTCGCAGGCTATGTCAGATGCTAAGCTTTGGCATGCACGCTTTGTTCATCTGAATTTTGCTAGTTTGCTACGCCTGCAGAAATATGAAATGGTGTCCTCTTTGCCCAAACTTGAGGCACCAGGTAAACATGTATATGAAGGCTCTATTTTGGGAAAAATGCAGCATTCTTCCTTTCTAGAAGATGGTTCAGTTCTCGCCACTCAGAAATTGTAGCTTGTACATAGTGATGTTTGTGGTCCTATGCAGATACCCTCTTTTGGAACTTATCTCTACTTTGTGACTTTCATTAATGAATTTTCCAGGCACGCATGGGTATATCCATTGAATGCAAAAAGTTTTTATGTGCTTCAAAAAATTTTTGGCTCTGGCTGAAAATATTTGAGCATGTAAAATAGGCACCCTCCATTCTGATTGAGGGGTGCAATATATGTCTTTTGACTTTAATGCATTTCTGGCTGAATGTGGGATAAAAAACCAGTGTGCAGTGCCGTATATACCTGAACAAAATGGAGTTGCTAAACAGAAGAACAGCTCACTCATGGAGATGGCGAGGTGTATGGTCAAGTGTTAGGCTTTACCACATAGTTTCTGGCTTGAGGCTATCATGTGTGCAACATATGTACTTAACATGTGTCCCACTAAAGCGCTGCAGTCTATCACTCCATATGAGGCTTGGCATGATTGCAAGCCATCTGTTGCTCATCTGCGTGTTTTTAGTTGTTTGGCATATGCATTAGTGCCTGAACAACATCGTAGAAAATTGGATGATAAAGTAGAAAAATGTATTTTTGTTGGGTACAGTTCTGAATGTAAAGGCTATCGTCTGTATAATCCACAGACTAAATGCATTCTAATTAGCCATGATGGTGTTTTTGTGGAAGATGCTTTTCAGCCATTCTTTTCATGTACTAAGGAGATATCTGTTAGCTCGAAAGACATGTATGATACTTTGCTGCCTCTTTTTACAAGTGGATAGTCTAGTGCTGGTCCTAATGAGGCAACTTCTTAGTCTTTGCAAGTTTCAGGTGATGATGGAGATAATCCCATTTCTAATTTAGATTTACATGATGCACTTGTTGATGAGAGAGCGGATATTGAGAAGGCAAAAACTATGCCAAAATGGATGCTGCAGACTTTGCGTGACAGCAAATTAGATGCACCTCTGTCATATTGTACTCGTTCAGGCTCTCATAGTGCCGCTTTTGCATCAAAATGCTATGCTATGGTTGCATCTAGTCACTGTGATGAGAATGAGCTTGTTTCGTTTGATGAAGCACAAAATTCAAAAAATTGGATGGCTTCTATGCAATCTGAATATGATGCTATCATGAAAAATGGTACCTGGTCTTTATGTGATTTGGCTCCTAGCAAGAAGGGCATTGGCACTAAGTGGGTATACAAGCTAAAGCATAATCTTGATGGAATAGTTGACAGGTATAAGGCTAGGCTTGTTGCAAAGGGTTATGTGCACGAAATAGGCATTGACAATGATGAGACCTTTGCACCTACATGTCGTATGATTACTGTTCGGAGCATCTGTGCACTTACAGCTTATCATGGTTGGAATGTACATGAGTTGGACATTAAAACAACATTTCTGAATGGTGACTTGCATGAAGAAGTGTATGTTTTCCAGCCCCATGGCTTTGTGTAGAAAGGGCATGAAAACCAGGTGTGTAGGTTAAAGAAGGCATTATATGGTTTAAAGCAAGCACCACGTGCTTGGTATGAAAAGATACATGCCTATCTGACTGCACATAGTTTTGAGAACAGTGCAACTGAAAGCACCTTATATGTTAGGCGTGCTAATGATGTACTTCTGATCATTGTAGTTTATGTTGATGACATGCTACTCACTGGTCCTCATGACACGCATATTGCTGATTTTAAGGCTGATTTGCATGCCTCATTTGAGATGTCTGATTTGGGGCATTTGCATCATTATTTGGGCATTCTGTTTATACACGTTGATGGTGGAATGGCTTTGTGTCAAACGAAATATATTGACACATTATTGCAGCATTTTAACCTTGAAGATTGTAAGGCTATTGCCACTCCTATGAAGACAAGTTTACGATTGAGTCTTCATGATGCTAGAGATGCATTTGATGCTATTGTCTATCAGTAGGCTATTGGATGTTGGACTTACTTATGCATTAATCGACCAGATATTCAGTTTTCTATCTCACAAATGAGCAAGTTTATGCACTTCCCATGAGTCAAGCATTGGTAGGCGGTTAAGCGCATCTTCCGCTACTTGAATGGTACTCGGCTACTTGGGTTGTTTTATCCCAAGGGGGGATCAATATCAACAGATTTGCATGCTTTTTCTAACTCTGATTCAGCTGGTTGCTATGACAATCTTGTGTCCACTAGTGGCTTTTGCTTCATGCTTCGTAGCTCATGTATATCTTGGTTGAGCAAGAAGCAGCCTACTCTGCCCATGTCCAGTTGTGAGGCTGAGTATAGGGCAGCTTTCACAACAATTGTTGAGTGTGTCTGGCTTAGATGCCTTATGGATCATTTGAGTGTTGGTTAGTCTTCTGCCACCACCATCTTCACTAACACTTAGAGCGCATTGGAAGTTGTGAGGAACCCTGTGTTCCATGCTTGCACTAAGCACATTGAGGTGCATTATCATTATGTCAGGGAGAGGTTCTCTACTAGGGAGACGAGCTTGGCATATGTGCCCATGCAAGAAAACATTGCAGACCTTTTTACGATAGCTCTGCCTAAGGAGAAGTTTGAAGCTTTCCGCAAAGCTTTGGGCTTACTTCCTTTTGGTGGAGTGATTTCCACATTGCTTGGCACTTCCTTATACATGAGTGCCAACTCCTTGTTCACCGCATCACTCCCAGGGGGGATTTGTTGATATATTTTGGTAGTGATATGTGTGAACACACTAGGATCATTGGGGCACTTTTTTCCCTCTTTAGGAGGTTTTTTTCCCCCAGCTTGTATATACACCTATTGCCCTAACAGGCTACTAATCTTTGTACATTCTAGTGGTAATACATTCAGTATTGTGTTGTGCTCCAAGCTTCTTCTTCTTCCTTGTGTTGTTCATGTGCTTCCCCAGATGTCTAACTCCAACAATTTTTTCATAGATATTCCAAGATAATAGTTCCTTTCATGCATCAACAAAAAGTTAATCTAGAATCCTTAAAAGGGGTCTTGAACAACTTGAAAGCATTAAAGAGCTTAAGAAAGATAGTGCTTTGGAGCAAGCTCTACAAACAGTAGATTCAACCAAACCACTTGTGGTTAAAACCAATGCTACAACACATAAAGTTCGAGTTGTGATAATATAAGATGTTTGAGTAATAGCATTTGATATTAAGAACCTCAACCTAGGGCAAAAAAAACTATTATCTCTATGATCATGAAATATTTTCTATCATTAACATGTTTAAAAAAGCCATCATTATGTTTATGATGCCAAGGTCACCTGTCTTTAATCAAGAGAGTATAAAGTGGTTTAAAAACCAACTAGATTTGTGATCATATAAACCTAGATGGGCAGGAATGATTTATGAATTTTATTATGAAATGTGATATCATAAAGTCAATTTCAATGAAGTGGCTGATACTTTGGGCCAAGTGCATTTATTTTATATAATGCTTTTATACAAGCCTCTAATCAAGTGATTGAATCTTTGAAAGGAAAGTGTAAAGATGATCCAAGCTATGGGAAAACTTAGCAGGTCATGGTTGAAAGAACAGATCAAATGGACAAAGAATTGGATAAACATTTCAAGAACTATACAATCCAAGAAAAATTCTTGCTTAATAAAAACAAGGTTCATGTACCAATTGACTTAGAATTCAAACAACAACTTTTGTTTGAATGTCAAGATGCCCTAAGTGTAGGACACCCTAGTGTCAGTAGGATTTATGAGATAGTCAAACATCAATTTTATTGGCCAAGTGTACACAAGGACATATAGGTATATATAATGGGGTGTCTCAAATTCGAGCTAAAACATCATAAACACTTAGGATGGGAGGTCTAGTGCATTTAATGGAGATAGCTCAAGAAAAATGGAAAAGTATCTCAAGGGATTTCTATAAGGGCTTGCCAAAACATAAAAAAGGATACAGTTGAGTTTGGATCATAGTTGACTCGTTAACCAAGATGGTGAAATTCATGCCAATGCATGCAATCATAAAGACTTTGGTTAAGTTGATTGTGAAAAATATAAAATCTATAGTCTTTTAAAAGAAATAATGTCTAATTGAGATAGAACGTTCACAATTCATTACTAGAAAGGTTTCTTTTAGTCGACATAACAAAAATTTATCAATGTTTTCGAGCTAACATACCTAAATTGATGGTCAAACTAAATGAATCAATCAATTTCTAGAAGATATGTTGAGAGCATATGTATCTCCAAAGCAAAACATTGAGATGAATATCTATCACTCGTAAAGTGTTCTTAAGGTGATGCCAATTGTGATAGAACAAGATGTGTCCCTTTATGCTAAATAGTGGTTTCCAACATAAAGCTCCTCATGGAGTTGGACCAACTAGAAAGAGTTCAAACTGGTCATGATTTCTTAGAATAATTGAACTTCACATTGAAGTTTGCAAGAGAAAACCTAAAGAATGATTAGGATTGAGCAACATCCTATGTTGATTTAAATGATGAGAAGTTTCTTTTGCAGAAAGAGAATAAGGGTACCATTGAGCTATGGAAAGGTCCAAAACTCTTAAAATTGGACAATCTCCAATCAAATATGTTCCCCATGAAGTAGAGAAGGTGTTATGTATGCATGATGAAGGAGCTACAACTTAGTTACACCAAGACTGCTCATTTAAATGGAAAGATGGAACAAGGTAAAGTGGCACATGGGAAGATGTGAGCGCTCTAAAGAAGACATTTCCCTTTTTTTTCAATTCTAAGGAGCAAAAATCTCATAAAGACTCTTTTGATCCTAATTTGTGTCATTAGCATGGGGGGATTCTATTAAATGGTGTAAATATTGAAGCATGACTTGAAGGAAAAAAATACATTTCAAGGTGGAAACAATGATATAAAGTGACTAAAGAGTCAAGTTAACAACAAGGGATGTAGGACACTAAGCTAACTAAGAAGCCCACTTAGCCTAATGGTTAAGTCTCAAGAATGGGAAGAGGAAGCTCTTGTTTTGGAATCCTAGAAGTGAAACGTTTTCACAATAATCTCTAATAGCTTGAGCAATGTAAACCATTCTTTCTAAGTGTGAGATTTAGAGTTAAAGGATTCACTACAACAGATCGATGGTATACCGAGGTTTTTACCGAGGAAATGAACGCGGCTTAATTTGCCGTGACGCCGGTGTAAAGATTGGTGTGCGCGTCAATACCAAAGCGTCGGTATAAGCATCGGTATATGCGTTGGTATAGGCGTCGGTATAAGCATCGGTAATACCGATGCCAATACCGAAGCTTCTGCTAGAGATACCGTCGCCTGCTGGGTGTACCGACGGTTATTCCGATGACACTACTGGGAGTACCGTCGCGTATACCGATGACCATACCTGCAAAATTTTTTTTGGGCAGAGTGTTTTGTCTTTTGCTACAACAACATTACCATGATGTTGCTTAACAAAAGACAATACACTCTGCCAAAAAAAGACCGAGTACATGTGATGTGTACTCTAATGACAACCGAAATATGATTTCATGAAACAGAGTATTATTGGACACAAAAGAGATAATCAGAATGAACTATGAACCATGTACAAAAGAAGTTATATATTTCAATAATGAAGCATGTACAAGAGTGTGGCAAACCATTGTCATATATGACGCTTTTACAAAATGTAGCAAAGCAATGTATTACCATATGAAAATCAAATACAAAATATTGGTCTTCCACTGCCATACACATGCAAAGAACATTCCATATCAACAGTCCTGCAACAAAGAACATTAATGGAATGAGATAAATTCACATGAAAATTACAAACAACAAGTAAAAACCAAGTTTATAAATTAATTACCTCATTGCAAATGCTCCCATGAAACTACCGCACCGCGTCCCTCCAAGTCCTGCAATAGTGCAGTCAACCCATGACTATATCCGTAACACTCCTCCGTTCGTGTTGGAGGACGACCCATTGCCAGCTCCTGAAACAAATATAAAAACATTAGAGAAACATACATGAGAAATTTAACACAAATAAATTCAATAAATGAAATGGTACTTACAAACTCATGACGCATCGTGTCATATCCACCGCTACCCAAATGTGATGGTCCAATCGTATCTAAACGTGTGGCTGCGGCATTTCGCTGCTGGCTATATCGATCAGGAGTCTACTGCTACTCGTCACGAATCATGTCCCACTCCTCAGCATCTAACCATACAGGCTTTGGTAAGCCTTCTCTGAATGCATCACGTTCATCGGATCATCGATGGGACATGACCTCACGTGCGGTGTGCAGAATCCACTCTAAACTGACAATAGACTGTCCATCGACTGGTCAGAACTCCTCGTAAATCGTCTGTGTGATATAATTCTTCCGATCTTTATCCTGTTCACTCCACTTCAACATGATGGAGTGTCCAAACTCGATGGAGCAAAGCTGTCGTATGCGTGCACGCATTGCTTTGCCAACCGCATCCATCACCGGAGCTCCATCTCGGATACTATACACCTTGGAGTCATCATGCTCATGAGCACCCCAAGGTGTACGTGGTATTCCACCTGGTGTACTGCATGGCGTACCTACATCTGAGGTACTCGTCCTATGAGTAGAAGGGGGCGACACAACGTCCGTTGCACTGCCTCCACAACAACCGCCTCCTCCGCCTCCAGACCTACCTGTAGATCCACTCCTAGAACCTTTTGCTCTAGAGCGTGACCTCGATCTACAAGACGGGCCAGAACCTGTATCCCGCTGAGGTGTTGAACGCGCACGTCTACTAGTAGACCCAGTAGGAGATGGCTGCAAAGATGGTCGTGGTGGAGTCACAAAGCTAGGAGACATACCTCCTACGGGAGTAGCACCACCCGTAGGAGTGACACCGGCAGGAGTGACACTGGCGGGAGTGACACCGGCGGGAGTGAGGCCAGCGGGAGTGAGGCCGGAAGGAGTAAGGCCGTCAAGAGTGAGGCCGGGAGGAGTGCTACCACGAGCGATCCAATACTGTGATGCAGCGGCCATATACGCAGGAGGAACCTGAGAGATGAACTCCAAAAACTGCTCCTCTGTCATGGAATGTGGAGTGACTGGAGGACTATCTCCCATCGTGCTCTCTAATAAAAGAACTCAAATAATTAGCATGTGATAAGAAAAGTAATATAGAGAATAAACAAAAAAAAAACAAAAAATTAGTACGTACAAGTGTTTTATTCAAAAGTCCTATATTCTAGCATCCTCTTGAAGATCCGATGCACCGAGAATATCTATCTCTATATGGATGGATTCTAAATCGCTTGCTATGTTGGTTTCCTCCTGATCATCGTCTATTGCTTCTTCTTCTCGAACAGTGACCTCTTCTTCAATGACCTCTTCTTCAATGACCTCTTCTTCTCGAACAATGATCTCTTCCTCCTCGACTATCAAATGAATCTCTGAGTCCACTAGAGATGGACTCTCTTCTACATCTATGTTTTCAAAAATTTATCTACTACGTGGAGCGACTTGTAAAACAAATATCCACTCTGGGTCTTTTGAATCTGGTATAAAAACAACTTGCTCACAGTGTTCGGGAAGTACAAATGTATTCCTTTCATCTGTCCATAATCTTGTGGAGTCGATTTGAAGCAAACCGCTCTTATCCCGTCTCACTGTTGCGTTTCTTCCAGAGGTGACTACTTTGAACCATTTCACATCAAAAACAAAGTAATCAAACTTTCTGAAAGATAGTTTAAAGATGTCTTGAATCACACCACAATAATCTAACTCGCCTTCTAGAGCATTATCATCTCTTGCACTCGCTCTACTTTTTTGCAAAAAATTCACCATCACTCCACTATCAAAAGTAGACCTATTTTGATCCATTCGTGCAATTCGAAAGTGTCGCCCATGAGACCATAGTGCACCGTATTTAATATACTCCCAATCACATCCTTTGGCGAGTTCTTCTTCTTCTTCAGAGATATCTTCACCTGCTGCCTTTGCTTGTGAAACCGCTGTATCTAGCCATCTGCTCGTTGGAAAAGGTGGGAGAGGTCGAAGATTTTCTGGAAGAGGCAAAAATCGAGTGGAACGATTTCTTCGAAACTAAGCTCTTTCCTTTGCGTTAGTTTCCTTGGTAAGTTCATACCTTTTTAACCACTTTTGCATAGGCTCAGAGTTAACTATGCAAAACTTCATTGCCTTCTCTCTGAAAGCTCCATTCATTTTTCTTTGCAATCCTTTACCTTGTGGTTCATCGCCTATGAGACGAACATCTTCATCATTGCTCCATAAGCGAGGCATTTCGGGATCTGATATACGTAGAAACTCAGTTATGAATACAAGAGATTCTTGTACAAGCCATCCCTCTGCCATGCTACCCTCTGGACGTGCCCTCTATCGAACAAACCCTTTTAATGTCTTCATAAAGCGCTCTAAGAAGAACATCCATCGACTATGGAGAGTTCCTGCTATTGCAACTTCATCTACCACATGAACTAGTAAATGAAGTTGAATAGTGAGAATACTTGTGGGAAAGTATTTCTCTACCATACAAACAGCCTCAATAGCATTGAGTTTCGCACTCTCTATCTATCTCTATTTTTTGTACATCCTCTGAAAGACAATCTTTTAGGGCTACAGGGAGCACAAATTGTAAAAACTTGTGCCAATCATGAGACTTGAGTCCTGCAAGATCATCGTTTCGTGTGAAAGTAGTCTTTAGACACCTCATGCATCCAGTAGGTGTACGAAACTCTGAAATTGTTTTCTTCACTTGTTGCTCTTCCATCTTGCCAAGCACCCAAGGAGCTCTTGGTAACGATACTGTTCCGTTGGGCTTAGTAATTGCCCACAACTCTCGCATATGACATCGCTCTTCTAAGTCCTCCCTTTGTGCTTTGCTTTCTTTCTTTCCGATCAAAGTTTTCCAAAGAATCTCTCCCACATTCTTAAAAATATGCATCGGATCTACCAAATGATTGATCACCAATTCACTCCAATAAGGGACTTCATGAAAAATGGACAACCGTTTCATGCCAGCAACTGGATTTTCTGAATCCCACAGTTGTTTCCAATCGCTAGCTTTCATTTGGTGTTGTGCTTGTCGACCAATTTGTCCTTCACGTAAAACATGTCCATCAGGCAAATATCTATGATGTCCTTCATAGACAGTTTTACGTAGTGCTTTGGAATAGCGTGCTTCGAGTCATGATCCGCATAAAGGACAAGCATCGTAACCCAAAATCGATAAACTTGAACATTCACCATAACCAAGCCAATCATGCATTGTCCACATAAGTATGCCTTGCACTCGCACGTCTCGTCTTCTTATAGGTTGAGACATGTCACGCACAGTAATCCCATCCCATAAAATGCGCAGTTCTTCCACAAGTGGTGCAAGATATACATCCATGTTTTTTACCTTATACTTACATGGTACAATAAGAGCTAATAATAAATGACCTTTATTTGTGGCCAACCATGGTGGGAAATTATAATTGACCAAACATACAGGCCATGTGCTCCATAAAGAATTGCATAATCCAAATGGATTCACTCCATCCATAGCTAGGCCTAGACGTATGGACCGAGGCTCACTAGCAAACTCTGGCCACTTACTACCTATGTGTTTCCAAGCATCAGAGTCAGCTGGCACTTGCATTACATTATCTGTAGAACTGCTCTTTGTATGCCATGACATTAACTCAGCTATAGATTTGCATCTAAACATGTTCTTAATTCGTGGAATGATAGGAAAGTGGCGAAGACCCTTTGCGGGGATTGCTTCGCCTACAACGTCTTCTCTAAATCTATTTGCTCCACACTTTGGACATACGTGGAGATGCTCATACTCATTCCGAAAGAGAATGCAATGATTCGAACAAGCATGAATTTTAGTATAATCCATTCCAATGGACTGTAAAAGTTTTTTCGCATCTCCACGTGTTGGAGGCATGTCATTGCCCTTTGGCAAAAATTGATCTTTAAGAAGCCTGCAATAAGCAATTAAAATGATATTAGTAAATGAAGTTATTGTGATACAACAATGAAAGCCAATTTGTTCTCCACTTACCTGAACAATTCAGTGACACTACTATCTGACCATCCATAAATGGATTGCAGATTGAGCATCGCGAGTGAAGCACGTAGTACAGATATCTTTGCTCCATTGTAAAGTGGTAAACGAGCTAATCTTGGCATGTTTTCATATTCTTTATCAACTTCTGATCGTCTGTTGTGTCCATCTCGACACCTTCTTCACCATCATGATCTTCGTCCATCTCATAAAATGCTTCAAGCATCTCTTCCATATGTTCATTCTGTGTAATATTATTAGTGCTTGCTTGTACATCTAAGTCCTTTTTTGCTCTCTTTTGTCCACGAGAGGTTACCGCTACAATGTCATTTGGGTCCATCTGCTCACCTGGGGGACCATGCAAATGATAACATAGGTTTTCCAGTCGACTCCTATCAAAGGATCCATGCTGTCTAACATGTGCAGTACAAATCCGTCATGTCCGATAAATTTGATACTTGCACTGTGTGCAAGGACATGCCATTCTCTCTTCAGGATCCAAAGAAGCCATCTGCTACAATATGGACACTTTAGAACATTTGTTTATTTATTAAACCTAAAAATCTAACTCTTAAAGACTTAAATCTGAAATACTAAACCTAAATACTTAAATACCTGAAAAAACTTAAAACCCTAATCTATATAGTTATCCTATTTTATCTATATATTTGTATTTTTTCTTGATTGATCCTATTTTTTATATATATTTAGTTACTTATTTAGATTTTCTTCCTATTAATTGAGTTATATGTATGCCTAAACCCTAAAACGCTAATTTTAAAGATCTAGTCTTAAATTATGTATATTTCCATACACATGTGTATATACATGTATCTATGTATTATATGTCTATGTGTATGTGTGTATATATATTATGTAGGTGTTAAAACCCTAAAACCCTAATCCAAATGACCTAGACGTAAAACATGTATATATATGCATGTGTATATATATGTGTATATCTATATATATGTGCATATAGATAGGTGTATAAGTATGTGTGTTTGTGTATGGTATATATATATCCACTCTATTTAAAATGATTAAATTTCAACCTATTTTTATATATTTAATCATATATATTTCATTTATTTATTTAAAATATTAGTTCTTATCATATTTTATTATCTATATAATTATCCTACCTGATATATATATATATATATATATATATATATATATATATATATATATATATATATATATATATATATATATATATATATATATATATATATATATATATATATATATATATATATATATATATTATTTATATATTCAGATTTTTTCCTTACTTAATCCTATTTTTATATATTTAATTGTAAATATTTAATTACATTTTTAAAACACTAGTTCTTTATATATTTATTTATCTATATAATTATCCTATTTTATATATATATTTATTTATATATTCAGATTTTTTCATTACGTAATTGTATATTTATATATTTAGTTTTATATATTTAATTAAATTTTTTAAAACACTAGTTCTTTTTATATTTATTTCTGTATATAATTATCTTATTATATATATATATATTTATTTATATATTCAGATTTCTTTCTTACGTAATCCTATTTTTATATATTTAATTTTATATATTTAATTATATATATCTAATTATATATATTTAATTAAAACCCTAATCTTAAAATTCTATATCTAAAATATGTATATTTTTGTATGCATGTGTATCTACATGTATATATGTATTATATGTGTATGTCTATGTGTGTATATATGTTATGTAGGTGTTAAAACCCTAAAAACCCTAATTTTAAAGATTTAGACTTAAATCTGAAATACTAAAACCTAAATACTTAACCACCAATAAAAATCTAAACCCCTAATCCTAAAACCCTAATCATATTTTATATATATATTTATTTATATATTCAATTTTTTTTCTTATTTTTCTCTATATTTTTCCTTAACATAAATATAATTGAGTTATATGTATGTCTAAACCCTAAAACCCTAATCTTAAAGATCTAGACCTAAAATATGTATATTTCTGTATACATGTGTATATACATGTATATATGTATTATATGTGTATGTGTATGTGTGCATATATGTTATGTAGGTGTTAAAACCCTAAAACCCTAATCTTAAAGATTTAAATCTAAAATAGGTATATTTTTGTATGCATGTGTATCTACATGTATCTATGTATTATATGTATATGTGTGTTTGTGTATATATGTTATCTACGTATTAAAACCCTAAAACCCTAATCAGAAAGACTTAGAATTAAATCTGAAATACTAAAACCTAAATACTTAAACACCTATCAAAATCTAAACCCCTAATCATATTTTTTATATATATTTATCCCTAATCTTAAAGATTTAAATCTAAAATATGTATATTTTTGTATGCATGTGTATCTACATGTATGTATGTATTATATGTATATGTGTGTTTGTGTATATATGTTATCTACGTATTAAAACCCTAAAACCCTAATCAGAAAGACTTAGACTTAAATCTGAAATACTAAAACCTAAATACTTAAAAACCTATCAAAATCTAAACTCCTAATCCTAAAACCGTAATCATATTATATATATATGTTTATTTATGTATTCAGATTTTTTTTGTTATTTTTCTCTATTTTTTTCTTAATATAAATATAATTGAGTGATATGTATGCCTAAACCCTAAAACCATAATCTTAAATATCTAGACCTAAAATATGTATATTTCTATATACATGTGTATATACATGTATATATATATTATATGTGTATGTGTATGTATGTGTAAATAGCATAGAAACCCTAATCCTATTTTTATATATTTGATGTAAAAAAAAAACTTCAAAATAAAAATAGGATTACATGTGTGTATGTATGCATGTGTGTATATATGTGTGTGTATGTATGCATGTGTACATCTGTGCGTGTGTATGTATGCATGTGTATACATGTGCATGTATGTGTATGTGTGTGTATGTAGGCATGTATTTGTGTGCATGTGTGTGTACGTGTGTATGTATGCATGCATGCATGTGTGTGTATGTGTATGCATGTGTATACATGTGTGTGTATGTGTATGTGTGTGTATGTATACATGCATGTGTGTAGATGTGTGTATGTATACATGCATGTGTGTATATGTGTGTGTGTGAATGTATATGTGTGTATATATGTATGTGTGTATATGTGTGTGTGTATGTGTATGTATGCATATGTGTATATATGTGTGTGTATGTATGTGTGTATGTATGTGTGTATGCATGTGTGTGTATGTATGCATGTGTGTATATGTATATATGTGTGTATGCATGCATGTGTGTATATGTGTGTGTAAGTATGCATGCATGTATGTATATGTGTGTATATATGTGTATGTATGTGTGTATATGTGTGTGTATGTGTATGTATGCATAAGTGTATATATGTGTGTGTATGTATGTGTGTATGCATGTGCGTGTATGTATGCATGTGTGTAAATTTATATGTGTGTGTATGCATGCATGTGTGTATATGTGTGTGTGTATGTAAGCATGCATGTGTGTATAGGTGTGTGTATGTAAGCATGCATGTGTGTACATGTATGTGTGTATGTATGCATGTGTGTACATGTATGTGTGTATGTATGCATGTGTGTACATGTATCTCTCTCTCTCTCTCTCTCTCTCTCTCTCTCTCTCTCTTTCTCTCTCTCCTTCTCTCTCTATCAATAAAGAATGAAAAAATCACTTACAAGTATGCCTATCTTTTGGATCGTTGTCGTCAAAGCGTAATGTATGTCGTCTATCGTCCAATTATGAACAATCGACGCCAAAGAACTTCTGCAAAATCGAAGAAAAGAGAAATTATTAAACCTAAAGCATAGAGAAACACAAATGTTAATAGTACGCGCAGCACTTACTAAGATGTGAGATCTAAGCCGAGAGAGAGTGTGTGTGTGTGTAGAGAGAGAGAGAGAGAGAGAGATCTGTGTGTGTGTGTGTGCACAAGACAATGCAGGTTTGGTTCGCGCGTGCAAGTTCGACAGAAGACCAACAGTATTCAAACACGTGCAAAAATGTGAAGTTTTGCTCTCGGGTTCGCGGTATGTTTAAAACTCGCTGCCGATATAGGCGCTCGTATGAGTGTCGGTATATGCATCGGTAGATCCTAGTAAATTATCGACGCATATACTGATGCTCATATCGACGCGTATACCAACGTGCATACCGACGCCTATACTGGCGGCTGCGGGCCACACCGACGATCCGTTTAAAATGGTCATACCGATGGTCACTTGACCGTCGGTATCTCTAAGTGACATTTTCCGAGGCCCATAGTAACGCCGACTGTGACCGTCAGTATATGCAGCGTCGGGATGCCCCTCATATGTTGTAGTGAAAAAACAAAAATTGTTATCATTTTTAGCACTATCAAAGATTAACTTGGTTGTGAAATGTATTGATGATAAATGTATAGTTCATGCTCTCTAGAATGGTGATGTTATCATTACTTTTGGGATTTTATATCGTGGGTTGTATAAGATCATAGATTATGTAAAATATGCAAATGATTCCTCATGTGTAGCTCATGACTCTCATGCTATCTCACATGCATAGCTTTTGCATGCACGCTTTGGCTATCTTAATCTTCATTGTTTTCTTCGCCTACAAATCTAAAATAGTGTTTTCACTGTGTAAACTTGAAGAACCTTCTAAACATGTTTTTGGAGGCTACATTTGGTACAATGTTGCATCCGTCCTTTTGCAAAGACATTTTTGTAAGAGTTACGCATAAATTGCATTTAACTATATAATTAACTATACTTTGTGAATTTCCATCACTACAACATATCGGGGGTATACCGAGGCTTCTACCGAGGAAAATGAATGGGTGCAATTTCACCCCGACGTCGGTGTAAGGGTCGGTGTAGGCGTCGGAACCAAAGCGCCGGTATAAGCGTCGGTATAAGCCTCGGTATAAGCATCGGTATAAGCGTCGGTATAAGCATCGGTATAAGCGTCGGTATAAGCGACGGTATAAGTGACGGTATGCCCCTGGGCAAAGTAGTCGGTATAAGCATCAGTATCTTCCTGGGGATACCGACGCTTATACCGTCGCCTATACCGACGACCATATCTGCAAAATTTTTTTTGGCAGAGTATGTTGTCTCTTGCTACAGCAACATTCCCATGTTGCTGTGTAGCAAAAGACAATACACTCTGCCCAAGAAAAACCCGAGTACATGATGACAGGCAACACAAACATGATTTGATAAAGCAAAACATACTGTCAAATACAAAAGACATGGGAGAAATCAATCATGAACCATGTACAACGAAATGAGACACATTGACATGATATTTATAAACAACAACCAGAACACATGTATATGTGTGTATGCCTATGTATATACATGTTCATGTGTATATGTATTATGTGTGTATATTTGTACATGTGTAAATATTTGTATGAATAAACCCTAGAACCCTAATCCTAATGACCTAGACCTAAAACATGTGTATGTGTGTATTTTTGTGTATATATATGTGTATGTGAATATATATATATATATATATATATATATATATATATATATATATATATATATATATATATATATATATATATATATATATATATATATATATATATATATATATATATATATGTATGTGTGTGTGTGTGTATGTGTGTGTATGCATATGTGTATCTATGTAAAAACCCTTAAACCCTAATCCTTAAGACCTAGACCTAAAACATGTATATGTGCATGCATGTGTGTATATAAGTAAAAGCCAAAAACCCTAATCTTAAAACCCTAACCCTAAAACATGCATATGTGTGTATGTATATGTCACATGTGTGTATGAATGTATGCATCTGTGGATATATCTATGTGTGTGTATGTATGTATGTATGTATGTGTGTTTGTGTGTCTTTGTGTGTGTGTGTGTATGTGTATATGTATTATGTGTTTATATGTGCATATGTGTGTATGCATTTGTGTATATATGTAAAAGCACAAAACCCTAATCCTAAAACCCTAACCCTAAAACATGCATATGTGTGTATGTATATATGATGTGTGTGTATGTGTATGTATGTATGCATGTGTAAATGTGTGCATTTGTGTATGTATTATGTGTGTATATGTGTAAACATCAAAAACCCTAATCCTAAAACCCTAACCCTAAAACATGTATATGCGTGTGTGTATGTGTGTATGCATATGCATATGCATATGCATATGCGTATGAAATATGTATGCATGTGTGTGTATGTATCTCTATGTCTCTCTCTTTCTATCTATCTATATCTCTCTCTTTATCTCTCTCTCTCTTTCATCTCTCTCTCCCTCTCTCTCTCTCTCTCTTTCTCTCTCTCTCTCTCATTCTCTCTCTCTTTCATCTCTCTCTCTCTCTCTCTCTCTCTCTCTCCCCCCTCTCTCTCTCTCTCTCTCTCTCTCTCTCTCTCTCTCTCTCTCTCTCTCTCTCTCTCTCTTTCTCTCACTCTCTCTCATTGTCGCTCTCTTTCATCTCTCTCTCTCTCTCTCTCTCTCTCTCTCTCTCTTTCTCTCTCTCTCTCTCTCTCATTCTCTCTCTCTTCTATCTCTCTCTCTCTCTCATTCTCTCTATCTTTCATCTCTCTCTCTCTCTCTCTCTTTCTCTCTCTCTCTCTCTCATTCTCTCTCTCTTTCATCTCTCTCTCTCTCTCTCTCTACCCTCCCCTCTCTCTCCCTCTCTCTCTCATTCTCTCTCTCTTTCATCTCTCTCTCTCTATTTATAAGAAAGAACAAAACAATGACTTACATCGATGCAATTCTTTTTATCGCTCTCTTCAAAGCCCAATCAATGTCGTCTCTTGTCAAATTCCAAAGAATCGATCCAAAAAGCTCCTGCAAAACAAAAGAAAAGAGAAATTAGAAAAGATATATGTAAAAGCCAAAAATCCTAATCCTAAAACCCTAAGCCTAAAACATGCATATGTGTGTATGTATATATGATGTTTGTGTATTTGTATGTATGTATGCATGTGTATATGTGTGCATGTGTGTATGCATTATGTGCGTATATGTGTAAATGTCAAAAACCCTAATCCTAAAACCCTAAACCTAAAACATGTATGTGTGTGTGTATGTATGCATATGCATATGCATATGTGTATGTAATATGTATGCATGTGTGTGTATGTATCTCTATGTCTCTCTCTTTCTATCTATCTATATCTCCCTCTTTATCTCTCTCTCTCTCTCTTTTATCTCTCTCTCCCTCTTTCTATCTCTCTCTTATTATCTCTCTCTCTTATTATCTCTCTCTTTCATCTCTCTCTCTCTCTCTCTCTCTCTCTCTCTCTCTCTTTCTTTCTCTCTCCCTCCCTATTTATAAAAAAGAACAAAACAAGCACTTACATCGATGTAATGTGTGTGTGTATGTAATATGCATGTGTGTATGTATGTATGTGTGTGTACAATCAAATATGTGTGTATGTATCTCTCTCTTTCTTTCATCTCTCTCTCTCTGTCTCTATCTCACTCTATATCAATTGAAAACAAAACAATCACTTACATCGATGTAATTGTTTGGAGCGTTGTCGTCAAAGTCCACTTAATGTTTTCCTTCGTCAAATTCCAAAGAACTGATGCCAAAAATCTTCTTCAATACAAAAGAAAATAGAAATTCATAAACCCTAATCCTAAAACCCTAACCCTAAAACATGTATATATGTGTATGTGTGTATGTATATGTGATGTGTGTGTATGTGTATGTGCATGTATGCATGTGTGTCTATACATATGTGAGTGTGTATACATATGTGAGTGTGTATATATATGTGTGTGTGTATGTAATATGCATGTGTGTATGCACATAGGTGTGTGTATACATATGTGAGTGTCTATGTAATATGCATGTGTTTATGTATGTATGTGTGTACATGCAAATATGTGTGTATGTATGTATGCATATGCATGTGTGTATGTATACATGTGTGTGTGTACATGTGTGTATGTATATTGTGTATACATGTATGTATGTATGTGAGTATGAGAATGAATATGTGTGTGTATGTATATGCATGTGTGTATCTAATATGCATGTGTGTATGTAATATGCATGTTTGAACTACCATACCTTCCCACTATAATGTAACCATTCCAAACTAGGAATGAGATGTCTCTAGTTGAACTTATAAGTTTGAAGCATATTTTCACTTTAATTGTAAGTTATTTATCTCACGTTTTCACATTCTTTTCCAAACTACAACAAACACCTTTGAATTTTTCAAACATTCTGCAATCAAAAATTGAATTACCCCCAATGCAATCCATACTTAAATCATTCCTCTAAGTTTCATGTAAAGCAAATCTCAATGGGAGATACAATAATCCGATGAATCTGCAAAGATATTTAACAAACAATAATGCAAATCAGTTAATGTCCACATTCATACCTTATTTTCTTTTATTATTGCACCTTGATTTCTGACTTTATCCATCTCTCTATATATTGGGATGTGCATACTAAGTCGTCTCTCATAGTGAGGGTGTGGAAGAAAATAGGTCATAATGCAATGCATCTTTATTTTTCAAGTATAGTTGTAGGACATGTATATGTTTAGTGTCGCATTACATTCGATGTGTAGAAAACATCTTCACATTCACGAATCTAACAAAGTTTTTGTTTCAACTAAAGTGAGAATAATAGCGCAATGACCAAACACTAAGTGTACCAAACACTAAGAGAATTACTAGAGGAATTACCAAACACAAAGCGCAATAATATTGAAGTTGAGTAGCAATGACATGTATATATGTTTCATACCGAAGAAATAAGATGTTATGTTCAAGATGGAAAAGTCTGGACGGCTACTCCCCACGGTTGATTTCACACGTTCCTGAGTTCGGAGCCATAGCTATCGTGTATTCCATGCGCACAATTCATAAGAAAAGCATGGAAAATCAACTCTTAACCATGGAAAAGCATGTCGACACTTTTTTTTTAATTTTAATATACAGGAAGTTCGGCCTTAGCCTACTCTTCTCGACTTGTATTAAATGAAAAGAAAAGAAAAGTACAAGTAAAGGGGACTTATGCCCACGGGACCCCCCAAGTTCCACAGAGCAGGAGTAGATCTTATAGGATTTAGATGGCATTACAAAGAAGGTTAATCACCCTCATGTGGGGCCCATTTGAGTTTAAGCTTGTTGTTGGTCACAAGGAGCACTTTATGATGCCTGAAAGGGGGGGGGATATCTTATAGTTGGTGATTCTTTTACCGAGGAGGAACAACGATTTCTCAATCGGCCAATCTTTGGGGGAGTCCCCAAAGTTTTAAGCACTCTTTCTCACAAGATCTTCCACATGACCTCCCCTCTGATGGCATTCCAAAGAGTTGCTAAGCAACCCATTGCTTCTCCTAGCAGAGCTAGTTTCTAGCTGATATGCTTCTGAAGTCTAATTTTCTTTCTGACAATCTCCTAGAGCCTGTTGGAGTTGGGACAAGTAAAGAACATGTGATCAACAAGTAAAGAAGATGTGACCAACATCTTCAATGGAACGGAAACAAAGCTAGCCTTTAGGTTGGTCCAGATTGCCCGATGAAGAATTTTCCATAGGAAGACGGATTTTTTGTTCAATGGACCCACAATAACACGTGCACCAGGGAGGTGCCTTACAAATTTTGCTAGTGTTTAGGTTGTTCTAGATTCCCCGATGAAGAATTTGCCACATGACGACATAGTTTCTGTTTTCTATGAGAGGTGCCAGATAGCCATGAACTTCATATCCCACCACAACCGTGTCCATGACAGACACCACTTCTTATTGATGTCAATTATTGAGGTTGACCTGATAATTAATGTTTTCTTTGATATTTGGGATTTTTGTTAGGCAATTACCATTATGCCATCTGAGACCTAGTGGGCACGGTGAGTTGTGTCCCATGAGAAAACCGACTTTAAAGCGGTCCCAACCAAGACATCTACATTCCTGGATGTGTCAAAACTTTCTTCTATCCAGATCATGATAATGAACCTCTTTGTCTTCCCTCCTTTCTCCACTCGAAATCTCTACGCCAAATATTTTTTCCTTGTCCTAAACCCAATGAAATATTTTCTTCTACTAAATCACCGATTTCTTATCCCCTCGAAGCGTCAATTTCCTTTTTAATATCTTTTGCTTTTCCCCTTTAGACGCACCTCATAAGATCGTTTTGTACAAAAGCGGCCTCTTTCCTTAAACAGAAATAAATCGATTGCATAAGTCTTGAGTGAGCCAATTACTAGAGATAGCGATATGATGGATGCCCTAAGCATCTCCATTCACATGGAATTACGGCACCAAGAGCTTAATTCTCAACTTACATTCAAGATATGGAACAATTATATCCACTGATTCATATTATCAAATAGTATGTTTGGTTTGCCTTCTTCAAATTCTTAGTGTCATGCGTCATCATATATGCTTCTTTCATGAATTTCGTGAAGATGTAAATCTTCAGGAAGCCGATCGTGACGCATGTACATAGAGGATAGTACAGAAATGAAATCGCTCAAAAAGTACTCATTGAATAGAGAGAGACAAGAAACTGGACACCAGATTGGGTATACAATCTCCTCCCACATACTATGATGGAAAATTCTATGAGAGCATGTCTATTTATAGGTATTTATTATTACATCTTTAATAGGCGATACATGAGGGATGCACTTCGAAAAGTGTGCTTTTCCTTTAATTACAAAATCGTGATTTTTGTAGTTTTACAAAAACATCGCTTTCTAAAGCGATCTAATATTTTTACAAAAAATAACGAAAAATACTATCTTCTAAAAATAACTATCTTCTAAATATTCTTCTAAATATCTCCAAAAATATTTGAATAATTCCATGCACGTTCACACCATCATGAACCTTCACCTACTAAATGAAAACACAAAACAGATTAAAAACCTCAAGACATTAAAATCCATTTAACATTCCATTATTTCATAAAGTATAACATGCCTCCGAGTTGACGAGAAACTAACCTCAGTTAATAAGAATAAAATAGACATGGATAGCCAGTCACATGTCCCATCATTGAACAATCATAAGCGTGTTCCATGTAAAAACACATGCATGGAGCTGGAAATCTAGAATTTAATGTGATTGTGAATTATAAGCAGAAATCAAATGATCATAATGTAGAGTTATTGATGTTTTATGAATCCATTGAGATTTTTCAATTGAATGATTTTTATATTAAACTAAATATCTATGATATTGGTTACCTGTGCATGTAGTAGTAACATCATAATCAAGTTTTTTCTCTATAACCAACATTTCTACAACCTCTTCAAGTCAAGGAGGATCATCTAAAATAGGAGTGAGTGGTAATATTCCTTTAAATTTCTTCAATTAACTAATATGAAAATAATTATGGATATTCCAATGATAAAGTATGTCTAATTTAAAAGAATTCTCATTAATTTTTTAAACAATACGGAAAGGTCCGTAATAACATGGTGCAAGTTTAACCTTAGGATGTTGTGAATTATTTTTCAAGCATCTTTTAATTATTTGTAATCATACAAAATCATTTTCATTAAATTCTTTAGCTATTCGTTTCTTATTAGCATTACGCATGTAACGTTCTTGACTCTTCTTAATGTGCACATGAAGTTCATGAAGTGTAGAAATATGATCTTGTGCAAAAGAATCAGCCATAGGTATGTCAATCGGAGTGATAGACATGGGAGTGGGAAGATCTTTACCATAACATACTACGTATGGTGCAGGTCGAGTAGTGCTATGTGTTGTGTTATTATATGGAAATTGTAGTAAAGGAAGTTTCTCATCCCCATTACTTGGATTATCTAAAGAATAACAATGTAATAAATCCAAAATACTACTATTCATAGCTTCACTTTGCCCATTACTTTCAGGATGAAATGCAGAGCTAAAGTTTATTTTGGAACCTAAATTTTGAAATAATGAAAGCCAAAAGTAATTACAAAAATGAACATCTGGAGCTCATAAAATAACTTTTAGGAAACCATGATTTGGAAAAATACATTTAATAAATAAGTCAGCAGTGTGAGGTGTAGAAAGAGTCTTTTTACAAGGAATCAAATATGGTTTTTTACTAAAACTATCAACAATTGTCCAAATCATATTGTTATGAGATGAAGTTGAGAGAAGAATAGTAATAAAATCCATAGAAATAAGTTCTCATGGTCCATTAGGTATGAGAAGTGGCATTAGTAATCCAAATGCTTTACCATGATGTCGTTTGACATGTTGACACACAATGCAATCGAAAACATACTACACAATATCTTTGTCCATATTTTTCCAAAAGAAGAGTTCTTTACATGTAGAAATAGTGCTTTGTATGCCCCTATGACCCATATATGGTGGTTCATGCATCTCTTTCATAAAAAATTCTTTAAAACCTTGTGTAATGCATAACTTGTGTTCGAAATACAAGAATCCATTATCAAAAGTGTAGTGATCCTCACTAAATGTTGGAGAGTTATTGAAAGCATTCCATGTTTGTGAAAAATACAAATCAGCTACATAAGTAGGAATCATGTCATGAAATGAATGGATATGAACAATAGAAATATTATGAACAAAAACAATATTTGTTTGTGGGGATGGGAAACAACTAAGGGCATGAGCTGCAATAATAGCTTTGCTAGGTTGATATTGAATCGTAGGCTAAAAATTTTGTATGAATGAAGCCCATTTAATGTTTCTTTCACAAATCAAGGGTTGATTTAATAAATGATTAATAGCTTGTTGGTCAGTTTTGATTATGACTTCAGAACCAATGAGATAATGTTTCCAAATTTCTGAAGCATGCACAAACAAATAAAATTTCCTTATCATATGTACTATAGTTCTTTTCACAAGGTTTAATTTTCCTACTTTCAAATGAAATGGGATCAGCATTTTGCATTAATGCAACACCTATACCTTAGATACTAGCATCTGTAACTACATGGAAAGGTTGTGCAAAATCTGATAATTGCAAAATAGGTGGATGAGAAAGTGCATGTTTGAGTTTTTCAAAAGATTGTTATTGTGCTAATCCCCATGCAAATTTGAACTTTTTCTTCAACATTAGGGGAAAAAATGAACCCTCCTTGGGCCTTTTAGCTCAAGGGCTGATTAGTGATGGACCAATGAGAAGAGGGTGGTGGCCACAGTCTACTCCCTTAATCACATAGACTAGACATAGGCTTCCCTTGGTTTTGTGTGGTCAAAGATGCAAAAACCACCTAGAACTTGTGGTTTTAGATTTGTGAATGGTTTTGGAATGCTTCAAAATCAATGAGAGCCCTTAGATTCGTTCAATGATCCAAGGGATGAGGAGGAATAGCAAAAGTCAAGGTGCCATTCAACCTAGGCCCTTGGATTTCTCTTGATATCAATGGTTGAGATGGGATTCAACTTGAAAAATGCGCCATCAATTCTCCACCCTTGGATTGACCTTGAGATCGGATGTATATGCTTGAAACTAGGCAATATTGGGCGCCTAAAATCTGGAGCATTGGGATGCACACAAGATCTAATGGCTCGGAATGAGGCCCCAAAAGAAAAAGGTGCCTTTTAGCCTCCACCATCCGATTTCAGCCTCATCCGATGGCTCACGGTGGCTCCCAATTTGTGATCAACACAAAATGCGCTATGCCCTTGGATTTCTCTTGATCTAAGGGCCAAGAAATGTGGAGAGAGCATCAAAAAAGTGTGTGAGCTTCCTCCCATCATCATTGCATTATCAGAGATTCTATCACTAGAGTTACATTGAAGTAAATATGGGCCATTGATTTGAGGTAGTTAACGGCCTAAATTTGCTCATCTTGAGAATTCGAATACCACCTTTTATTTGAGAATAGTACTAGTGGTTTTGCAAGGGCCCTTAATCTCCTAGATTAAGCTTTTTAATCCAATTCCTTACAAGGCCCATGCAGGGCTCATTTTTTTGCCTAATGATAATAATGTGAGTGGGAGTGCTAAATAAGAAAAACCTTTTACAAAATTTCTATAAAATTAGCTAATTATAGAAAAGAGCATACATCATTCACAGATTGAGGTACAAGCCATTCTTCAACTACTTTAATTTTCTTTGGATCTACATGAACACCTTGACTAGAAACAATATGGCCTAAATACTCTAATTCTTTTTTGAAAAAGTAACTCTTTTTAGGATTGGCATAAAGTTTTTTTTTAGACAAGTATATCATCAAAGAAAACAAGAACAAAAGCTTGGTAAGCAAGAAAATTGCTATTCATCATACATGCAAATGTAGTAGGTGCATTGGTGAGTCCAGAAGGCATTACCATGAATTCAAAGTGACCAGTTTGAGTTCTAAAGGCACTCTTATAAATATCATTTTGTGTTATTCTTATTTGATGATACCCGGATTTAAGATCAATTATACTAAAAACACACGCTCCACAAAGTTTTTCCAGCAAATCATATATCCTAGGAATAGGATATCTATTTTTAATAGTGAACTTATTCAGCTCTCTATAATCAATGCACATCCTATAAGTCTTGTTCTTCTTCTCTACTAAAAGAATATGTGCTCCAAAGGGAGAAGAACTAGGTCTTATTAGTCCTATATGGACTAAATCCTTAACTTGATTAGCTATGTCTTGTTGATGTAAAGGTCCATGTCTTTAAGCTGCTTTATGGGGAGGAGAACTACTAGGAATTAAGTCTATACTATGCTCAAGTGATCTCCTAGAAGGTGGTAGTTTAGAAGGAAAATAAGCCATAAAAGAATCCTTATAAGACTCCATAAATGATTTATGTGCATCAGGAAGTGTGTGTATAATCAACTATGTTATTGACAAAAATAATACATGAATTGGAGCCTTTCCTAAATGCACATTTGACCTGAGTATGACTAATTAATGGAAATGGTTGGAAGTCATGCATTGTAGACAAAAAAAAGGAGCAATCAAGAAGGTATGTTCATCTATGTATGAATCTATACAAATCCAAACATTATGCACTTCACTTGTAACATTATGTCTATTTCCTTGAGATGTAGCCCTAACTTTATACATAGATGGAAGTGGGTTTAATTGGAGATCTTTCACTAGTGTATGAGAAATAAAGTCATGCAAAATACCATCATCATGTAAAATATTAAGAACTTTACCATTAATAGTACCTTGCATGTAAAGTAAAGAATGTATAGAAATTTTGTTACCCAAGGTACATAGATCCTGTTCCAATGCTTCTTCGGTCCAATCAGGTTGAATATCTTCAAGAACCACCTCCATGTTGTGTACTTGAGCTTCGATAGGCTTCATGTCATTAGTTTGGAACCTACATTTAACTTCAGTATGAACAAACTTACCACAATGCTAGCAAGTGATATTGGGCCTCTTTTGTTGAGCATCCATCATTGTAGTTTGAAGGGTTGGAGGTTTTGTAGGTTGTAGGGGAGTAGTCTTGGATACTAGTGAGAAATTGGATTGAGGAGGGTGCTCAAAAGTAGGTGAGTGTTTGAAAGTAAATGGGCATCGAAAAGTGGGGGAAGAAAGACTAGTGAAGGGACACTTCAAAGGAAAATTGGGTTTGATTGGTAGTTGTCGTTTATGCATTTGTTATAAGTGAGTGGAATTGGTGATGGATTGAAACTCTTTCTCATCATCATGTGCAAAAGAAATGGCTTCATAGAGGGTCATGGGACATAGGGTTTTGAGCTTAGCTTGGATTCCCATCTCCAAAGGATCTTCATAATTTCCTTGCAAGGTATATTTAGGATTCATTTCAAGCGAACCAATAAGTAGTAATTGTTGCCAAAAATGATCAGTATAGGTAGTGTAAGGAATTGAACTCACAACCTCTTGGTTAGGAATGTGATGGGCTAAGCACTTGCCCCAAAAGCCATGGTTGAGGATTAATTCCTAATCCTCCCTCTTTGGGTGTAGTTCAACCATCTCCTATCTTTGAAGGTTGTGGTTCAACCATCTTCTACCTATCACTTTATTACATTCATCCCCCCTTAGCTGATCATTGTCCTCAATGATCTACTCATGTATCCCTCTAGCCTCGATGATCATTTCTTGAACTACCTTGGTACCCTTGAATTGATTTCCTCAACCTCCCATAGTTTCTTGAACCTTGTTCGCAACCTTGGTGTCTTGAACCTTGTTCTCAACCTTAGTATGTTGAACCTTGTTCTCACCCATGTTTGATATTTTGAACACTCAAACACATGCCACCCAAGGTTTCCCAAGGACTTCACAGATCCAAGCTAGCGCATTAGACTTGGAAAGCTCATGCCGAGAGCTTTCCAATGGTATATTACACACCTCAATCTGACCTACAGATTGAGAGATACACTTGAATCTTTGTTGGATCGAGTTCTCAAAGTGCCGCCTCCCCAATTCCTACCCTTTCACATGATAGAGTGCCCAAGTGCCTTTTGTAGAGGCCATTGGGTCATTCCACTTTGGCCAAGCATACTTCCTAGGCTCTGATACCAATGTAAGGAATAGAACTCACAACCTCTTGGTTAGGAATGTGATGGGCTAACCACTTGCCCCAAAAGCCATGGTTGATGATTACTTCCTAATCCTCCGTCTTAGGGTGTAGTTCAGCCATCTCCTATCTTTCAAGGTTGTGCTTCAACCATGTCCTACCTATCACTTTATTACAAGTAGACACAATATCTCCATCTTTCCATCCAAAAGTTGTCCATGATTGAGGTGCATGTAAGTAGAACTGAGGAGGAAGGAAGGACTCCTTGATCTTTTCTGGAAATCTTTCCATGTGGTAGGGTGATTGGTGCATAGAGCATTCCACCATAACTAGGCCTTATTCACAAAATAATTAGTAAAAAACTTAACCTTTTCACTTTCAGAGTAAGGTTCATCAAAATAGAAGTCATCAAACCGAGATAGCCATGAAAGAACAAATTGACCATCTTTTCGCACATCGAATCGTGAAAATTGGAAATTTTTTGTACCAACATTGGACTACGTGCCTTGTTCTTGGGCAGTAATAATGGCCTTCATCACTCTAACTAGGTTATTTTCATCACTTTGCGATTGTTGGAGTGCAACATCACATTCTTTTATTTCATTTTGAACATGTTGTTCTTGACGCAAAAGTTTCAACTGTTGTTTAGGTATTACCCCACGGAGGGTTGATGTGCTAAAATCCTCGGTGCTATGAGTAGGATCTATGGCCCTATGTAGAGAACCTGAACCTAGATCTGGACTGCACGGTTGAGACACTTTCCGATTGACGAGTCGACACCACAAATCAGAATCTGATGCGGATATGTACACCTCTATAGATGCACCTTGGCTCTGATACCACTTTTGACCTTCGATTCCCACAGGCGCACGTACATAGAGGATAGTACAAAAACAAAATCACACAAAAAGTACTCCGAGAATAGAAAGAGACAAGACACTGAACACGAGATTGGGTACAATCTCCCCCACATACTCTTATGGATGAGTCTATCAGAGCATGTGTATTTATAGGTATTTCTTATTATGTCTTGAATAGAAGATACATGAGGGTGGCACTTCAAAAAGCGTGTTTTTGCTTTATTTACAAAGTCTTGAATTTCTATTTTTACAAACGTTTTGCTATCTAAAGTGATCTATTATTTTTACAAAAAATAGCTAAAATATTATTTACTAAAAATAAATATCTTCTAAATATTCTTCTAGATATTTGAATAAGTCCATGACATTCACACCCTCATGAATATTCACCTGCTAAATGAAAACACAAAACACATTAAAAGCCTCAAGGCATTAAAATCCATTTAACATTCCATTATACCATGAAGTATAACAACCAACTTAGATGCAAAAATTGAAGATCATAGAAGATATTGAGTATCAAAACATATGCATGGGAAAAAGAAGCAAGATATGCCTATCCATGGCCTTGTCGTAAGTTTGTCCTATTGTGATGCATACTTTAAGTGCAAATATGAACTTCATGGTATAAAAACTAAAAGAGAGAAAGTATTTGATGAAGAGGCTTGTGATCTCAACTCACATACATATCATGCGCATATACATAGGCTCTTTCCATCGTTCAAGGCGGATGGGTAAAGCTGAAAATAAGCCTTTATGCAAGGTCATTTAGTGAGACCCTACCATGCATGCCTAATGTGCTTCTTCCAACTTCTGTGGTGTATATGAGGGAAAATGTTTATTGATGCTTAGGTTTATGATAAATTGAAAATTAAAAATCTATTCATGCTATGTACATGTGCAAAGACACGTACTTTTAAGGTTAAAAACATGTGCAATGCAAAATATATTAAACATTATCAAGTTTCTTCAAGATTCTTCATCTCCATATTCTCCATCATATGCTTATAAAAGACTTGTAAGTATCATTCTTTATGAAACATGCTAAAAAAATAATAAAAAGCAACAAACAATCCATTTGATTTTTTACTGTTGAGACCTTCATGGTCTGTTTCATTCTCATTATTATCCTAATTCTTGTCAGCTTCTTGTGGATTAACAATGTTTTTGGTATGTTATATTCGTCACCTTCATAGGAAGAAGCTACAATCAAAACTCTTAGAGAAAAGAAGTTAAAAATGTATAAGAAAATGCTTCAAAACTACAAAAGTCAATATAACATACCTCCAAACTATCTTGATGAATATCTTGAAACTCAAAGATTAGAGAGAGAGAGAGAGTAAAAATGAGCACCAATCATAAAAACCATTTACTCAAAGAAATATCATAAGTAGCATCATTCCATGATAATATTTCTTTATAGTCAAACTAGAATCGACTTTAGCATTGATGAACTCTATAGGCACCTCAATATTTCTCAAAATATTAATGTTCTTCATCATCAGTTTGTATACCATATTCATGCATATCAAAATTTGCAATTCCATGTTGTGCACTTCCGTATGGTTATGCATTTTGATAGCTCTCATATGCATTTATCTCATCATTCACTTCATTCACGTTCCCTATATCATCATATCCATGCTTATATTGATAGGAGAAGATAAATCAAATAATGAAAAATCATTAACCACATAAAAATATTTATCCATCCTAACAGTGAAACCTTGCAAATAATCTTGAACAACAAATTGAATGATTTAATTTATTTGAACAAAAATCCACTTGTGAGAAAAGCCAATTTGGGTTTCCTTGAATCATAATTGAATCATTTTTTCATGATTTTGATTCACAACTAAGTACAATAAAATTGCATGAATACCATTATTTACATATTCCCATCCATCGTCTTCTTCATTCTCTTCAAAATAAGAAACCATTCCCTTTTTTTTAATCATCATATCCAATGCTTAAACTCAAGCAATAAAGATGTACAACATTCTCAAACTTTGTATAATATGTTATCACTTCATCTTATTAAACACGTGTGTGAGAGTGAATATGTTCCTTGGATTCATTAGTCTCTTCATAAAAACAATATATATGGGTCTCCCCCCCCCCCCCCCTTTCTTCATATAGAGGAAGAGTGAAAAATATTAAAATTTAGGATTGAACCATCCTCCCCCTCTACATAGTTATTGTCAGAAATTTTAAGTATTTTTTCTTTTTTTCTTTTTGGTTTTAAACGTTGATGTAGATTCCTATTTGATCTCATTAATATATTTGTCTTCCTCAATCTCACATTTGTTCTTATTAACAGATTTATGTCCCTTAATTTTGTATTCGTTCTCATTAATAGATTTGTTTTTCTCAGTTTCATATTGTTGTTTCTCAATTCCATATTCCTTCTCATTAATAGATTTGTGTTCCTCAATTTCACATTCTTCCTCGTAATAGTCATTTTCATTACATACGAATATTTCTTCTTTAACGTTCAGGTCAATAAATTGTTGTTCTAATTCCTCAAAAGATCTTTCAAAATCATAGTTTTTTTTTAATATAAAGGAAGTTCGGCATTAGCCTACTCTCCCGGACTTGAATTAAATAAAGAAAAGTACAAGAGAAGGGGACTAGTGCCCACGGGACCCCCCAAATCCCACAAAGCAGTGGAAGCTTTTACAGAGCTTAGATGACATTACAAAGAAGGTTAATTACCTTCTCATCACCCTCATGTGGGGCCCACTTGGGTTTAAGCTTGTTATCGATCAAAAGGAGTACTTGATGATGCCTAAAGGGGGGGGATTTTTTACAGTTGACAATCCTTTTGCCAAGGAGGAACAACGATTTCTCAATTGACCACTCCTTGGGGGAGTCACCGAAGTTGAAAGCACATCTTTCCCGCCAGATTTTCCATAGAACCTCCCCTCTGATGGCGTTCCAGAGAGCCGCGGAGCAGCCGATCGCTTCTCCCAGCAGGGCTTGCTGCCAACTGAGACGTTTTTGAAGTCCAACTCTCTTTCCAACCACCTGCCAGAGTCTGTTGGAGTTGGGGCAGGTAAAGAAGATGTGTGAAACATCTTCGATAGACCGGTAGTAGTGTTTGCACCAGGGAGGGATCCCACAAATTTTGCTAGCCTTAAGGTTGGTCCAGATTCCATGATGGAGAATTTTCCATAAGAGGACAGACTTTTTGATTTCTATGAGGGGGTGCCAGATAGCCATGAACTTCATGTCCCACCGAAGCCGCGTCCATGACAGGCACCACTTTTTGTTGAGGTTAACCTGATAGTCGATCGTTTCTTTGATGTTCGGGATTTTTGATAGGCTATTCCCATTGTGCCATTTGAGACCAAGCGAGCTCGACATGTCGTGTCCCATGAGAAGGCGAACTTTGTGTCGGTCCCAGGCGAGACATCTGCTTTGCAAAGTGTTCCATTCTTCATGCGAAATGTTGATGCTAGGGTCAATATCCTCAAAGTTGATCCAGCGGTTGGTGTCTTGTTTCCAGAGATGTTTCCATTTTTTGAAGCCTTTGTTCCATAGCTTCTTGGCATTTTGAATGTTCCAAGATTCCACACTCTGGATGCCATGGACCGGAAACCAGATAGAGTCGTTTTGTCCGATACCGGCAGCCCACTAAGTCCCCCACTATCTCTATGGTTCGTGCAGATGGACCATTTGATTTTAGGCACCCCCCGCCTATTGTGGTCGCCCGTCCAAAGGAAGTTTCTACAAATACTATCCAGTTTGGACAGATCTTGCTCTTTCGGTCTCCAACAAGAAAGGAAATAAATGGTAGATGATAAGAGGAACGTGTTGGTAACCATAGCACGACCAGCAAGATTGATTTGCATACCTCTCCAATAGTTAAGCTTGTTTTCGAGCTTGGCAAGCACCCAGTTCCACCGCTGTTCCATAGAGACACCAAACCCCAAAGGAATCCCAAGAAGCCGAAAAATTTGGCCCTGCGGAATGATTTGACAGCCATGATCAATGAGAAGGTCGGGCTGTGACCCACCAATAGCTCTAAAGGCGGTCTTAGAGTGGTTGATTATGGATCCAGAGGCTTCACAAAAGGTAGCAAGACACTTCCAGAACGTCTCCAGGCTGGTACTATCATTGTGAACAAAAGCGTTCATATCATCGGCAAAAAGTCTCATGGTGATCTGACTGTGGTCATGCGGCAAACGAAGGCCTTTAATGTTAGCAGCTTCCACCTGATGCTCCACCAGCTTGCTAAGCCCTTCCGTGGCAATGGCTGAGAAGGGGAGCCAATGGGCACCCTTGTCTGATAGATCTTTTAAGTTTGATCACCTTTGAAAGTTTTCCATTAATGTTAATTTGGGTCGATGCGTTTCCGAGAAGGGTCGCGATCATCTTGGTGAATTTCTGACTACATCCAAGATCTTGTAGCGACTGTAGAATATAGTCCCATTCTAGCCTGTCGTAGGCTTTATCAAAGTCGATCTTGAGGAATACTACTTCTTGTTTAGACTCATTTGCAAATTCAAGACCTTCCCAGATATCTATAATGGTTTCCAAAATTGACCTGCCTTTGATGAAACCTTTTTGGTCCTCGCTTAACCACGCTCTCAAGTGGCAAGAGATTCTGTTGGCAATGACTTTGGCGATGATCTTGTATCCTGTTTGGAGCATTGTAATGGGACGCCAGTTCTGTATTCTGTTCTTTTCCCCTTTTTTGTGTACTAACTTGATAATGCCATTGTTGAGACAAGAAGGAAGCACGCCAAACTTGAGTGCCTCTTGCCAAACCAAGCGAAGAGGGGTGCCAACCACCAACTTGAAGGATTTAAAGAACTCATTAGTGAGCCCGTCGGGTCCCGGGCTTTGACCTGAAGGGAGGGCATCGATGACCTCAATGATTTCGGCTTCAGAGATAGAGGCATGAAGCAGAGAGTGGAGGTTGAGTGGTATCCTGTGGGGGGAAACCCTAGAAATGGCTGCCATACAGTCCCTTCCATGGTGGGAGAGGGGGTTTGAGGTCCCCAGGAGTCTCGTGAAGTGCCCTTCAATGATCCCAAAATTATCTTCTTCCGTATTGCATACATTGCCATTTGCGTCTAGCAATAAGGGGATCGATTCTCTGTTGTGTTTCCTCTTGAGGATACGGCACATCTCTTTGGTGGGTTTGTCGGATTTGCCAGCCCACCACTCCTTGAAGAAAATTTGCAAATTTTTCCTTTGTATCTCTTCCTCGTATCGCAGCAGCGCTCTGATTTTTCGAAGTCCTTTCTGGGCTTGAGATTTTCCTTTGTTCACTTCCTCCTCGAGCCTCCAGAGTCTATGATATAGAGCTTCTCTACGGGCCCGCCGCACAGTCTCTAGCATCTTCCTGGAACTAATCATTATCTGTAGTGACTTATCGACCGCGCTTCTCCAACACTTGGCTGGGGACAAGCCAGAGGCGAATGCCTCCTTCCACACATCAGAAATTTCTTGATGGACGAAGGGGAGAGAGAAGGAGGGCACACTGGCATGGAACCAAGGAGCGTTACGGATCTTGATGGGGGGTTGAAAGGTGATGACGATCGGGTAGTGATCAGAGATGGTGAGGTCCGTGCGTTGCGAGAGGGAAGGGTGGCCCCACTGATGAGTAAAACTCTGAGAAATGTAGCATCTATCAAGTCTAGCTTTCCTCAGGTCCTCGCCTGCTTGGAGATTTGACCAAGAAAAGCCATTCGGGTCTTTGAATTCGACCAGATCCAAGTGTAGTTTAGTTTTGTCCCACGTTTCTTTCTCGCGACTATCGATGACCCTACCCTTGCCCATCCATCTGTCCATCGGGTCCTCAACCATGTTGAAGTCACCACAAATAAGCACGTTGTGGGGGAGCGAGTCCAAGGAGGCCCAAGTGTTAAGTCTCTCTAACTCCCCATTAGGGGCATACAAAGAAACTAAGGTAAAACAAAAGGGAGCACCGAAAGAAACAGCAATCCATCGATGGCATTCATCTTCAATGAAGTTCTCAAGCTTTTCAGACAAGCGTTGATTAATACCGATTACCGTTCCACCGGACCCCCGCTGATGCGCCGTAGAGATCCAAACATGGGTCGAGGAGACATGTCTAAGCCGTTTCTGGAGGTCTTCTCCGTCAATTTTAATCTCTTGGATACATATAAGATCTGGGTTTAGGCTAATGTCGCGAAGCCATTGACCAATGATGGTCGCTCTTGAGGGGTCGGTTAGCCCTCTAGCATTTAACGAGATGATGATCATTGTCGTAGTAATCCCTCTTTGCGGGAGGGAGCTTTGTCCTTTCTTTTCTTGGGTTCATCTTTCTTTTTTGCTCGGATCGGATCTCGAGTTAGCAATAGGTTCTTATGGGGGCTCTTCCACGGTAACTCCATAGGTTGTTTTCCTTTGCGGGATGCCTCCTGCTGGGAAGAACTGGGCACCGTTTTCAGCTCCGTTTCCGGAATAGTCGATCCGATGATGGAGCTTTCACTATCCATGATATCTTCGTTGCTAGTAGTAAAGCCGTCTTCTTTGCTTGTAGTGTAACCCTCCTGCAAGGTTTCTCTACTGTCAGGGATCTCTAGGCCTTTGACGTCGGTGTCCACCTCAAGTGGGTTCCCACCTGGGTAGTCAAACTCATTGATTTCCTTTTCTAGATTGCAATACAAGTTGCTGGAGGGGGAAACTGACTTGTTGTTTTGCTCAGAGGTTTCCCTAGGGCTTCTTTTCCTTCTTCTTCTGACTTCGATGAACCCGTCTGCATCAGCTTCTGGAATAAGGGGACCCTTGAATTCCTCTACTTTCGTCGAGTGATTCAATGCTCCATTGCTATCTTGAGCATTTTTGGGGGCTTCTTGATTTCGCTTGCTTTTTCGTCTCAAAGGGCAATCTTTGATCCTGTGACCTTGTTGGCCACAACGAAAGCACACGTTGGGAAGGTTTTTGTAACTGATGTCTTGCTCCCATACATCCCCTTCGCCCAAGTCCAGTTTGATCTTCGATGGAAGTGGCATACTGAGGTCAGCCTCGACACAGATTTGAGGGTGCCACCTAGCGTTGAACGAGTGTCTTGCACCTTCATAAATGAGACCACCAATGTCCTCGCGTGAGGCCAACGGCTTGCCGATAGGAGAAACGATGTCCCACATGAAGTTGTACAAGAAGTAGCACTTCTTATGGCATCATTAATGAAGTTTGAATTAATGTTTTCCTACAATACTTGGAACTTCATCTTCTTAAGTCATCCCGCAAAAGTGCTTGGACGACATATTGATGCTTACAATAATATAGCACTTGTAACAAGCTCACACACCACATGAAAAACTTTCTAACAAACCCATACATGCGCACACCGTTTCATGTTGGGTTCACAAGGTGTTTTAGGGATCTTGGTCTACATGCCAAATAAGTAGTCCTGATATTTCTGATCGCACAGGTCTTGAACATCTCCATCCATATGGAATTGTCGCACCACCAACTTAGTTCTCACCTTTGTGTGAAGATATGAAACATTTACATCCACTGAATCATATTATCAAAGAGTATTTTTGGTTTGCCTTCCTTGAATTGCTTGCATCAAGCCTCATCATACATTCTTCTTTCATGATTTTTGTGAAGATATAAATCTTCAGACGTGTTTTAGCAAATATACTAGCATGCTAAGTAGATGTATGCACACTCTTAGTACGCCTAAGTAGATGTATGCACACTCTTAGTACGCTAGGCTAAGAATCTAGCACACCTCATACATACTATGTATAAAACATGGTCTAATCTCACACATCTGAAATAAAGTAGTATGCAATCCATGAATTATTCTTAATGGCATTGCCAATTCGAAAACTCTTATGCGCAAACCTTGGTTTCCACTTCTCGACCACTTCCCTATGTACTTTCCTTCATTTGCATCACACAGAGTGGTTGTCTCAACTGCCACTCTATTGTCTAATAGTAAGAAAGTCACGTTGTCGTGCAGATCTAGGCCTGCATGGACGGTTCTCGTGGTAGGGTCCTTTTCTCACAAAGAGAAAGCACTCTTATTATAATCACCATGGACCATTTCCAAGCTTTAATCTATAGATTACAAGATGTGAAACTCTACACACACAAGCATGAATCACATCAAAATGTAGCCGATAGCCATTGAACACTATGCAGTGCGAAGCCTCCATCAATCCCCATCTTCCCACTAGTATTCGGAGAGTTCTTCTTTACTCTAACCCTGAGCAGAATATGAATCTCTCTTTGCTGAGAGCATACAGGTTTCTCACCAAATCTTTAGGAAAAGAATACTGTCAGTAAGGGTCCGCTACGGAAACGACTTTGATGCCGTTCTGAAATCGTCGAAGTATCTCTAAACTCTAAAGTATAGCCCCAGCGTATTGTTCACTAGCAGACCCCACAGTTCGGCAGAGCAGTGTCGTTCCAATCATTCTCTTCTACCTCCAGAGTAGCAAAGACTTCATCTTCATAGTTCCTTCCATCCTTGTGTAGCTTGTGTAGTGTCACTGCGTTATTTCAGAGTCTCCTTCAACCTGTACAGTAAGCTGTAGTGTCGTTCAGCTGTGGTGTCTTCTGCAACCAGAGCATCGGCTGTCGTTCCAATCATTCTCTTCTACCTCCAGAGTAGCGAGACTTCATCTTCATCTTCATCCTCATAGTTCCTTCCATCCTTGTGTAGCTTGTGTAGTGTCACTGCGTCATTTCAGAGTCTCCTTCAATATGTACAGTAAGCTGTAGTGTCGTTCAGCTGTAGTGTCTTCTGCAACCAGAGCATCGGCTGTCGTTCCAATCATTCTCTTCTACCTCCAGAGTAGCGAAGACTTCATCTTCATCTTCATCCTCATAGTTCCTTCCATCCTTGTGTAGCTTGTGTAGTGTCACTGCGCCATTTCAGAGTCTCCTTCAATATGTACAGTAAGCTGTAGTGTAGTTCAGCTGTAGTGTCTTCTGCAACCAGAGCATCGGCTGTCGTTCCAATCATTCTCTTCTACCTCCAGAGTAGCAAAGACTTCATCTTCATAGTTCCTTCCATCCTTGTGTAGCTTGTGTAGTGTCACTGCGTTATTTCAGAGTCTCCTTCAACCTGTACAGTAAGCTGTAGTGTCGTTCAGCTGTAGTGTCTTCTGCAACCAGAGCATCGGCTGTCGTTCCAATCATTCTCTTCTACCTCCAGAGTAGCAAAGACACCATCTTCATCTTCATCCTCATAGTTCCTTCCATCCTTGTGTAGCTTGTGTGGTGTCACTGCGCCATTTCAGAGTCTCCTTCAATATGTACAGTAAGCTGTAGTGTAGTTCAGCTGTAGTGTCTTCTGCAACCAGAGCATCGGCGCGTGGCGCTAGGTCTCTGCAAGATGACTTCTCCGTTTTATGATTCAATAGTGAGCGCCGTTCAACACCTGTATGGAAAAACAAGCCCGATCCCCTCCGAACTCTCTAGTGTCGGAGCTTTCAAAACAAAATCACACTTGATTTGCAAAGGAATATCGCCAGCATCGACTTCGTAGAAGACAAAGAAAACTGAAATGAAATGCATAGTGCCAGCTTAATCACTTCTCGTCCTCTTTACATAACATCGGGATTCCTATATTAATAATTCCATGTAGCATCCATACGTAGAGGAGAATAAGAAACACGTCACCAAAATTTGTAAACCATCCGTAAAATGTTTCCTTGAAGTAGGAGATTATGAAGCAAAACTTAATATTTTGAGTAGTTATATATGGGCTTAGATGAGCACAATATCCATGATGATGACATATACTTCCTAATTTCAAGTCAGTAATCACTTGAGTTGCTATAATAATTGAATCATATGACTTTTTTGTTCCTTGGTATATGTTCCTATCCATTTATTTCCTGAATGCCAACAAAACAAGCTCATAATGTTCTTATCCAAGATATTGTCAAAACCTTTCCCAGGACTTCAATGTAGCTAGAGCATAAATGGGAATAATTAAAACCTTGATAGTCCACATGATTGCAATTAATAAAAACCTTGATTGTCCATCCATTCATGCCATAACTTTTCATTTGGAGGGACTTGAGAGAAAACCTTATTATCTATATTCGGCATAAGGAAGAATAATCTATGAAATCAAGAGATTAAATTGGCCAAGAGAGGATGAAGACGTTTGAGAATTTCTAAAGGGTTTCAACTATGAGGCTAGTTTTTGACATCACAAATTCACAATGCACTGTTGATATAATGCGAGAGTGATATGTGTGAACACACTTAGGACCACAAGGGCACTTCTTCTCTCTTTACGATGTTTTTTTCTCGTGCTTCTATATATGACTATAACCCTAATGTCTCACTTACTTTATATGACTATAACCCTAATGTCTCACTTATCTTTGTACATTCACTTGGTAATACATTCAATAGTGGGTTGTGCTCCAAGCTTCTTCTTCTTCTTCTTCTTCCTTGTGATCTTTGTATGCTTCCATGTATATCAAACTCTAATAATTGGTATCAAAGTAGGTTGTTGCTTCATCTAGGCATATTTGACACCCCTCTAGTTATAGTCTCAGAATCACATGAAATTTCATGAGCATAAAATGTATTCCTGATGGGTATACTTATGAAATCAAAGGCTATAATATGTATTATCCATAGACTAAACACATTTTGACTATCCTTGATTTTCTTCTTGTGGAGGATGCGATGCAGCCATTTCTTTCATGTACCACGGAGAAATCCTTTAGCTCTAAAGACTTAATTGAAACTTTGCTGCCTCTCTTTATAGGTGGAAATTTAAGTTCCGGTCCAAATGAGGCATTTTATAAGCATTTATAGATTCCACACGATGATGCACATCATTTTATTTCTAATGGAGATTTACATGATGCACTTCTTGATCATGAAATGGATGGCATAGAAGATGCTAAAACTATGCATAAATGGTTGGTGTAGACCTTGAGAGATAGGAAATTATATGCATCTCTTTCATATTGTACATGTTGAGGCTATCATAGTGCTTCCTTTGCATCTGATTGTGATGGAATGACTATCTCTAGTCTTTGTAATGAGATTGAGTCTATTTCTTTTGATTGAATACAAAATTCAAAAAACTCAATGGTTGATATGCAATCATAATATGATGTTATTAGGAAGAATGATACTTGGTAATTATGTGATTTACCTCCACGTAAACAGGTTATTGTCACTAAGTGGGTATACAAGGTGAAACATAAACCTAGGGAATGGATTGATAGGTATAAAGCAATGCTTGTTGCAAAGTGTTATGCTCAAGAGAGAGGCACTAATTTTGATGAGAACTTTCCTCCCACATGTTGATTGACCATTGTGCCTATCATCTGTGCACTTGCAACTCACCATCGTTGGAATATACATAAGCTAAAAAATAGAACTGCATTTCTAAATGGCCACTTACAGGAAGAAGTGTATGTATTTCAATCGTGTGGTTTTGTGGAGAAAATTCATGAAAACAAAGCGTGAAGTCTAAAAAACAAATTGAATGGTTTGAAGCAAGCACCACGTGCTTGGTATGAAAAGAGACATGTCTACTTGATTGCACATGGTTTTGCGAATTCTCTAACTAAGAGCACATTATATGTTAGGCTTGTAGATGATGTAATCTTGATCATCATAGTATATGTTGATGACATGTTGCTCATTGGTCCTAACGAGAAGCATGCTGTTGGATTTCAAGATAATTTTCGTGCCTTCTTTGAGATATGAGATTTGGGGCATTCACATCATTAGTTGGGCATTCAGCTTATGCAAGTTGATATGGGAATAGTTATGTGTCAAACAAAATATATTGACTTATTATTGCATAATTTTGGCCTTGAAGATCACAAACCTATTGCAACTCCTTTGGAAAGAGGTTTTTGGTAGATTTTTTGTGATGCATTTGATTAACGTTATCTATCAACAAGCTATTGGATGCTTGACTTGCATATGCATAACTCTGCTTGATATTCAATTTGTTTTCTCTCAGATGAGAAAGTTTATACATTGCCTAGGTGTCAAACATTGGCACACCATCAAGCGCATGTTTCACTACTTGAGTGGCACGTAGCTACTTGGATTTCTTTATCCCAAGTAGGGATCATTACCACCATATTTACATTGTTTTTATGACTCAGACAAGGTTGGTAGATATGAAAATCACATTTGCACCGATGGTTTTTACTTCATGCTTGGTAACTCATGCATATCTTGGTTGAGCAACAAGCATCCTTATGTAGTTGTAAGCTTGAGTATAGGGTAGAATTCACAACAATTGTTGAGGGTGTGAAGGCTCAGATGCCCTTAATTTATAAACTTGGTTTTTACTTGTTGTTTGTAATTTTCATGTGAGTTTATCTCATTCCATTAATGTTCTTTGTTAAAAGACTGTTGATATGAAACGTTCTTTGCATGTGTATTGCAGTGGAAGACCAATATTTTGTATTTGATTTTCATATGGCAATACATTGCTTTGCCACATTTTGTAAAAGCGTCATATATGATAGTAGTTTGCCACACTCTTGTACATGCTTCATTATTGAAATATATAACATCTTTTGTACATGGTTCATAGTTCATTCTCATTATCTCTTTTGTGTCTGATAATACTTTGTTTCATGAAATCATATTTTGGTTGTCATTAGAGTACACATCACATGTACTCGGTTTTTTTGGGGCAGAGTGTATTGTCTTTTGTTAAACAACATCATGGTAATGTTGCTGTAGCAAAAGACAAAACACTCTGCCCAAAAAAAAATTTGCAAGTATGGTCGTCGGTATACGCGACGGTACTCCCAGTAGTGTCATCGAAATAACCGTCGGTACACCCAGTAGGCGACGGTAGGCGACGATACCTCCAACACAAGCCTCAGTACGTACGTTGGTATTACCGATGCATATACTGACGCATATACCAATGCATATACCGACACATATACCGACGCATATACCGGCGCATATATCGACCCTTTGGTACCGACGTGCAAACTGACCTTTACACCGGCATCGCGGCAAATTAAGCCGCGTTCATTTTCCTCGGTAAAAACCTCGGTATACCATCGATCTGTTGTAGTGTAGATTTCTTGCAAGATTCTATTTTTTGTTCAAATATGGAAGCCAGTCTTAACAACAATGGATCCACAAATAGATAAAGAGGGAAAGAAATCCCGAATCGGCTAGCTATAAATTCAAGTTGCAGATAATTAATTTGGTGTTTCTATTGTTGAACATTTGATCCTCTTATTGCCTTCTTGTTATCGTGTTACGTTGACCCCTATTCACTATTCCTCCCTCGTTTCCAAAAACTACTCCACATTTGGTGAGCTTGACATGGAGGGGATTTAAAGCGTGGACACATCCTAAATCATCATGCAAGATTGCCTCGTAAAATTATTTCACCTATAGCTGAAGTTGAGGCCTCAAAAATGGATCGCCTATTGTCATAGAGAAAATATGACTGACATTCACAAAGAGAATGAGCTTGAATCCAAGTGTCTACAAATGCATCTTTATGCATATGCTAGAACCATGTGAGATTATATGTATGATTGAAATTTCAATGCAGGATCGAGTTAGCAAAGATGAGGAGACCATATGGAAGCAATTGAAGGTCAAACGTAACAAAGCATTTGAATTTGAAGTTTTCAACCATATAAGATGCACTTCTTTTCTAAAATAATCTTACACAGCAAAGAATATGTATCTTCTAGATATGGAAAGAAAATTTGATTATAGCTTGAGGATCTTTCTACTTATGGAAACCAATCAATTCAACATACGTGAGTAATTGTATTTTCTTGATGCATGGGCTTCAAGATTTGTGAGGAACTAGTACTTTACCTACATTATACAGATATAGAAACATGGATCATGGTAGAAGACTCATCAACACTCATCACATTATCTGTAGACCTGCTCTTTGTATGCCATGATATTAACTCAGCTATAGATTTGCATCTAAACATGTTCTTAATTCGTGGAATGATAGGAAAGTGGTGAAGAACCTTTGCGGGGATTGCTTCGCCTACAACGTCTTCTCTAAATCTATTTGCTCCACACTTTGGACATACGTGGAGATGCTCATACTCATTCCAAAAGAGAATGCAATCATTCCGACAAGCATGAAATTTAGTATAATCCATTCCAATGGACTGTAAAGGTTTTTTCGCATCTCCACATGTTGGAGGCATGTCATTGCCCTCTAGCAAAAATTGATCTTTAAGAAGCCTGCAATAAGCAATCAAAATGATATTAGTAAATAAAGTTATTGTGATACAACAATGAAATCCAATTTGTTCTCCACTTACCTGAACAATTTTCTGACACTACTATCTGACCATCCATAAATGGATTGCAGATTGAGCATCGCGAGTGAAGCACGTAGTACAGATATCTTTGCTCCATTGTAAAGTGGTAAACGAGCTAATCCTTGCATGTTTTCATATTCTTCATCAACTTGTGATCGTGGAGTTTCTGTTGTGTCCATCTCGACACCTTCTTCACCATCATGATCTTCGTCCATCTCATAAAATGCTTCAAGCATCTCTTCCATATGTTCATTCTGTGTAATATTATTAGTTCTTCCTTATACGTCTAAGTCCTTTTTTGCTCTCTTTTATCCACGAGAGGTTACCGGTGCAATGTCTTTTGGGTCCATCTGCTCACCTGGGGAACCATGCGAATGATAACGTAGGTTTTCCAGTCGACTCCTATCAAAGGATCCATGCTCTCTAACATGTGCAGTACAAATCCATCGTTTTCGATAAATTTGATACTTGCACTGTGTGCAAGGACATGCCATTCTCTCTTCAGAATCCGAAGAAGCCATCTGCTACAATATGGACATTTTAGAACATTTGTTTTTTTATTAAACCTAAAACTCTAACTCTTAAAGACTTAAATATGAAATACTAAACCTAAATACTTAAATACCTTAAAAAACTTAAAACCCTAATCTATATAGTTATCCTATTTTATCTATATATTCAGATGTTTTTCCTCTTAATTGAGTTATATGTATGCCTAAACCCTAAAACACTAATTTTAAAGATCTAGTCCTAAATTATGTATATTTCTATACACATGTGTATATACATGTATATATGTATTATATGTGTATGTGTATGTGTGTATATATGTTATCTAGGTGTTAAGACCCTAAAACCCTAATCCAAATGACCTAGACCTGAAACATGTATGTATATATATATATATATATATATATATATATATATATATATATATATATATATATATATATATATATATATATATATATATATATATATATATATATATATATATATATATATATATATGCATGTGTATATATATGTGTATATGTATATATATGTGCATATAGATAGGTGTATAAGTATGTGTGTTTGTGTATTGTATATATATTCACTCTATTTAAAATGATTAAATTTAAACCTATTTTTATATATTTAATCATATATATTTCATTTATTTATTTAAAATACTAGTTCTTATCATATTTTGTTATCTATATAATTATCCTACCTTATATATATATATATATATATATATATATATATATATATATATATATATATATATATATATATATATATATATATATATATATATGTATATATATATATATATATATATATATATATATTATTTATATATTCAGATTTTTTTCTTACTTAATCCTATTTTTATATATTTAATTATAAATATTTAATTAAATTTTTTAAAACAATAGCTCTTTTTTATATTTATTTATCTATAGAATTATCCTATTATATATATATATATATATTTATTTATATATTCATATTTTTTCATTACCTAATCGTATTTTTATACATTTAATTTTATATATTTAATTATATATATTTATTTAAATTATTTAAAACACTAATTCTTTTTATATTTATTTCTTTATATAATTATCTTATTATTATTATATATATATATATATATATATATATATATATATATATATATATATATATATATATATATATATATATATATATATATATATATATATATATATATATATATATATATATATATATATATATATATATATATATATATATATATATATATATATATATATATATATATATATATATATATATATATATATATATATATATTTATATATTCAGATTTTTTCCTTAGGTAATCGTATTTTTATATATTTAATTTTATATATTTAATTATATGTATTTAATTAAATTATTTAAAACACTAGTTCTTTTTATATTTATTTATCTATATAATTATCTTATTTTATATATATATATTTATTTATATATTCAGATTTTTTCCTTACGTAATCCTATTTTTATATATTTAATTCTATATATTTAATTATATATATTTAATTAAAACCCTAATCTTAAAATTCTGGATCTAAAATATGTATATTTTTGTATGCATGTGTATCTACATGTATATATGTATTATATGTGTATGTGTATGTGTGTATATATGTTATGTAGGTGTTAAAACCCTAAAACCCTAATTTTAAAGATTTAGACTTAAATCTGAAATACTAAAACCTAAATACTCAACCACCAATAAAAATCTAAACCCCTAATCCTAAAACCCAAATCATATTTTATATATATACTTATTTATATATTCACATTTTTTTCTTATTTTTTGCTATATTTTTCCTTAATATAAATATAATTGAGTTATATGTATGTCTAAACCCTAAAACCCTAATCTTAAAGATCTAGACCTGAAATATGTATATTTCTGTATACATGTTTATATACATGTATATATGTATTATATGTGCATGTGTATGTGTGCATATATGTTATGTAGGTGTTAAAACCCTAAAACCCTAATCTTAAGATTTAAATCTAAAATATGTATATTTTCGCATGCATGTGTATCTACATGTATGTATGTATTATATGTATATGTGTATGTGTGTATATATGTTATGTAGGTGTTAAAACCTTTAAACCCTAATTTTAAAGATTTAGACTTAAATCTGAAATACTAAAACCTAAATACTTAAACACCTATCAAATTCTAAACCCCTAATCCTAAAACCCTAATCATATTTTATATATTTATTTATTTATATATTCAGAGTTTTTTTCTTATTTTTCTCTATATTTTTTCTTAATATAAATATAATTGATTTATATGTATGTTTAAACCCTAAAACCCTAATCTTAAAGATCTAGACCTAAAATATGTATATTTTTGTATACATGTGTATATACATGTATATATGTATTATATGTGCATGTGTATATGTGCATATATGTTATATAGGTGTTAAAACCCTAAAACCCTAATCTTAAAGATTTAAATCTAAAATATGTATATTTTTGTATGCATGTGTATATACATGTATGTATGTCTTATATGTATATGTGTGTTTGTGTATATATGCTATCTATGTATTAAAACCCTAAAACCCTAATAAAAAAGACTTAGACTTAAATCTCAAATACTAAAACCTAAATACTTAAACACCTATCAAAATCTAAACCCCTAATCCTAAAACCCTAATCATATTTTTTTATATATTCAAATTTTTTTTCTTATTTTTCTCTATATTTTTTCTTAATATAAATATAATTGAGTGATATGTATGCCTAAACCGTAAAACCCTAATCTTAAATATCTAGACCTAAAATATGTATATTTCTGTATACATGTGTATATACATGTATATATATATTGTATATGTGTATGTATGTGTAACTAGCGTAAATACCCTAATCCTATTTTTATATATTTGATGTAAAAAAAAACTTCAAAATAAAAATAGGATTATATGTGTGTATGTATGCATGTGTGTATATATGTGTGTGTATGTATGCATGTGTACATGTGTGCGTATGTATGTATGCATGTGTATACATGTGTGTGTGTATGTGTATGTGTGTGTATGTAGGCATGCATGTGTGTGCATGTGTGTGTACGTGTGTGTACGTGTGTATGTATGCATGCATGTGTGTGTATGTGTATGCATGTGTATACATGTGTGTGTATGTGTATGTCTGTGTATGTATACATGCATGTGTGTATATGTGTGTATGTATCATGCATGTGTGTATATGTGTGTGTGTGAATGTATATGTGTGTATATATGTATGTGTGTATATGTGTGTGTATGTGTATGTATGCATATGTGTATATATATGTGTGTATGTATGTGTGTATGCATGTGTGTGTATGTATGCATGTGTGTATATGTGTATATGTGTGTATGTGTGTATGCATGTATGCATGTATGTGTGTATATGTATGTGTATGTATGCATGCATGTATGCATGTATGTATATGTGTGTATATATGTGTATGTGTATGTATGTGTGTATATGTGTGTGTGTATGTGTATGTATGCATATGTGTATATATGTGTGTGTATGTATGTGTGTATGCATGTGTGTGTATGTATGCATGTGTGTAAATTTATATGTGTGTGTATGCATGCATGTGTGTATGTAAGCATGCATGTGTGTATAGGTGTGTGTATGTAAGCATGCATGTGTGTACATGTATATGTGTATGTATGCATGTGTGTACATGCATGTGTGTACATGTATGTGTGTATGTATGCATGTGTGTACATGTATGTGTGTAAATGTGTGTGTATGTATGTGTGTATGTATGCTCTATTTTCCTATCTCTATCTTCCTTTCTTTCATTATTCTTTATCGCTCACTCTCTCTCTCTTCTCTCTCTTTCTCTCTCTCTCTCTCTCTCTCTCTCTCTCTCTCTCTCTCTTTCTCTCTCTCCTTCTCTCTCTATCAATAGTGAATAAAACACTTTAGACCATAAAGAAAGTTTTCTTGTTTTTATTGTAGACATCATTGTTCTTAATTTCTCCACTTAGTTCTTTATTGCTTTCAATTTTTTTACAATCCAAAATATCTAAAAACAAATTAAATAACTTCACTCTAGGTGACATCAAGAGTGTAAAATGGAAGAAATATTAAAAAAATATGATAATTGAAAAGCAAGATGCATGGACAATGGAGTCAATCTTGCGTGAAAAAGGCAAATTCACTAGTATTAATATTATTGATTACCAGACAACAAAGTATTAGAGATTTCAATGTTGAGATCCCTGACAGCATTGTCAATATAACTCTCATGCATTTTTCAGGCCATAATATGTTCCCTTTTATCAATAAATGATCTACTTGATGCATCTACTACTGGTTTTATATTGTAGGGTCCTACTTGAGCAATGTTAGGAGTGTGTCTCAAGGATGGTCTTTATTTTGGATCCCCTTGTGAGTCAGTGTATAATATATAAGCATGGATAAATTTGTCATTTTCTCAAGAATTTTAGTGAGGAGATAGAATATATAGTTTATCCATGTATTAATAAGTAAGTTTTCATTTCTATATTTCATATAAAACCATTCCTTTCTTAATGGTGGTTTTATTAATAAGTATGTGTCACATTTTCAAGGGTCATTGAGACTTATAATTATTGATTTTGTTGAATACCAAGCCTTATTCATGAACTCTCTCCAATCACGACATGGGAACTACAAACTGTAAGTTCTTGTACACTTCCGTTGCTCTTGTAGACTTCCATTTCCATGCATTCTAATATTTATTTAGCCTTGCAGTGCTGCAAAACTTTTGAAAATGCACATTCATCAGAAATATCCAAGCAAAGTGAATGAAGAAAGAAAGTTTGGTTATATGCAAATTCATGTGCCATTACAGAAAGAAAGTACATCATGTGGATGGAGAGTAATTGACAATGCACTAAGGTTCTTAGAGCATAGGTTTTATAGAGTTAGTCTAAATAAATCTGACTATCCAAATGCATGGATCCTTTTGGTGAGAGAAAAATCAATTCATCTCAAAAGGTGCTACCTATCCTTATGATCCAAACTCTCCTCCTCCACCTCCACCTCCACCACCAGGACATAAGGATACTAAAGATAAGAAGAAAGGACCTCCCTTTCACTCTCCATTGAAGCATGTCATGAAGAATTAGCAAAAAAGTGAAGGCTCCAAAAAGAAGAAGAATATGAACAAAGAAGAAGGCTCCAAAAATGTATAGAGTTTTGTACCTATCTTGATACTTGGCGCATTACTTCCAACATATGTTGGAAGATATTTATATGCTCTTTGTTGTAAATAAAATGTACACAAAATAACCTTCAAATCATTGTATGTATTAGTAAATGATGAAATTTTATCTTTATCTAGAAGATAGTAATTGTAACTCATGTTTCTACAAAGAAATGGTTTCAACTTGTTAATGCTAGTAGTAGTTTTTCTATAATATAAAATATGGTATGCCCCCTATTCACGAGATAAACTAAGATAATTAGTGGTTTATCATTAATTCTTATATTGTTATGTTATATCATGATTTGATGATATCTGAATTGAAAACTAGGGCTTGTGAAGGAAAATGGACAAGATTGGAGGGCATGATCATTTCAAGCAATTAGGGCACTCGGAGAACCTCAATTGCATGTAATTGCTTGATTTGGTTGTATCCTCCAATCTTCTCCATATTGTAATCCTTAATTCTCTTAAACTTTGTTTATCACTCACAGAAAAGGCACGATCAATTCAAGCGAGGAGAGCATTCCGAGAACTTCAAATGGCCCTTAACACTTGAATTTGTCATGCCTTTTCATACATGGTCCATTAACATAAAAAAAGAAAGACCAACAATTCAAGCGATAAGGGCCTTCGGAGAACCTTCATTGACTCTTATGGCTTGAATTGGTCCTGTCTTCCAACCTTCCCTTTTTTGTAATATTCCTAGCTTACTGCTCTATATAACTAAGCAGTAACATGGAGAACTTCATATCCTTATCTTGACCAATAGAATTTGTTTGGACAATAGAAACCTTGCACAACAATTGCATGTTTGAGATAATGATAAAAGCCTTTGCTTAATGGACATATTCTTTAACCTATAAAAGTCTTTGCACAATAGAAACCTTAAAAGTGTGATGGTATAAACCAAAACAATGCCAATATGAATATGACGAGCTTAATTAAAAAAGAGATGTAACCTTGCATGACAATTGCATGTTTGAGACAATGATAAAAGTGTTTGGTCAATGGAGATATTCTTTAACCTATAAATGTGTTCGCACAATAGAAACCTTAAAAGAGTGATGATATAAACCAAAACAATGCCAATATGAATATGATGAGTTTACATAAAAAATAGATGTATTTAATAGAAGAAAAAGGGCAAGATTGGTTACATTCTTAAGGGTTGGAACTTGATCACCTTGGGTGGCAAGCAAGTAATGCAAGATAGTCTTTTCTCATATTTGATGTGTACCATTACACCATCGATTGAGAATTTGAACTGTGGTGAAATTTCATCAAGTAACTCTAGGAGCTCTTTTATATTTTGGAGTCTCCAATTTCTAGTGAAAATTATTCCTAGGCTGAAAATGTGGATGAGAAAATAATTCTAACTCAAATTATGGACATCTCTCCTCTAAATCTAAGGGTATCGAGTGTCCGAGCTTTTTTTTCAACCTTATGTAGCCATATCCTCAAACATGTGATTGTCCTGATATCTGATATAAAATCAAAAGAGAATTTGGACTACCTTTACATAAAATGATGTCTCGTAGTTTTTGAGCTTCTTTGCTATCCCATTCCATACCTAAAACATCATCAATCTCATAAATTGAAACTCTCCTCTTCGACCACATTGTTTTTTTTGTAATAACATGGTTTTAAAACATGCTTAAAAACATGAAGAGGAAAAAACCATTGAATCTTTACCTTTTACAAAATTCAGCTTGTTGTCATTGCCCTTTGTATGTCATCCTTCATTTCATATATAAAAATTGAAACTGCTGAATGATCAGGAGCATCCCAATCTAATGAAGAGATGCAAGGAGTTAAAAGATGTACAAGATTTCCATAAGCACTCCTCCTTGATGGCATGTGATAATCTAAAAATTAGACAAATAATTAAATGCTATTGAAAATTTGAAAAGATTTGTTTCCATACATAAGTTCTCCATAATCCTTATGAAGGACTTTGAATGTTCCTATTGATAAAAGAGCATTGACAAAAACAATTCACATTGATAAAAGAGCATTGATAAACTTCACTTATAGTACGATGGGAATTGCAGATGATTGTCGAGCACTAGATCCTTAGCGTTGTACACATGTTGAACTTTTGTTAACCAACCATCTCTTTTCCATTTGAAACTAAGAATTTGGCCTTCCTAATGGTTTTTTGTGTTGTCTCTTTTAGTATGCTTGACTTTATGGGCACCTCTACAACTAGGAAGCATATTCATCCAATCATTTGGCTTCATAGAAAGAGGTTTTCATAAAGAATCCTCTCTTTTGTTGTAAACCTCACATGAGATTACATGATTGGAAGGACGATGAGAAGTAGAAGCCATTCAAACACTCACAGAAATAGTAAAGAATGCTCAAAGTGGGAAACCGAGATTCACAAACTTCATGAGTATTTATAGACAAAAGAACTTTGTACGCGTGGAAGCAAATTGCAATCTTTTGATTTGATGGATCAATTGTGACCAAAACGTCATTGAATTTTGTGAACCCAAAAATATTTCATATCTTCAAAAGTCATTTCTCTCTTGGGAATTTAAGGATTTGCATTGTGTGGTGTGCAAAAAATATCCTTTTTTGTATGAAATCAAAAACTTGTACACTTAATACAAGAAACTCCATCACTTTAGCAGCACTTTTAAGCATATTTTCTTAAAAAAATGCATTTCTTCATAGGACTAAAAGAGATAGGAATATTACATTCTTGTACACATGGAAAGACCTTATTTGTCAATTTTTTAATCCATCATTAGCAAACGGCCCTTTTTCCGGTGTTTTTCACCCTAATGATTATATTCATTCATGAAGGAGAATTACAATGGTTTTCCAATATAGTGCTTCATGGAAATTATAGATAATTACAATTAGTCACACAGCCAGCCTAACACTCTTGGGTCTCTTTTAACCATTTTCATTCTTCAAAAACTGCCCCAATGGTCTCATGTGCATGGCTGAAAATCTATCCTTTCATTGATATGGTGGTTTCAGTCACCACAACATGACTGCACATCAAAACTATTGACATCTATTTCTAGGTGCTTGAGCTTAGAAAAAGGTCTCCTAAACAGTCTTGAAAAAAGGGTTCTTGAAAGAAGGGTTCTTGAAAAAAGATGTTATGATTGCCCCCTTTTTAAGCATTACAAAACACTATTTGTTACGTTGGTGTGGCATTCACCCATTTAACAAATAGTCTTTTCCTATCTGCTTGGAAAAAGGGTGGGGATCGTAACTGTTTTTGTTGAGAACACTTTTTTCAAGGACCCTTTTGTCCAGAATGTTCAGAATACCATGCGCTACCAGCAGCTTGAATTGACCATCTTTAATTCGCAAAGGCACTCTTTGTGTATGTGTATCTGATTTTTGTTGAGTCAAAAATAGTGCACATTATACTGTCTTTCCTATTAATATTTGTTCATACAAGAGTCTTCTCTCTCATGTCGGATCATTTTTCTCAGCGTGTCGCCATAGCCATGCATCACTTTGTGCTTTAGATTTTACAAATGCGCTTTGTGCTTTAGATTTTACGAATGCATTAGGAGACAGATCATTATCACACCATAGATGACTTGATTGCATTGCTACGAAAGTTGTTGGCAGCGAAAGCTGATTAGAGCTTGTTTTCATCTCAAAACTCATCATCATTGCGATTATGCAGGAAATTTCATTCGTTTGAGCCAATTTTTTTTGTGTTTTCGCTCCCTACAGTGCTAAAGTCTATAATAGGTATAGTGAAGATCTATAGGGTGCCCTTGTTCAATGCTTTCAAGAACCTTACTTTCTTCATTAGTTTAAAGTCAACTAGAATGGTGTTGATAGCAATGACATATTTGTCATTGTTTGATATGAAGAATAAGTTGGATGGTTCCAAATACCAATTCTAGGCATACATGGATTGTATTATTCAAAGAAAGGATTCTAGAATATTCAATAGGTTGTTGAATAAGGACTTATTATAGATAGTCATCAGTTCCATTGCAACAGGTCTCTTTTGATCTGTAGTGGCTAGTACGCATGCACAGTGAAGCTGCCTTTTTCATACATGTTTTGTTGACGATTAATGCGTAGTCTTGTAAACTCTCAATCTCAACAAATATTTTTCCCATTTAGCTGGCAATAACGTACATACTAAGAAGCAAACAAGGGTATTTCCTTTAATGCATGTAAGGGTATTGGCCTTTTAATTCACTGCCATATACCTAAACTTTGTACCATTGATGTTTCTTTGAATTCGTTAAGCATTTCTTTTTATGCCTTGTAAACGAGAACTTGGGAAAACTTGATAACTAACTTCCAATGCCTAGTGGGAGAGGTGGAGTGGCTGAAGGCCTCGCTTGAAGTCGTCGCAATCATTTGTTGAATAGAAGGAAGGGAGAGCTTTGAGGAATCAACATGGATCCATTTTATTTTAAAGATTGGTAGACAAGGAAAGAAGATAAACTGACAAAAGACATGTGTAAGCTCCTAAAGAAGAAACAACACAAGTAAAGGGTCGTCTACATGATAGATAACAATGGAGTGGAATGGACTTCCCCTAAAGAGAATAATGAGCTAATAGCCAACTAATTCACTTAACTCCTGGGGATGTCTGCGCCACTCTCTTCTCAGAGATGGGATTGCTCGGTTGCCATCTCTAGAATTAAATAAAAAACGAATTTCGGAAAACTTGAGGGATCTTCTCGACTCCCCTATCACCGACATAGAGTGTCTTAGTGAAATCATTAATGTTGGTGTGGAAGGATGCACTATAATTCCGCCATCTTTCTAACTTTATTAGCGAAAGGATCATTAAGATAATTCACAAAAAATATAGAAAAATAGGATTGAAAACCAGAGACCCATCACGATGCTCTAAACTAGCTAGAAGATCTTGGCAAAGGAACTAGCGAATCACTTTACCTGCCATCTACATGCATGGATCAATGAGGACTAAACATGATTTCAACTTGCTTTGCAGAAGATGAGTAACATAAGGTACATATTTTTAAGTAAGATAATAGAAATAGAGGATGCACATTTAAATATTTGGGAAATTCCAACATAAAAGCAATAGATCCAATCTTCTTCAAAACTTTAGAAGGACTTGTGTATCATCAAGAAAGTATACAATCCATTCCTAACAACAAGTTAGATCGTTGAGGATTAAGGTTAAGAAATATGATGTAATTTGTTTGAAACTCAAGTGGTCTTCTCTTTAAATAGTAGAATTTCTTTTGTTTCTTTTTATTTTTTTTTTATCTTCTCTTATGTGCTTCTTAATTTCTCTAAGTTATTCATTCATCTTCACAAGCAAGTCTTTAGAAACTTCTACTTTATTTGAAAAATTAGGAAACTAAGGTGGATTAAAACCATAATAACCATACATAGCCTCAAATGGAGTGAGTTTTATAGATGGATTCCATGCACTATCATATGAAACTTAAATTAGTGCAAATATTCACACCGATTATCTTACTTTTCATTCAAGTACATATGCAACATATCTTCAAGTATCTGACTAACCCTTTTGGTCTCACCATTATTTTGTGGATAGAGAGTTGTACTCATACGAAGGTGAGTACCAATTGATTCCAATGCTAATTTCCAGCAAAATTTATGTGATCTTAGAGTCTCAATCAAAAAATTATGTTTTAAGGCATTCCATGCAGTCAAAAATTTTCTTTTACAAAATGTTATGCAACATTCAAGGTAGTATTTACCTTTTTCATAGCAAAGAATTGTGCCACCTTGGTAATTGGATGAAATGCCACAATTATACTATCGTGGTTACATTTTATCATAGGCAATTTACTAATGATGTCTATAGAGATAGACTCCCACTTCTTATTTGGAACATCCAAAGGTTGCAACATGTCATTCATTCTTCTAAGCTCATATTTCAATCCATGGAACTTTGAGCACTCACTACCATATTTTATACTGTCCCACTTTATATATGGCCAAAAATAAAAATATTTCTTCTTGAGATAGGTCCTAGAGTAACTTGGATGTGCAAAAAAAGGTGCATCATGACAATCATGTAATATTTGAACTTTCGATGGAGATTGAAAAGATATTCATAATTGATTATTGAAATATAAAGATCTATTGTGCAAATGAAATGTCACTTGATACATGGATCCCTTGTTTGCATGCAAAGAAAAATGAAAATAGGTGCATAGAAAGAATCATGTTTGAGGAGATTGAATAAATTTTATGACTTAATGCATCAAGCACCTTATTTTCCTTACGAACCAAATATTTATGGTCAAAATCACACTCACTTAATAATTCAATCCAACATTTTTGCCTATTGTTAATCAATCCTTATGTGAAAATATGTTTTACACTCTAATGATTTGTTTTCAATTAAAACTTAACCCATGACAATAGATGCCTCCAATGCTTAAGTGCATGTACCAAAACAAGCATATCATGAGTAAAATAATTAAGTTCATGTTTCTTAAACCTTTTGGATTCATATGTGACTATTGGTTGTGTGTAGATGTGCGAGAGACACACAAGAAGCACACACAAGGAGCACAAATGCAGCAAGCCACATGGAGAAGACAAATGGGTGGAATAAGTCTCTCTATTGACGATGAACTGAACTGAAGTAAGAGCTGAATAATAATCCCTAAGTACAAAGAAACATCACATATGAGCAAATTATGTATGTGGTAACATGGGGAAAAAACCTCTAGCCAACACTAGAGTACAAAGTGCACATGTATAGGGAAAAGGTTCACATCAAAGCTACTTAAGGAACACATAAGTGTATCAAACCCCCCTAGAGTGAATGATGTGAACACATGCAGGGAGTGACGGATCAGACCCAGAAGGTAACAAGCCTAAAGCTTTGCGAAAAGCTTCAAACTTTTCCCGTGGAAGAGCTTCGGTGAATATGTCTGCCACATTATCTTCTGTAGGCACATATACCAAATCAATATCCCATGCATGAAGGTGCTCTCTCACATAGTGCTAATGTACCTCAATATGTTTTGTCTGTGCATGAGACACTGGTATCTGTGAAATAGCCAAAGCACTCTAACTATCAGTGAGAATATGCATAACAACATCAATCTCCATGTAAAGATCAATCAATAGGCGTCTCAACCATATACACTCTCACTGTAGCTATGAAAATGGCGTTGTACTTAGCTTCACAACTCGATGTTGCTACTGTAGGTTACTTCTTACTCAACCAAGATATGCATGAATCTCCAAGGAAAAAGAAATTACCACTACTGGACACACGAGTATCATAACAACCAGCATAATCACTATCTGTAAAAGCATGCAAGCATGGCTGAATATCTCTTCCATGAACGAGACCTAAGCTCAAAGTGCCTCTGAGATATCTAAGCACATGTTTCATTGCTTACCAATGCTTAGTGCCAGGGCTATGCATGAATCGAATCAACTGGGAAACTCGATACTATATATCCGACCTTGTGCTGCATGCATATATAAGACATCCCACAACTTGCTGATAAAGAGAAATGTCAAACACATCACTAGAATCCTCCATTGAGAATCTAAATCTTGTCTCAATTGGCATGGAAACTAGCTTGCAATCCTCAAAGTCAAACCATTGAAGTAGTTTTTCAACATACTTTTCTTGATGCATAACAATTCCCCCCTCAACGGATGCAAACTGGATGCCAAGATAGTACCTCAAAAGACCAACATACGTGACATCAAAAGTATGTTGCAAATGTGCCATAAGAATGTCAAGTTTTGCATCACATGACCCATTCAAGAGTATGTCATCGACATAAAGAAAAAGAACTATAAGATCAGCCCCATCTTTGCATACATAGATTTTGCTTTCAATTGAACTACATGTGAATCCAAGAGCAACCAAGTGCTTATGTATTTTGTCATATCATGCACGTGGAGCTTGCTTGAGACCATACAAGGTTTATGCAAGTGACAAACCATATGCTCTTGTCCTTTCATAGCAAATCCAGGAGGTTGCTTCACATAGACCTCTTCTTGCAAATCACCATTCAAGAAGGTTGTTTTTATGTCCAACAGATGCACTTTCCAATGTCGATGGGCAGCCAATGCAACCAAGGTATGAATGCTAGTCATGTCTGAAGTAGGTGCAAAAGTTTCCTCATAGTCAATGCCATATTGTTGCGCATAACCTTTGGCAACCAATCTAGCTTTGTAGTGATCAATGCTACCATTAGACTTTCTATTAATCTTGTAAACCCACTTTGTACCAATGTCATTCTTTCCTTTTGGCAATTCACATAACTCCCAAGTACCATTCCTATGTATGGAATCCATTTCTAATTGTATGGCACTCATGCATTTTGGATCGTCACATGCATCTTCAAAAGAAAGTGGGTCTTCATTACATGCTGTTGCAATAAGAGAATACTGTAGAAATTACTTGATGCATGGTGAGAGCATGATCTTGTTCTACCAAGTAAAGGTGCACTCAATTTGCCGTCGTGCAAAGTTTGTTTCAGCCCCTTTGGCATACTTCGTGCACTCTTGATAGACATATGTTCATTATGTAATACATCATCATGTATATCATGTGTGGGCTGAATTTCATGCTCATTTTCAGCCATATTTTGTCGCAAATGTTCAGCCATATGTGGCTAGAAATTTCTAGCAGTTTGGCCATTTTTTGGTTGAAAATGTTCAGCCTTGTTTGGATGGAAATTCTCTACATTTTCATCTCTATTTTGCTGGAATTTTCAGCCTTTTCAGCCTCAGTTGGCTGGTCTACATGTCCATAGTCAAACACACCATTTTGGGACAAAGGCATGCGCGTATCGAACACATCTTGTGAGCTACCTGTTGGTGGTTTTTTGCATTCAAGTAGAGGGAAAAGTGACTTTTCAGCAAATAACGCATCTCAACTCTCGATAATTGTGTTAGTCAATGGATGGTACAAATAGTATCCCTTACTTTTAGCACTATAACCAACAAAGATACATTTCTTTACCTTATCATCTAGTTTGTGACGTTGTTGTGATGGCACAAGAGCATATGCCAAACAACCAAACACACGCATATGACTAACCATGGGCTTATCCCCATTACAAGCCTCATAAGGAGTGATGAATCTCAATGCTTTTGTAGGGTAGCAATTCAACACATAGTTTGCACACATGACCACTTCCATCCTAAACTTATCGGGAAGGTGCTTTCCTTTAACCATACATCGTGTTGTTTCAAGAAGAGTTCTATTTTTAAGCTCGACAACACCATTTTGTTGAGGTGTATATGGCACCGTACATTGGTGTGAAATACCTCTTTCACAAAGAAAAGCATTGAACTCATGTGACATGTAATCACCACCACAATCGGTGCGTAGAGTCAAAAGCTTTTGTGAAGAAAATTTTTTAGCCATAGCTAAAAATGCTTTGAAGCAAGAAAATACCTCATTCTTTACTTTCATAGGATACACCCATGTATGGCGAGTAGCATCATCAATGGAGGTAACAAAATATACATGCTTTCCAAAAGATGGAGTCTTCACGGGACCACATACATCACTATGAACAAGTTGCAATTTTCTTGTAGTGTGTATGACTATCTTTTGGAAAAGAAGCACGATGCAGTTTTTCAAGAATGGAACATTCACATGCATGCTTTTCAATGGACTCAAGCGTAGGCAAACCAATAACCATATCCTTCTTTTGCAACTAAAGCAAACTATTGAAGTTCAAGTGACCAAAACGAGAATGCCAAAGCTCCATTTCAGCCATGGAAGAAGTATGAGCGACCAAGGCATTTGAGGCAACCCTCTTGTATGTATCCATGTGGCACAAGCCATTACATAATGTACCAAACATCATGATAATATCACCATTGCTGAAATCATGAACCATACACTTATCATCAACAAAGTGTACATGAAGTCCAACTTTGGCAATCAACGGAACTAAAATTAAGTTCTTCTATGGGTTTCTTTCCTTGTGGCAATGGAACCAGCTTCCATTTTTCATTCCCATAAAGTGCAGCCATCTCCTCATTCATAGCTTTCTCCCAATCTGCATTTCCAATTGCATCTTCAAAACAGGAAGGTTCAGTATCTTGTATCACCTTTGTCATGTAGGCACAATGATGAGCCATGTAACTATGATACATCAATCGTATCCTCAATGGCCAACATATGAAATACATCATTGATTTCAGCCATGGCTATTGACTAAAATAACCTGATGTAGAAAAATGAGTGTATCTCAAAAAGTTGAACAAAACTACCCTATCGAGTTCTGCTAAACTTATCATAGAATTCGAGGATCTTATACTAGCGATAAAATGTGTATATATTTGTAGCAAAAAAAGAGGAAATCGCCTACATAGGTACTGTGATAGTGCCTTTGGAAGCCAAAACAAGCTCAGATCACAATTTTGACACCACATAGCAAAGCTTTTTTGAGCTCCTAATATCCTTGGGTATGGTCACCAAATTTCATGTGATTCTAAGACTATGACCGGATAGGTTTCAACGACATCCTAGACTAAGTGGAAACCTACTCTGATACAAATTGTTGAAGTTTCAGGTCTGCAAAATCACACGAATAGAACAAGGAAGAAGAAGAAGAGGCTTGGAGCATAACACGCTGTGGGAGCGAGATATGACGACAGGTGGATCAAGTCAACCATCTCGCTAACGGCGCACGCCGGGTGCTTGGAGCAAGCTCAGGTGACAGTTGAGTCAAATGAACACCCAAAGATATTATGAATAGTTTAGTGTCTAAGACGTATGAGGTCTTCAAGATGATTCGTCAAACTTTGTGAATGAACTCTTTCTTGCACAATTCAATTTGAATTCCTAATGATAATATTTCTTATTCTAAAAAAAATCCAATTAGTTTGAGGGATTGATTGATATTGATTAAATCAAACAACGCAATTTCTCATAAATTTTTGTATATAAAGGTTTCTAGCAATGACTCTCAATGATAAGTCGATGGGAACCTTTAACCATGTGCATCAACGAGTAAAACACTTCATTGTTGTACTAACAAGCCTCCATTCTTAAAACTTATCAAAATTTTTAATGCTCCCGTCTAGAGTTTTAACGCTCTTGAAATCAATATATCTAAATGTAAATTATAATTATGAACAGAGTACACTTCCGTTAGTGCACACAGATTTGGGGAGTTATAAACATTCTTTCTCAGACACCTACCTCGATTAAAGCAGTTAAAGTGTGCGCATATATTTCCTCAATACATGCAATACGAATCTATTAAAGTAATCATAAACATTACTAAATGATAGCAAATTCATCAATTCAGGCTAAATAATCTATTACAGTAATCATAAACATTACTGAATGATAGCAAATTCATCAATTCAGACTTAATAGACCATTGGAATAGGTGCGATTCTTTGTCACCGTTTTCAACAGAGGAAAAATCGGTAGTGGAGCACCAAAGTAACTCGTCTGAAATGGTTTCTGTAGAAATAACAAAAATCGAAGAAGCAGCAGATTTATGAAATTCCTAAGATTAACGGAGCAAACACCTGTAGTATTGTAAGTAAATGGATCTGTCTGTTTTGAACATGCGCAAATAGTTTACAACTAATCACAGAGAAAGAGTGGTCGATCAATCAATCACATTAAATATCAAAAGGTAATATGAAGAACTTCATAAGGCTACAATAAAACGCAGAAGATTACGCCTTACTCTAGATCAAAGCTCTTCCATCATCAAACAAACAATTTGATGCATTAGCACTATATCCATACTTCATCTTCCTCTGCATCTAAGTAGTAAAATACCGAACACTTCACCCACTCTCTGTTGTTCATATCATCGATTTGCTAAACGTTGAAGCAAGTAACCCTATTTTCCTCTGTTGCATGAAGGTTAGCGCACATACTCTGTTGAGAAACATTCAAGTATTGTGAACAGAAGAAAAACACGTGCATCAGAGTTCATTAAATGACTGAACTGATGATACTGTTGCATTATCAGAGTATCCTCCTTGACTTTTTTAGATGGATGGATGAGTCAGAGAACACCAAATCCAAGCATGACAATAGTTTCGATGACAATTCAGTGACCAAAGTTTTGATGACTACCGCTTCAGAATTGATCGGATGAAAACAAACCTTCTAATGTTGTTCAGCGTGAAGTCACCGCAATCATAGTGATGTCAGAACTTTGTCGAGATCGCCTCAGAATTCTCTCTTTGTCTTTGATCGGCGGCTGTTTTTTCCTTCTTTCTCCTCAGCTCCCTATCCACGTTTTTCTCCTCTGCCTGAAGATGATGTCAATCATCATTGCTTCTGTATTCCGATTTCTGTGATGATTCAAAAGCTTGCTACTCCCCCCCTCTTAGGATATCAGCCATCCTATCACGATTTCAGACCTCTTCTCCTCTCATATTAGTGTCGCCTTTCTAATGATTCCATCCAATGTGCAGCCATATATGATCATGAAAATAGGCCTTCGTCTCTTCCCCTTGAACAGCGCTCTCCATCAGAATTCCATTGCCAGATTCAGATGTGTAAATGGCCTTTCCTCCTTCCTTGATTGTTGCAGTTGTCAGAAGCTATCGGATCGGCTATGTCGCAGAAGAGGCCCCTCCAGGGAAGCAAGAGCTCCTTATATCTTTAATCAAAACCCTGCCCTCCACGTATCTCCATATGTCTCTCTCCGTGAAGTGAAGTCAGCCTCTCTCTTCTGCATGCACCAAGCCACTTCTCTCGATTGCATGCCTTGCTCTCCATCCATTTGTTCACTTCCATATCCATAACTGGAGTAAACTCCACCACCATGAAGACTCGTATAATTCCCAAAAGGCAATGGACTGTGAATGTGACATCCACTCCCCTTAAACTTACACATCCACATCCTTTGGTATCTGCCAACTCAAAAAGTAGTGGATAAATAGTGGCCATCGTAGCACTACATCCATTGTCACGAACTTCTTGTTGTAGGTATGAATGAAGATCATCCATCTAATAAGTTGCTTCATCTCTTCATGCATCACATCAAATCCATATGTAATTGCAATAAGGGAAATTCCTGTATTAGGCTCAACATCCTTTAAGACAACATGTGTGGCATTAGTTGCAAACATATTCAAGACCTCATTTGCATCTTTAAATGTAGGTATGGATTCCATAGCTCCCTCATCTATACATAAATCATTTGAGACATCTATTTATAAATACATTCATTGTATTAACATCTTCAAGAACATCAAGAACCTCATCAAATACATTGGTAAAGTTGTCATCATCAAATACAACTTCCTTCATTATCACTTTCTTCCTACATACGATTGGTATTCTCATCCAATCTTGCCATCAAGACTTCATGATCTGACATTTCCAGCATCGAAATAGGGAGAGAGAATCTCTCCGACATTCACCCCCACCAAACATGTGCTTCCTCCGGATGCACCAACCAATACCTGTTGTTGCTTTCAAAAATAAAGATTATCTTCATAATGTATTATATGTGCATGGGTTTAAAAACGATAAAGTGCCTTATGCACGGCCATGTATTGGGCCCTAATAAATGCATACTTTGAAATGCATAGAGAACAAATATGGTGCAATAAGCAAGGTAAAAGGCTTTGGATGGTGAGGATTGTGCACTGACTCACATACATAGCAATGTGAATATACATTCATCCTTTCAATCTCTCTTATGTGCAAGGGTAACACTCAGATTGTGCCTCAATGCATGGTCATATAATGTGATCCTATCACATGCATACTTTAAGTGCATCAAAAACATAATGGTGCAATAAGAGAGGTATTTAGCATTCGATGACAAAGCTTGACACTCAAATTGATGTCACCAGCTTCACATATATATAAACTCTCAATACTCACAATTCCACTCTCTCACATATGCAATCTCTCTTCCTTACTATAACTACACTCTCTCTATTCTCTCAAAACTTGATTCATTAACTTTTCAATGATGTTTACCTATTTATCTAATGTGCAGATGTCGATGAGAGGGTGGCGAGAAGAGGATTACCACTTGCCAATTTCCGTGGAGGCGCTCATATCATATATGATCAGCCCTCAACACCCAGGAAAAAGCAAGGTTTTAGGATCAAGCTGCCGCTCACATGGAAGAAGAAGCCACCACTATGTGCCAACTTTGTCAATGCATATGCAAACAAATAGAAACTATACGTACCTGAGTTGCAGCGCCGTTTGTTTCACGTCAGGTTCAAATGTGGGAGCGAATGGTGACGACTGGCAGATCAATTCAGTCGTCTCGCTAACGGCGCACACAGGGTGACTATGCAGAACAAGTATAAATTTTCCTAAGGTCCGTGGGTCAAAGCGTTTCTATATCTTTCTACTGCGTCAAAATAGGATGGTAAGATTACTTTTTCACTAACTACTTGATCTTTAATGCTTTCAGTTACGTTTAAATCTTCTTGAGAATTATCAACGTTCCTATCTACGGATGGTGGGAAAAGATCTTCACTATTCTCAATACTAGGTGGAACAATGGAAAGTAAATGTAAAGTTCTAGATATTCTACGATCATGCAAAGTTTCTTCTACTATTGTATCTTTTACTAACTCTTCAATTTCTTCACTTGGACTATGAAACAAAATTTCAAAAGTAGATGGAGGTAGAAAGGAACTACTTGATGAAGCCTCTTTAGACATAAGATGAAATGACACTAGATTAATGATCAATTTCCTATACAAAGCTATAAGATAATGTTCATAAAATGATATTCTATTCAAGCTTAAAGAATAACCTATACAAGCTAATCAATAGTTTTAAGCTAAGTAAATTCTTCACACTTCAAATCTTCAGTTCTTCAACAAGGCTGCAATTCATCTGAAAATCACATGAGAAATATTAGTATGCTTTTATAAAATATTAACACTCATTTAAAACTTAACAAATGTAAATATAAAAAACTTAGTTATAAGATAATTAACTAACTTAGTTTAATATAAGATAATTAACTTTTCAAAAACACATAAATATATAAGTACATTCATTTATTTTATCATATACATTACAATAAAATAATTCATTCATACATTTCATCATATAATTCACATAGTTTAATACACTTATACATATTCATACATATTACATATGCTAACATGCATCACATGCATACTAACATACATGCATGACATAACATACACTAACTTAAATGAACATGCATACATGCACACTAACATACATGCATGACATAACATACACTAACTTAAATGAACATGCATACATGCATACTCTGACATAAATGAACATGCATATATACATGACACACACATGCATAATTGGCTTACACTAACACACATAAGCATATCATACATATACATGCATACATACATGACATGCACACATACATGCATAAACATGTATACATAACATACATATATATGAACATGCATGCACTACCTACACCCTTACATACATACACACATACACACATGCACATGCACTAAATGAACATGCATACAACATGCACATGCACTAATAACCATACATAAACATACATGCACGTGCATAAATGCACATGCACTAACAACCACTCATGATATGCAAAACAAAATCATATGCATACATGCACATGCACTAACAACCATGCATGAACATACATGTACTTACATGCAACAAGCAAACATGCATGACATGTATACATACATGCAAACACTATCATACATACATAACATAAATCAACATACATGCATACATGAAATATACATACCATCTAATAAATATATATTAATTCACATGCATTAACTAACATGCATACACTTCTAACATGCATTAACATAACTTCTAACATCTAACATGCATTGCTTACCATCTAATCATGCATTACCTTAACTAACATGCCTAACATTAACTAACTTCTCTAACATGTACTAATATTAACTAACATACCTACCTATCATGCACTAACATGCACTAAAATCATACATGGGTTTATGCACTAACAACTAACATGGGTTCATGCAGTAACATCGGTACAATCAATTACTAAACATGCCTAACATGATACATGGGTATATGAATTTATCTCTAACAACATTTAACATGGCACAGACATCACTAAATCTAATGCATTTACTACTAAGTGACTAACAAGTTAAGGGTTGAAGAAGCTTGGACTAAGGGTAAGGAAAGGAAAGGAAAGGATAAAAGAAGATAGAATAGGGTAAATATCTGGATAGGGTAATCCTTCTTTTTGCTAACCTGTGAACACAAAACATTAGGATAATCAGATCATACATTTAATATGTAACCAATTCACACTACAAGGAATACGGGCGTGTAGCGACGGTTAACGCGACAGAATTTCGTCGCTGTAAAATTGCAACTTGCGTCGGAAATACCGTCGAGCGCGGACCGTCGATTATACGACGCAAAAAATGACGGTATTTGCGACGGTATATGCTTAACGTCGCATAAACGACGCTTGTTAATGGCGTCGCTTAAGCGACGCTCTTTAGCGTCGCATAAGCGACGCTTTTTAGCGTCGCATAAACGACGGTTTATAAGCGACGGTCTATTGCATCGCTTATACGACGACGCGTTGCATCGCTTATGCGACGATCTGTTGACGGACAAAAATTAAAACGTTGGAGGCTCTGCAATCGGCATTTTCACGCATCCGATCGAAGAGCTCTCCAACGTTCGCAATTGCGCTGCGCTTACGAACTGAAGCAAGTATATGCAGAATTGTTGTTTTGCTTAAGCTCTCTGTTATTGTCTCCCTCTGTCTTTGTTTCTCTCTTTCTACATCTTTGTCTCTTTGAATTTTCTCTCTCTCTCTAGATCTCTCTCTAGATCTCACTCTCTCTCTAGATATCTCTCTCTCTCTAGATCTCTCTCTCTCTCTCTAGATCTCTCTCTCTCTCTCTCTCTCTCTCTCTCTCTCTCTCTCTCTCTCTCTCTCTCTCTCTCTCTCTCTCTCTCTCTTCTCTCTTTCTCTTCTCTCTTTTTATTGCAGGTTATTCAAGAAGCTAACCAAGCAAAAACTATGGATCACAATTGTAAGTACAATTTCTATTATTTGTAGATCATTTGAATTGTGTTATTTTCATTACATACCATACTCACACTTATTGATATGCACTCATACACTTATACATGACGAAGAAGCACACACACATGCATATACCTACATATACACATATACATGCACATACACACACATACACATAGAGTTATACATATACACACACATACACAAGAACATGCACATATTGATACATACATATACACTTATACATGCACATGCATATACATACATATACGCACACATACACATGCACATATACACATATACATGCACATACACACACATACACATAGAGTTATACATATACATGCATATACATATACACACATACACATGCACATGCACATACTCATACACACATATGCAGTTATACATGCACATGCACATACATACATATACACACACATACACATGCACATACATACATATACACACACATACACATGCACATACATACATATACACACACATATATACACTTAGGTACACACATATGAATGAATTATATAATTAAAGTATTAAAACACATGCTTAATATAAACAATAATAAAAATCAATAGAACAAAACTCTTCATTACTTAATACCATACACACAATTCAAAACATGACTGAAATGAAAAATATATAGATAAATATATGTATATATCAATGTAAATACATAATCCAATGTCATAATCAACGTCTAAAATCCTAATCATCGTCATCATGATCATCATCATCATCAGCAATATCATGATCAGATGGATCTTCCTCATCCTCATCCTCATGATCACCCTGTGACGATCGAGATCGTCCCTCCTGTGTCTGTCTCTCCACCTCATCCATATTTGTCTCCCCATAATACTCCTGTATTACATATAACAAACATAAATCAATAAAATAATTAAAACATTCATAACAACAAAATAATTATATAAAATTTAAAAATACTCACAAAGGCATCAGGATGATCTTGTATATACTCGCTCAAACGCCGATATCCAAAATGTGTAGCATACTCGATCTCGTGTTTCGTAGGATATCGGCCATAATCCTTTCGCTGCAATGAAACAAATAAAAAACATTAGTTGCTTGCATTTTAACTAAAATAAAAAATATACTCACAATAACACATATACTTACAAACGTAGCTACAAAACCATTATGGCCCATTTGGCCTAAGTGCGATGTGTGGCCCGACTCCACTCTCTTCCTTGCAGCAGCCTGTTTATTCAAGGAAAAAAATACATAAATTAAATTAAAAAATTACTAAAATATCTAAAAATTATAAATATAAACTATTAATTTGTGTACCTTCTGCTGAGGAAATGACTCCTGAAGACGTAGCTGTCTACGAAAAAACTGCCACGACTCAGGTGGTATGTTAGCTCGCCTCTTATTTTTTTCGACCATACAATATCTCCTGTTAATTTAATCTCAAACAGAAAAAAAAGTCAGAATACATACACACTTATACACACATATACACATACACATACACATACACATACCCACATACACATATACATGCAAACATATACGCATGCATATATGTATATATATAGACATATACATACATATAACATAAACACACATATACATATCCACATATATACGTACACACACATGCATGCATATACATATTCATACAAAATACATGCATTTATCCCACAATAATATGTGTTGTGTATATGTGAATATGTGTGTATGTATAAATGTGTATATGTGAATATGTGTGTATGTGTAAATATGTATATGTGAATTTTTTATTTATGTAGATAATCAAATTATTAATATCAAATACCATTATTTGTAGATTCTGATCAATCAGATGGAACTCCACCACCGTCTCCTCATCGTGCAACGACTTTATACTGTAAGTATATGAAATATTTAATTTTAACTATATTTGATGGATACATAACTTATATATTTTTTTTATGTTTCTTATGATGTGCAGATTCTGATCAATCAGAGGGTACTCCACCACCTCCTACCCATGCAACGACTTCACATGTGTCCTCCGATAGGAATTATGATGAATTTTACTATCAAGAGCATATTATATGTTGGTGTAACTCTTGTTATGGCACGTATCGAAGACCACGAGTGGAATGTATTGAACATGAGGCAGAGTATGGTACTTTTGAGCATGCACCATCACCTAGTCAACGTGATAATGCTTGGGTATGTATTTTCTATATATATTAATGTCATTTTTTTATTTAAAAACCATGTATAAAATCAAATTATTATTGATATACAGGAATACTTGCTCGATGATGATGATGATAATGATTTTTCTCATAATGTTAATATACCTCGTACACGTCATGGACTTGCTGTTCATCAATTACAAGCAGAGGTTTCTAGAAATCCTCTACCTCCTGGTTTAGAGAATGAAACGGCTGGAGATTATCCATTGCCAGCTCGTGATCGTTCTTTAGTACAAACATATGATAGAAGAAGATATGGAGGATGGAATAGAGGACCACTTCCTTTAGATGGAGAGGTTTTCAACTTTTGGGGTAATCGCTATATGATTGCTCCATCCACTATTACTAATGCTGTTCGTGGTCTCTTTATTGTAGAGGATTTGTATGTGCCTCCGAACTCTGAAGTCACTCTTATGTCATTTTGTGGTCCTATATATGGATGGGGAGATTGGCATCGACTTTCACGTTATGTTCAAAGCATGAGTACTTATGGAATATGCTTGAACGCAGCATCTCTTACTAGTAGAAGGATTTTACATGCAGAAAATGAAAGATTATATACTGATGGAAGACCTTACACACATGGAAATATAGCAGGTTTAATAAATAGTAGTCGAGGGTTACATAATAGTTCAAGGACTAATTGCACATTTGAGGAGCGTGAAAATAGTCATGAATCACCATACATGAGTAGAGATGTATCAAGATACATAGTTGTCAATGCTATTACTACATTACATGCTGGTGATGAACTATTAGTGAATTATGGATGGCGTAGACCTCCAAGAGCACCTTTTAGCTAGAGAGAATAAAAATTTTCTATCCATATTTAATAAGTTATATACTTAATTTTATATTTGAAGTTTAATTTTTATTCATTTATGGAATACTAATGAGTTTTGTTTATATGTGTAGATTCCAACGTATGATGTTGATGATATTCGTCCACAACATTCACAATTACCAATAAGACCTCATTTATCAGAAGCTTCCATGAGGAGGCTACGCAAAACTAATCCTGTGCAATATGCAAAGTTGAAAGATCTATATTCAAAAGATGATAAAGTACAAGATTTGTATGACAATGATGAAGATGATGGCATGGCAGATTTTATTGAGGATTGGTATCAAAATGATAGTGAGAGCATGGATATTTCTAAAAATGAGAAATATCTTCGAGAGGAATGTCTAAAGCATGTATGTGAAGGAAGTCGTTTGACACGACTAAGTGCAAGCTTACTTATTCTCAACCTTCAAAATCGTTTTGGATGGAGTAATGTATCTGTTTCGACACTATTAAGGTATAATTTTCAATTTTCTATCTACTTATATATATGCGCATCTTTTAAAACTATTAATGCATCTTTCAAAATATTCGTAAAAAATTTGATTGTTTGGATGGCAGGATACGATTGTTTGTTTTCGAGGATATGAAGTATGTATCTTCATTGAATGATTTGTCGATTCACGCATATGTTCAGTTTGAAAGTGTGACAAGCGGATTTATAATTTGTATTCAAAGAATTTGGCACTGTTTATAGGCCATACAATGGTGACCTGGATGCATCGCATGCACAGAGGTTACTCAAGATAGAGCAATCTGATTATAATGGACTAGTGCCAGCAAGATTCCTAGGGTATGCAGTAAACCTATTGCATTTAATGCTTTCACTTAATGCCAGGCAAAAGACAAGTTAAAGATATGAATGTATATCTTGCTCCTCTCATTGACGATCTTCAAGAGTTATGGAGAGGTATTAATGTCATTGATATATCAAAAAGCATCAATGAAAGACATATTACGATTCGTGGTATTGTGGCTTGGACTATTCACGATTTTCCTGGATATGGCGTTTGTTCAGGTATTGATGTAATTTTTTTATTCAATATGCATGTAAATAAATATGATTTAATCTAATTATATTTTTATCATTTTCCATGATGCAGGAATATCTACCAAGGGTTATAAAGCTTGTCCATATTGTGGTGATTGGTTGAGATCAATCTATAGTAAGAATCTCAACAAAAATATTTATCTTCGACATCGACGATTCTTGCCTGATGATCATCCATTAAGATCTAAAAGAGAAGCGATACATTTTAATGGAAAGCTTGAAACAGGTCAGTGTCCAAAACCTATGACGCCTATGGATTGGTATAAAAAATGGACAGATGGACCTCTGATAGATCCAGAAGCAGAAATCTTCAGTGATGATTCAGATAATGAGTATGTGAACAAAGGTAAAGGGAAATTGGCACTCGCAGAGAACATATCAATATGGTATTCTTTGGAGTATTGGAAAGAGTTAAAAGTATGTCATCTTCTTGATCCTATGCATATATTCAAAAATATTGGTTATTCACTATGGCAGCATCTTCTTGGACTAAAAGATACCACAACATCAAGAAATGATTTGAAAGATCAAAAATCCAAACCAAAGTTATGGCCAGTTTTTGATAGACATCGACAAGAAACGACTTATGCATCTGCTCCTTGGGTACTTACGACAAAAGAGATACAAACTATCAACAATAGAATTCAATTGATCAAGACTCCTACAGGATATGGAGCATCGTTTCAAAACATGTTTACTATGGATGATAAGAGCTTATCTGGATTAAAGACCCATGACTGGCATAACTTTTTGAAACATATTTTACCTTTGGTTATCGATGGATGTACAACGAAAGGAGTACGAGATGTCATCTATCGTCTTGGATCACTTATAAGGTAATTATGATACTTTTATATTTAATATGTTTGAATATTGGATATCTTTTATTTTTTAATTAACTTCTTTACAATTGTTTTTATGATTTGTATAGGTGGATTACATCCAAAGAGATCGATAAAAATTCGATCCCACAAAAAAAACGTGAATGCAAAGAGCTACTATGTTTGATGGAAAAAGAACTTCCTACTTCATTTTTTGATATTCAAGTTCATTTACTAGTCCATTTTGTAGATGAGATAGAGATTGCTGGTGTTGTCAACACTCGATGGATGTTTTGGGTCGAGCGATTTATGGGAATACTAAAAGGTTATGTGCGACAAAGAGCAAAACCAGAAGGATCCATGGCAAAGGGTTGGATGCTTGAAGAGTGCATGTATTACGTTAGTGAGTACCTTGAAAGAGTTCATGAAGAAGCTCCACGTGCATGGACCAACGAGTCTTCTTCAAAAATAACCGATGAGGTATTATCAGGTAAGGGGGTTCCATTCTTATTTACATTTCAAGAAAAAAATGATGTTTCCACTTTTGTAGCATATAATAGCGAATGCATGCAAGCATTCGTTAGCGAGTACGAGGAACTTCAAAGTCTCCAAAGTAAAAGGCGAAAAAACAAAAGATCTAGACGTAATCTCGATAATAATGAGATTACAGATATACCTTCTTTCACGGATTGGCTATATAGTCGTTTGCAACGCGCCAACGCAAATAATGAAGAAATCTCAGATGAGCAAAGAGAGTTAATGATGGGTTGTGAACAAAAGGTAATTTTATTAAAATATATATTTTATTTTTTTCATATATGTATGTTAGTTTCTATTTACTAATTCAATTTATTTTGCAGGCTCGAATGTTCACTAATATGTGGGCTTTTGGACAGCATATTAGAATCAAATCCATTGATTCTTTACGTAAAACAGAGGATTCTAGTATTGTTGCTTGTTTCAAGCAACTATCATGTGCTAGCTCAAAAGACACGAACCTTATAGATGGCGAACTTGGTTACGTAGGAACTATTGTTGGTATCTACGAAATTTCATTTCGTACATTCAAACAGGTAGAAAAAAGTTTATATATTTTTTTTAGAGTTAGTTTTTTTTTAAGCACCTAATAATGGGACGTTTTTGTTGTTATATATTGTGATAGGTCATTTTGAAGGTTGACTGGTATCGAGCGGAGTATAAAGGTAGTAATTCTACAATAAGAAAGGAATTATCTAGGTTTTGGGCAATTGATTCTTCCAAGGTAATGCGATCTACTAAAGAACCATATATTCTTCCTAGGCATATTGAACAAGCATTTTTTTATAAAAACCCAGATGCTCATCCTTGGTGGCAAGTCATTCATGTGCAACCTAGAGGTAGGTCATTGTTTGAACAGTTTATTGTTAGAGAGATTGAAGAAAGTCCTCTTGATGATTCAGCATCAGATACTGATACATCAACATCTGGAATAGAAATTAGACTCATTATACGTGATAATGATACTAATCTTTTTTATGAAGAGGATAATTCTCTACATGCTGATTCTACTGATGAGGAAGAGGAATTACCAGAAATAGATATTAATCCACCAATAGATGATGTGATTCATGAGAACATAGATTTAACAATAGAAGAAATAAATGAAATCAATAAGGATAATGAAGATGAGACTATATTGATGTCTTACCAAAATGATGGCAATAATGAAAACATATGAGCAGATTAGATAGTAACTTGAAGCTTCTGAATGGATATATATAATAGGTTTTTTTTATTAACTTGAATAACGATGAATCCTACTAGAGAGATGAAATCATGTTCTTCTAAGTTAGAACATGAAGCTCGGGGGTATGCCTAATTATTTTATATATAGCTTTATCTTCGAGGAGTAAATTTTTATCATGTATGTATGCATATGTGTGTGTATTCATGTGTATTATATGTATACATATATTAGTATGCATATATATGTATTTCATGTATATGTATGTGTTTGCATGTGTGTGATATATGTATACATGTATTCATGTACGTAATATATGCAAGTGTTTATAATTGTGTACATGTATATATGTATATGTGTCTATGTGTAAATATGTACATGTAAATATGTATGCATGTATATATATGTTTATGTGTGCATGTAGGCATGTACATGTATGTGTAAATATGTACATGTAAATATGTTAGTATGTATATATATATTTATGTGTGCATTTAGGCATGTATGTGTGAAGCATAATATATCTACTCCATTTTATATTTATGTATCCTATCTACATGATGTGTATATATCTTTACATATATTATGAATCATGATCCTCGTTGATTCGAGTAGCTATATATAGAGGCATAAGGTTGGGAGGAGAGACATCTCTCTAGTAGGACGTCGGAGGTGTATATATACTTCAAACATATGGCTAAAAGGTTTTATATGTATATGTATATACATTTTTATTTTAGATTTTTTTATATGTATATATATATATATATATATATATATATATATATATATATATATATATATATATATATATATATATATATATATATATATATATATATATATATATATATATATATATATATATATATAGATACATACATACATACATACATATATACACACACACATACATACATACATGGATTATATTATATTACATACATAGCAGTAAATATATACTACATACATACGTGTAATGTAATACACACATTTTTATGTATATATACACATAGTATATACATATTACATTTATACACAACACATAGATGTATACATACATGATACACATGCATACATACATACTACAAAAATAGAAACATGTATATTAGATACATATATAAGTTAATATACATGCCTTTCAGTAAACATAGAGTAATAGATTTTAGGAATGACATCATACATACATAGATGCATATATAGATACATACATACGTACATACATACATAGCTCTCTCTCTCTCTCTCTCTCTCTCTCTCTCTCTCTCTCTCTCTCATATACATACATACCGTACATTGTCGCGACGATGAGCCATAAGTGTCCGCATCTCTTTTAAACACCACTTAAGGGACCATCCTGTCCCAAACTCTGTCTCAAGTGAACTAAGCACGTACTTTTTATCCCTCTCATCATGCTCACTACAAAAATAAAAAACATAATGTAAATAAAACATAAGATATACATTTCAATTTATATGTAAAACTTTTACTTACTTCCATGGTAAGTGGATAAAGCGCAGGTAAGAGTCCCATAGTGCCCGCATTCTTCTCTTGAACTCCAATCCATTCCCTATGTACACAATGTTCCCCTCCGGCTCTATGTCGCACTCTAGTCCTAAGGTGCCTATGCATGTCCTCATAGGCAACTCTGCTCTGCTATCACGTGCTGGAGGTGGTATAGGTGTCCTAAAAATAGATAGATAGAAATAAATAAAAATATGTGCTATAATATCATTAAAAAAAATTATGAAAAAAAACATACCTATGAGCAGATAGCTCTCTTCCTGCATGTGGATCCGCAGAAGAGCCCTCGTCTGATCGCGTAAGCATCTGGATCGTATAATCCAGCTCCTCATCGGACATGTCTGCGTAGTCCCGCATTATGGCCCCTTGAGTATCTGACGGAACTCTTGCTCTCATAAGACTTTTTATGAGAGTGAGTTTCGCCTTTCTCTCTTTACTGGGATCCATAATACCTAACATATAAAACAAAATGGTTAGAAATCAATATATATATACGTGTATGTGTGTGTATGCATGTGTATGTGTGTGCATGCATGTGTATGTGTGTGTATGCATCTGTGTGTATGTGTGTAGGTATATGTGTGTGTTGTCTGTGTATGTGTGTGTGTCTATGAGTGTGTATGTGTTTATGTATATGTATGTATCTACGTGTGTGTATGTATCTATGTGTGTATGTGTATGCATGTATGTATGCATGTGTGTGTATGCATATGTATGTGTGTGTATGCATCATTATGTGTGTCTATGTATGCATTTGTACGTGTGTATGCATCATTGCATGTGCATGTGTCTATGTGTGTATGTGTGTGTATATGTGTGTGTGTCTATGTGTATGTGTGTGTGTTTATGAGTGTGTATGTGTTTATATGTATGTATGTATCTATGTGTGTCTATGTGTCTAAGTGTGTATGTGTATGCATGTATGTATGCATATGTATGTGTATGCATATGTATGTGTGTGTATGCATTATTATGTGTGTCTATGTATGCATGTGTATGTGTGTATGCATCATTACGTGTGTATGTATCTATGTGTGTATGTGTGTGTGTATATGTGTTTGTATGTGTGTATGCATGTGTGTGTGTATGCATGTGTATGTGTATATGTGTATATGTGTATATGTGTGTGTATATGTGTGTATGCATGTGTGTGTGTATATGTGTGTATATGTTTGTATGCATGTGTGTGTATGCATATGTATGTAAGTGTATGCATTATTATGTGTGTCTATGTATGCATGTGTATGTGTGTATGCATCATTACGTGTGCATGTGTCTATGTGTGTATGTGTGTGTATATGTGTGTGTGTCTATGTGTATGTGTGTGTGTCTATGAGTGTGTATGTATGTATCTATGTGTGTGTATGTGTATGCATGTATGTATGCATATGTGTGTGTATGCATATGTATGTGTGTGTATGCATAATTATGTGTGTATGTGTCTATGTGTGTATGTGTGTGTGTATACATTATGACAGTGTATGTAAGCATGTGCATTATGTATGCATATAAGTATGTATGTATGCATATGCATATGCATTATGTATGCATATGCATATGTATGCATATGCATATGCATTATGTATGCATATGCATATGCATTATGTATGCATATGCATATGCATTATGTATGCATATGCATATGCATTATGTATGCATATGCATATGCATTATGTATGCATATGCATATGCATTATGTATGCATATGCATATGCATGTGTATGCATATGCATGTGTATGCATATGCATGTGTATGCATATGCATGTGTATGCATATGCATGTAAGTATGTATGTATGCATATGTGTGTGTATGCATATGCATGTAAGTATGTATGTATGCATATGCATATGCAATATGTATGCATGTATGTATATGTGTGTGAATGTGTGTGAATGTGTGTGTGAATGTGTGTGTACATGTGTCTGTATGTGTGTATGCATGTGTATGTGTGTGTATGCATCATTATGTGTGTATGTGTGTGTACATGTCTGTATGTGTGTATGCATGTGTATGTGTTTGTATGCATCATTATGTGTGTATGTGTGTGTATGTGTGTGTGTCTATGTGTATGTGTGTATGTGTGTGTGTCTATGTGTATGTGTGTATGCATGTGTATGTGTGTATGTGTCTATGTGTGCATGTGTGTGTATATACTATATGTGTGTGTGTCTATGTGTATGTGTGTGTACCTATGAGTGTGTATGTGTTTATGTGTGTATGTGTCTATGTGTGTGTATGTGTTTATGTGTGTATGTGTATGCATGTATGTGTATGTGTGTGTATGTCTCTCTATGTGTGTGTGTATGCATATGTGTATGTGTATATGTGTGTCTATGTGTGTATGCATGTGTATGTGTGTGGATGCATCATTATGTGTGTATGTGTCTGTGAGTGTATATGTGTGTGTATGTGTGTGAGCGTCTATGTGTGTGTATGTGTGTGTGCGTCTATGTGTATGTGTGTCTGTGTGTGTATGTGTGTGTATCTATGAGTATGTATGTGTTCATGTGTGTGTATGTGTCTATGTGTGTATGTATCTGTGTGTGTATGTATCTATGCATGTGCATTATGTATGCATGTAAGTATGTATGTACATTATATGCATATGCATATGCATTATGTATGCAAATGTATGCATGTATGTGTTTATGTGTGTATGTCTCTCTATGTGTGTCACGTGTGTATGCATATATGTGTGTGTATGTGTGTGTATATGTGTCTGTATGTGTGTATGCATGTGTATGTGTGTGTATGCATGTGTATGTGTGTATGTGTCTATGTGTGCATGTGTGTGTATATACTATATGTGTGTGTGTACCTATGAGTGTGTATGTGTTTATGTGTGTATGTGTCTATGTGTGTGTATGTGTTTATGTGTGTATGTGTATGCATGTATGTGTATGTGTGTGTATGTCTCTCTATGTGTGTGTGTATGCATATGTGTGTGTGTGTATATGTGTGTCTATGTGTGTATGCATGTGTATGTGTGTGGATGCATCATTATGTGTGTATGTGTCTGTGAGTGTATATGTGTGTGTATGTGTGTGAGCGTCTATTTGTGTGTATGTGTGTGCGCATCTTGTGTATGTGTGTCTATGTGTGTATTTGTGTGTATGTGTGTGTGTGTCTGCGTATGTGTGTGTGTGTCTATGCGTGTATATGTGTGTGTGTGAGTGTGTGTGTGCGCATACCTTGTGTATGTCTCGCTTCTCTCTCTCCCTCTCGCGCGTTGTATGTCTCTCTCTCTCTCTCGGTCTGTATTCTTCCTCGCGTTCAAGGCCCGGCACAAATGTGCCGGGAGAATTGAAATTTTTTTTTTACATTCCAGAGCGTCGCATATGCGACGCTCTGCAGTTTGCCATCGTCGTTAAGTGCGTCGCTAACCTGCGACACTACTAGCGACGCTTCTGGTTTAGCGTCGCTTATGCGACGCTATCGTCGCTTATGCGACGATGCTCGGCCAAAAAAAAAATCCGAAATTTTTACCGTCGCTTATGCGACGGTTTCGTCGCATAAGCGACGGTTTTCGTTTTTTTCCCGATTCGGGGGCGTCGCTACGCCCCCCTTTTTCTTGTAGTGTCAATTTATTAAACACACACATACATAAATACTTAAATATATATACTTATAGTAAATCAAATATATTTAAGACATAAATATTCACATGCACACACATACAAATATATACATACATAAATACTTATACTTATATTTAAACAAATATATATATAAAGACATATATAATTACACACAAATATATTAACATATATATTTATACTCTAGATTATCATTTTGTTAGTATTTAAAACATAAATATAACATATAATATCATAATATAATATATAAATCTAAATCAATCATTTAATATATCTAAACTTCAAAATCAAAAATATAAAGTAAATATAAATATATAACATGATAATATAAATAATAAAATGAAAAAGAAAAGAAAAGAATGTTAAAAATTCTCTCTCTCTCTTTCTCTCTCTCTCTCTCTCTATTGTCTCTCTCTACTGCTCTGACGGACGGAGCTGCCATCGGCTACAAGGAGAAGATATGGAGGGAGAGAATAAAAGATTCTTTTTAATAATAAAAAAAAGAAAAAAAAAAGTAAAAAAAAAACTATAAAAAAAACAAAGCTCCTCAGTCCTTACTCTGTCTCTCTCTCTCTCTCTCTCTCTCTCTCTCTCTCTCTCTCTCTCTCTCTCTCTCTCTCTCTCTCTCTCTCTCTCTCTCTCTCTCTCTCTCTCTCTCTCTCTTTGCGTCAGTCCCGTCCATCGGCTGGCTGCAGTGGGAGGGAAGAAGAGACAAAATAAAATAAAAGAGAAACTAAAAAAAAAAAATTAAAAGATAGTAATATCCTCTCCTCTCTCTCTCTCTTTCTCTCTCTGCTGCGCACGCAGCGTTGCTGCACCGCCGGCAGAGAAAGAGAGGGAGAGGGAGAAAGAAAAGGACACACATTAAAGAAGAGGGTGAAGAAGAAAGGACAGAAGGGAAAAAAAAGAAATTGGAAGAGGAGAAAGAAAAATAAATGGACAGTGAGAACAAAAAAAAACAATCCCTTCACAATTCACTGCGTTGACCATTTTCCAAACAAAAAAATTTTGCTTTCATTTAATTGAAGTGCAAGAGCAAGAGAGATGGCCTTCTCTCTCCTCCTGTCAGAAGATAGTGATGGAAATGTGTGCAAAAATAACTATAGTCTAGAGCAAAAAGTAAGTACCTGAAAATCACATGAGCTTGTCAGTACGTACCCCCTTCTTTAAAGAGATGAGAGTAGCCCACCATAGCCCACATTTTCCCTTAGATAACTGATCCATGCAACCTAAATTAACTCTTCTTCAACTCCACATCACTCCAACAACAAATTAGGCATGGGTTTTCTCTATTTGTTTTTTCCCAAAAATACACACAACCATACAATTAAATATTTATTGAACCATAGACTTTAGATTTAAATACAACCTTTAACTTCTTTTTTATTTATTTAATTACTTTAGAATAAAGCCAAACCTTTAGAATAAAATAAATTTAACCCATCAATAAATTTAATTATTACCATAACCTTAGTAAAACATAATAATTAACATATTTTTTTATTTGGTATATTTTCCTAAAGTACCATTTGTTATATTTACCCTATTTAATAGTTCATTTATAGACTAAAACTTACTTAATTAATCATTTATCTTTAGGTTTACCCTTCAACTAACTTCAAACCATGTTAATTAACTCCAACTAACCCTTAAACATATCTTCTACCCTTCCATAACCCTCTAGATTTATTATTTAACCCTTAATTAACCTTAAAATTAAACTAGAACCCTATAAAACATGATCAAAACCTACATTTGAGCCTTAATTACCCTTGGACTTACTTTCAAAACATAAACAAACCCTTGACTAACCCTTGATTTCTCATCTATACCCATAAATATATTAGAAAACACCCAGATAAATACTTTCCATCTTGATATTAATCATCCATCTTCTTTTCCCGCAAACATTAAAATCAAACATTAGTCAAAATTATCATAATTTAACCAAACTTATATCAATCAATTAATCTTTTAATTTTTGTAAAATTTTAAGAGTAATAAATTCTTTCCGACAATGCAATATTGAATGCATTATCAAGAGAATGTAGAAAGATAAGTGATCCATTCGGATCATAGGTGTATATACAAGCCAAGGGAAAAAACATCCTAAGAGGGAAAAAAGTGTCCCAATCGTCCTAGTGTGTTCACACACATCACTACAAAAATATATCAACAGAAGACACAACCAAGGTGCTACAAGAAGATAAGGAAGGTATCAATGCAACCAAGTGATGCGGGATGTTTCTAACAGGCCAATGCAAAAATGGAAGATGACTGCCCTCCACTAGGCCCACAAGTAGTGATATATGCTCACCTTTCTAAACTTTTCTCCGCACTAGTACAAAGAATTAAAATGACATTTTGGAGACTTGTAGTAGACTATGAGAGCTACCCAAAAATCTTTAAATCATCCCAAATGGATATTCCAACTAGGAGAACCACCCTCTACAAAACATGCTACCTATTTGCAACACTCTCTACCTATGTGCAGAGATATACCTTCACAAAGTTGGCAATTTCTCACAACTCACTTAGCCAAATAACTTGAAACTTTGCAAAGTTCAGGGCACAATATGAGAGACCAAAAATGAGTACAATGAGAGAGCAAACAATGCTCTGCAATCTGGTACAATCAGATTTGGATAATCCTAACTACATCTCTAGATAGAGAGGAGCACAATCATGAGAAAATAAGGTAAGCAAGCAAGTGGGCTGCTTGGTGGAGTTTATGACTTCACTAAACTAAGTGGGAAACTTGTGGAATGCATACAACTCAAGAAACAAAGGCAAGATGATGCTTATATAGAGTTTTACTTTTCTTACAATCTAGCTAACCACCCACCAATGAGTGTAGGTGCACTTTTTGGTGGCTGATTTGATGAGATTTGAATTTGATTGATTTTGGTGGAGCTTCTAACTCTATTCCACGACTTTGGGTCCTCCTTTTTTATTGATCCACTTGCAAAACTCATGGTTGAGCCTTTTTGCATGATTGAGACTTGATTTTCAACACTCCCCCTCAAGTCTCAATGCCTAGCTCCTTCATTCCAATGCATGCCTTGAAGTGTTGTAGCTTTACTCCATCCAATGCTTTGGTAAACATATCTGCATATTGGTCCTTTGTATTGACATGCTCCACCTTGACATCCTTTGACAGGATATTCTCTTGAATAAACTGGTAATGCACTTCTATATGCTTCGATCTTGCATGGAACACCGAATTTTGAGCCAAGCATATGCTACTTATGTTGTCACAAAAAATAGTTACTTGCTTAACCTCCAAATCAAGATCAACAAACAACTTCTTGAGCCACATTATCTCACATGCGACTTGTGCTAAGCCTCTATACTCTGCTTCGATCGATGAAAGAGCCACAGTTGGTTGTTTCTTTGACACCCATGACATGGTCTTCTTGCCTAGCATGATAACATATCCGCTAGTGCTCCTGCTGTCATCTTTGGAACGTGCCCAATCAGCATCACAATAAGCTTCTATATTTAATCCATCATCAAATGGATAATATAGAACTTCATTTACTAATCCTTTGAGGTACTTAAGTACCCTTTTGCTGCAACAAGATGAGGTACTCTTGGTGCTTGCAAAAATTGAGATAACACTCCAACTACATGTGCAATATCAGGTCTTGTCATAGTCGCATACAAGAGAGAACCAATTACTGACCTATACATGGTCACATCCTTCACTTCTTCACCTTCATGAGCACTTAGTTTAACATTCACTTCTAATGGATTTGAAATTGACTTGCAATCAAAAAAGCCAAACGTCTTCAAAAAATCAAGAATGTATTTTCTTTGCATCAAGTATATACCTTCCTCTTTATATAGTACTTCAATCCCAAGGAAGTGCCTTAAAATCCCTAAATCTGAGATTTTAAACTCACATCCAAGCTTCCTCTTTATGTTCTTGATGTTGTCTTCATCATCCTATGTAATGATCAAATCATCAACATATATACAAATGAAAACAATTTTGCTACCTTCCTTCTTCACAAAGAGTGATGGGTTTGCATGACTCTGATTGTATCCACATTTTACCAAGTAGTCCACAAGTCTTTCGTTCCAAGCTCTTGGGGCTTGCCTGTGTCCATAAAGAGCCTTCTTTAGCCTGCATACATGATGTGGAAACCTCTGATCTTCAAAGCCTTGGGGCTGGTCCATGAAGACTACCTCTTCAGGCTCTCCATTTAGGAAAGCATTCTTCACATCCAACTAGTACATCTTCCAACCTTTTGAGGCTGAAATCACAATCAGACTTCTGAGGGTGGACATCTTAGCTACTAGACTGAATGTTTCCTCAAAGTCTATGCCATATGTTTGAGCAAAACCTTTGGCAACCAGCCTTGCTTTATACATAGAGATGCTCCCATTTGCATGCCTCTTTACCTTGTACACCCATTTGTTGCCAATGACTTTAATGCCCTTTGTTCTTGGCACCTATGACCAAGTATCATTTTCTTCAAGTGCTTTGACTTCCTCCTCCATGGCTTCAATCCATTCCCTATTATTATTTTCTTCTTCAAACAAATTAGGTTCTTCACAAGCCATAACTTGACTCATGTAGGCATATTGTCTTCCAATGAATGAATCATAAGTTAACCTTTGAACAGGGTACTTAACCCTACTGAATCATCTTACTTCACCATTAGGTGGTAGGAATCTCCTCCTCCTTGGTTTAAATGTTTTAAATCCTGGAGTTTCTAATTTTTCCATATCTTCATCACTTGTAGATTCCATGTGTACCCATCGATGGTCTTTGTCATTTGCCTTTTCCTTTCTTTTGCTACTTCCTTCACTTGAATGAGCTTCATTCATTGTCCTTCCATGCCAAGCTGATGTGTTCCTCTCCTCTGATGGTCTGCTTGAAGTGGTTGGACCACTTATCTCCATGCTTTGTTATTGCTCTTTGAACTTCTTCTCGGCTTCATATGCATCGTCAACCTATAACACATCTTTGCTACCATATGAAGGCAGATCCTCATCAAATATTACATCCCTAGATACCTTAAGCTCCTTGGTGCAAGGGTTATAGCATCTAAAACCCTTTTTCTCTGAAGAATATCCAAGAAATATACACCTATCTGCCTTCGGGTCTAACTTGTGTCTCAATTCTTGAGGTATGTGATTCCACGTACTCCTGAGGTTGGAAACCTATTCATTATGTATATGGGTGTATTTGTTTCATCAGCCCAATAAGAGTTAGGAACATTCATTTCATTTAACTAAGATCTAGCCACTTTTGCTATGTATCTATTCTTCCTTTCTGCCATCCCATTTTGTTGAGGTGTACACTTGCAAGTGAATTACCTTTTGATGCCATGGTCATGTAGAAAATCTGAAAATTTATTTGAAAAATACTCTCCCCCTCCGTCCAATTTGAGAGTCTTTATATACTTCCTTGTTTCCTTCTCCACTAGGTTTTTGAACCTCTTGAAGTGGTAAAACACCTGTGACTTTGACTTCATGCAATACATCCAAACAAACCTTGAATGATGTCGCGTTCCTTGTCAAACCCATAAAGAAAAGAAATATATTAGATAATATAATTGCTACTCACAAAATTGAACAAAATAATTAAGAGAATGGAAGCTTACGAAAGAAAACTTATCTTATGATATCATCTTTTGCAATTCCAGATACAAGTAATAGGTTCCGAATGAAGATTCGAACATCTTTATACAATATCTTTGGAAAATAGCTTCTTGACTAGCCTCGACCTCCCAACCACCCCCGAGCTTATCAGAATCGCATTCACACTCACACTCTCAATCTCAATCTCAATCACAACCATGGGATCATACGATCGTAATGCCCATCTCATTGTCAATCTCATTCACAATCGCACTCTCAATCACACTCTCACTCTCACTCTCAATCACAAGGTGATTCACAATCTCAATCTCCTTCATTCATAACATCATCAATGATAAGACAATTTGTCTCAAAGAAGCTTCTTTGTAATTTTGATCCCCCCATCTTCATGCACATCATCCTCGGAAGAGTTGTCCTCTATCTCCGTATTTATCATAACCATACCTGATCTACCTGTCATATGTGAACTTGACGAACACATGCTTAGACTTGTCGTTCTTGTTGGTACAACACAATATGAAGAATTTATTACTTGGTTGTTGATGAATTCCTTCATTTGCTTATCAAGGAATCCCTCCTCAGAATTGTTTTCTTTGATGGGTGAAATACGAACATACATCCCATCCCCTATCCGCTCATATTCTAATGTCCGTTCCTCCCAACTCAGCATATTTTCAAGCAAAGTTTCATATACTACCTTGATATTTGACATGATATCAAACATTCTTTTTCTTGGTAATTGAAACGTTGGAATCAATCTTCTTCACAAGATGTTCATACAGTGAGTATGTAGGATCATGCAGACCCTCTTGTGGCCGGATGTTACTGTATGCTGAGAAATTAAAGCTTGCTCTGATCTTTCTGTTGTCATTTGTTATTGCTGACTCTTGTATATAAGCAAACCAAATCTTCATGATAGAGTGGCTGATACGCATCCACACCCTTCTAACACAATCACATTGATGACTTTCTAAACCTTGAATGATTACTGGCTCCGAAGCACAATGTTGGCAAAGTAGGCAGGAATATCGTGCAGAAATAATCAAAGAAGAGAAGACTTTCTTCAAGTGCTTTACTGGTTGTGTCCTCATCATGAAGCTGTCGTGAGGTCAGCGAAGGTTGTTGTATCTGAAGGCCTTTCCAGGAGATGAATATCGCAAAGTGTGAGCCTGGGAAACGGGGACTAACAGCTGTCGGTCGACGTCTTTGCATGATGGACACCGTAGAGCAAGGGGGAACAAAACCTGGTAGTGAGAGGGATGTCACGATACATTCATCGATTAGAGTTTTTCATGTCTCACCCAAACACGAGCCGCATATAATTTTGGCTGCTCCCTCTACATCTTTGATGCTGCCATGAATGCTAACCCGATGCCTGTGTTGCCACTTGTTGGCTCAACAAGCACACTCTTTCCTGGAGTTATAAGACCCTTGGATTCAGCATCTTTCATCATACTTTTACCAATCCTATCCTTGACATTTGAACAAGGCTCCATGGATTCGAGCTTGGCCACAACAGATGCTACACATCCCTCTGTCACTTTATTCAGATAGACCATGGGTGTTCCACCAATGACCTCTATGATGTCTGAAGCGATACGGGCGCCCTCGATTTCCATGGCTAGCTCGATGATTTGCGGCACCAACTAAAAGAATCCAAATCGGAACATGCTTCTGCGAGTCTGTGTCTTAGCGCTTGTGTGCACTCTAGTACTTGACAGTTTGCTAGCTAGCACACTTCTGTTTCTCTCACTCACTCTCACCAGTACTCCTGCTTTTCGGTTCCTCACAACCATCTCTGCATTGATAACAATACAGATAATAGCAATCTTCGTCAATTCTTCGATCCTTCAAAGCTCTTCCATTGCCCATGTAAATGAAAGCACACGTCTGCATACCTCCGCTGTGAATATCATCCATCTTCCAAGACCATGTATCTATTGGCTCCTGTAGATATGATGCAGCTATATGCGCACCTCTCCATATATTTAAATCATCTCTTGTATATTGAACTGTCCACCTCTGATCTCTTTTTCTAACCACGATACTGCCGCGAGAAAATCATTACAAAACATAGAACTTCTTCTTGCTAAGCAAAAGACATAAAAAGATTATGCCACATAAACTCGGAAATATAATCCATCATAGCATACAGAGGATCCGAAGTTTCCTTTCATACAACCATAGATCACGCGGAAAGAATATGGGCGCTCTCTCTCTGCGCAGGTAATCGCGAGAAGCCTTAGATGAAACTCAGATCCCGTAGAACATGGAATTGGCCATGGAGATTGTGCATGTATTGAAGAAAACCACAGTGCCAGCCATCACCACTCTACGCGTGCTCCTTCTCCATGCATCCCCCCAATTCTACCATTTCTACGACGTCCATATATCGTTCTGATATGCTCGACTTGACCCATCTTTTCTTTGGCATAGCTCATGCACATTCACTTTCTATGTTTAACTTTTGTTTGCCATCGCTCGTTTTTTTCATATATACCGTGATCGCTCCTTTTTCCTATATATATACCGATTCTCTAGAGCTATATATATCTACGCACGATTCTCTATTAATATTAACACACTTACAAATTGTTCTTTTATTATCGTGCATGAAAACGATTTTGAGTCTATATCCTTAGTCTTCGAAATCTTACTTTCATTGTGAATTACTAAGAAAACTATTGCATATATATATTCCTATGATGGCATATTACATTCTTCCCCTCTTTGAAGAACTCTGTCATCAGAGTTCGGGAACAATGGATGCTATTAGTTCTACCTTTTATTGAGATCAAATTCATCAAATGAAGAATACTAAACACAATTCATGCACATAAAGAAATAATGGAAGACATACTTATCGTGCTACTTTGCATAGCGACATTCGCTCATTGCTTTCACCTCAGCTTTGTGTGATCCTCCAAGAGGTTTCTGAACCAACTTCTCTTCATTTCGTATCTTCTCGCTCAAAGTTTGCATCTTTGCCTAGAATCCAACTCTGCTCTAATACCACTTGTAGCGTTCCTCGTCAAACCCATAAAGAAAAGAAATATATCAGATAGTATAATTGCTACTCACAAAATTGAACAAAATAATTAAGAGAACGGAAGCTTACGAAAGAAAACTTATCTTATGATATCATCTTTTGCAATTCCAGATACAAGTAATAGGTTCGGAATGAAGATTCGAACATCTTTATACAATCTCTTTGGAAAATAGCTTCTTGACTAGCCTTGACCTCCCGACCACCCCCGAGCTTATCACAATCGCATTCACACTCACACTCTCAATCTCAATCTCAATCACAATCATGGGATCATACGATCATAATGCCCATCTCATTCTCAATCTCATTCATACTCGCACTCTCAATCACACTCTCACTCTCACTCTCAATCACAACGTGATTCACAATCTCAATCTCCTTGGTTCATAACGTCATCAATGATAAGACAATTTGTCTCAAAGAAGCTTCTTTGTAATTTTGATCCCCCCATCTTCGTGCGCATCATGAAGTAATCTTCCAAGTTCAAATAATGTTCATTTGTAGATGGTTTCACCTCATCCTCGGAAGAGTTGTCCTCTGTCTCCGTCTGTGTCATAACCATACGTGATCTACCTGTCATATGTGAACTTCACGAATGCATGCTTAGACTTGTCGTTCTTGTTGGTACAACTCAATATGAAGAATTTATTACTTGGTTGTTGATGAATTCCTTCATCTGCTTATCAAGGAATCCCTCCTCAGAATTGTTTTCTTTGATGGGTGAAATAGGAACATACATCCCATCCCCTATCCGCTCATATTCTAATGTCCGTTCCTCCCAAGTCAGCATATTTTCAAGCAAAGTTTCATATACTACCTTGACATTTCACATGATATCAGACATTCTTTTTCTTGGTAACTGAAACGTTGGAATCAATCTTCCTCACAAGATGTTCATACAGTGAGTATGTAGGATCATGCAGACTCTCTTGTGGCCGGGTGTTACTGTATGCTAAGAAATTAAAGCTTGCTCTGATCTTTCTGTTGTCATTCGTTATTGCTGACTCTTATATATAAGCAGACCAAATCTTCATGATAGAGTGGCTGATACGCATCCACACCCTTCTAACACAATCACATTGATGACTTTCTAAACCTTGAATGATTACTGGCTCCAAAGCACAATGTTGGCAAAGTAGGCAGGAATATCGTGAACAAATAATCAAAGAAGAGAAGACTTTCTTCAAGTGCTTTACTGGTTGTGTCCTCATCATGAAGCTGCCGTGAGGTCAGCGAAGGTTGTTGCATCTGAAGGCCTTTCGAGGAGTTGAATATCGCAAAGTGTGAGCCTGGGAAACGGGGACTAACAGCTGTCGGTCGACATCTTTGCATGATGGACACCGTAGAGCAAGGGGGAACAGAACCTGATATGAGAGGGATGTCATGATACATTCATCGATTACATTTTTTCATGTCTCACCCAAACACGAGCCGCAGATAATTTCGGCTGCTCCCTCTACATCTTTGATGCTTCCATGAATGCTAACCGGATGCCTGTGTTGCCACTTGTTGGCTCAACAAGCACACTCTTTCCTGGAGTTGTAAGACCCTTGGATTCAGCATCTTGAATCATACTTTTACCAATCCTATCCTTGACATTTGAACAAGGCTCTATGGATTCGAGCTTGGCTGCAACAGATGCTACACATCCCTCTGTCACTTTATTCAGATAGACCATGGGTGTTCCACCAATGACCTCTGTGACGTCTGAAGCGATACGCGCGCCCTTGATTTCCATGGCTAGCTCGATGATTTGGGGCACCAACTAAAAGAATCCAAATCGGAACAGGCTTCTGCGAGTCTGTGTCTTAGCGCTTGTGTGCACTCCAGTACTTGACAATTTGCTAGCTAGCACACTCTCTGTTTCTCTCACTCACTCTCACTAGTTCTCCTGCTTTTCGGTTCCTCACAACCATCTCTGCATTGATAACAATACAGATAAGAGCCATCTTCGTCAATTCTTCGATCCTTCAAAGCTCTTCCATCGCCCATGTAAATGAAAGCAAACGTCTACATACCTCCGCTGTGAATATCATCCATCTTCCAAGACCATGTATCTATTGGCTCCTGTAGATATGATGCAACTATATGCGCACCTCTCCATATCTTTAAATCATCTCTTGTATATTGAACTGTCCACCTCTGATCTCTTTTTCTAACCCCCATACTGCCGCGAGAAAATCATTACAAAACATAGAACTTCTTCTTGCTAAAGCAAAAAACATAAAAAGATTACGCCACATAAACTCGGAAATATAATCCATCATAGCACACAGAAGATCCGAAGTTTCCTTTCATACAACCATAGATCACGTGGAAAGAATATGGGCGCTCTCTCTCTGCACAGGTAATCGCGAGAAGCCTTATATGAAACTCAGATCCCGTAGAACATGGAATTGGCCATGGAGATTGTGCATGTATTGAAGAAAACCACAGTGCTAGCCATCACCACTCTACGCGTGCTCCTTCTCCATGCATCCCCCCCAATTCTACCATTTCTACGACGTCCATATATCGTTCTGATATGCTCGACTTGACCCACCTTTTTCTTTGGCATAGCTCATGCACATTCACTTTCTATTTTTAACTTTTGTTTGCCATCGCTCGTTTTTTTCATATATACCGTGATCACTCCTTTTTCCTATATATATACCGATTCTGTAGAGCCATATATATCTACGCACGATTCTCTATTCATATTAACACACTTACAAATTGTTCTTTTATTATCGTGCATGAAAACGATTTTGAGTCTATATCCTTAGTCTTCGAAATCTTTCATTGTGAATTACTAAGAAAACTATTGCATATATATATTCCTATGATGGCATATTACAAATGATCATCTATAAATATGACAAACTATCTATTACCTCCAATGGATGGCTCCCTTGTAGGTCCCCATACATCTGTGTGTATGAGATTCAACACTTCATTGCTCACATGTGCTCCCTTCTTGAATGTCAATCTACTTTGTTTTCCTAATTGACAAGCATGGAACAAATGTTGCATATTCTGAGATGTAAGATCAGGTAGACTACTCACCAAGCCCTTCCTTTGCATGTCCTTCATCCTTTGTCAGTTTATGTGCCCAATTCTTTTATACCATAGATCGATTTTTGAAATCTGTTTATTTCCAATTGACAAGTAGATAGTGTGAGGGGTCGATGGCTTTACCTCCATGGTGAAGAGTCTTGCTTGCTTCTTTTCTTTTGCTATGAGCTTGTAGTCCTACATGGGGTCTTCAGAAAAACATCCTTTCTCATTGAAGCTCACCTCATAACCTCTTTCAACCATTTGACCTACCAAAACCAAGTTCTTTGTGATGGTTGCCACATGCAACACATCCTTCAACACCTTGGAGCTTTGAGATCCATTCAATGCAACATCTCCCACATGTGTTATCTTGTGCTCAATGTCATCCCTAGTCTCTACATGTCCTTGAGTGATGGGTTCATGTAAATTAAAGAAAACATCTTTAGTGCAACTCATATGGTTGCTACAACCACTATCAATGTACCATGTAAAACCCAAATTGACTATTTCACTTGAACCATACATCATAAGCAAGTTCTCATTTTCTGAATTTGTTGAACTACTAGCATAATTACCATGGTTCCTTGTGTATCGGTGATTGCCTCCTCCTTTGGACCAACAATCTCTTGCATAATGGCCCGGTTTTCCACAATTGTAGCATTCTCCATTGGATGCTTCTCTTCCATGTGATCTTCCTCCTCTTCCTCTAATCCTTCCTCTTCCTCTTGATCCATAGCTTTGGTTGGAGCCTTCTTGGTTGCTTGAGCTTGAGCTTGGCCTTCCTCTCCCTCTGCCTTGGGAGTTTTGTCCACCTCTTTTGCCTTTGCATCTACTTGCATAGAAAACTTGGGCTTGGCTGCCCTTTGATTGTCAACCTCCTTGGTTCATCTCCTCGGTCACCATCAATGTGACTAATTGATCAAATTCTAGTTGGGAATCCCTCACATAAACTGATGCAGTGATAGCTTTCCACCTTTCATCCTCTCTCAAGCCATTGAGAGTGTGTGTAAGAAGATCATCGTCTTCAATTGGGCTCCCATTTGAGGCTAAAGCATCTGCAAGCTCCTTAACCTTCAAAATGTACTAATTTATGTTAGTACTTGGTGATTTCCTAAGATTATACAACTCATTCTTGAGTTGAATCTTCCTTGCCTTGGTTGAAGAGTACAATCTCTCCAAGGTCTCCCAAACCTTCTTGGATGTGTCCAAGTCTTGTATATGTGCTATCATGCTATTGCTTATGCGTTTGGATAGAATGAATATGACTCTCATATCCCTTTCTATCCATTCATTAAGTGCCTTGACCTTCCCTTGAAGTGGTGGATCATGTACATGAGGCATTGGCTCCATGCCGCTCACTAATCCCCACAATCCTTTGCCCATAAGGTAGTTGCTAACTCTAAATTTCCATGGTTGATAATTGCCTTTCTCTAACTTCTCTATTTGTGCATTATACTCAACCATACTGAGCTCTAAGATGCTCCTTTAGCTTCTCCTCAAGTGTTTGTATGATTTAGAAGGTGTGGATATTACCTTTTCATAGCTTCTTCCTTGCTAACCTTCGACTAGTTGAGATCTCGATCGACATAGCCCCCTTTAGATGTCTTCTTGCTTTGATGAGTCCTCCTTGTGCTTGCACGAGTTGTCTTGATCCCTTCAAGTTCATAATATGATGCCACTGATGTTTCCAAGCCTCCAAAATGGCTCTGATAGAGCTGATGGGGGATGATTCTAACACTCCAATGCAAAAATGGAAGATGGCTACCCTCCACTAGGTCCACAAGTAGTGATATATTCTCACTGTTATGAACTTTTCTCTGCACCAGTATAGATACTTAAAATCAAATTTGGAGACTTGTAGTACACTATAACAGTTACCCAAAAAGCTTTAAATAATCCGAATTGAAAATCCAGTTGGGAGAATCACCATCTGCAAAATAGGCTACCTGTTTGCAACACTCTCTGCCTATGTGCAGAGATATACCTTCACAAAGTTGGCAATTTCTCACGTCACTCAGCCAAATAACTTGAAACTTTGGCAAAGTTTAGGGCACAATATGAGAGACCAAATGAAGTTTGAAATCAATGAAAATGAGCACAATGAGAGAGTAAACGGTGCTTTGCAATCTGGTACAATCATATTTGGAAAAGCCTACCTACACCTCTAGATAGAGAGGAGAAAAATCATGAGAAACTGAGGCAAGAAAGCCAGGGGGCTTCTTGTTGGAGTTTATGACTTCACTAAACTAAGTGGTAAACTCGTGGAATGCATAAATTTCAAGAAACAAAGGTGGAATGATGCTTATGTAGTGTTTTACTTTTCCTACAATCTAGATAACCACCCACCAATTAGTGTAGGTGCACTTTTTGGTGGCTGACTTGATTGAGTTTGGTGGAGCTTCTAACTCTATTCCATGACTTTGGGTCCTCCTTTTTTATTGCTCCACTTGCAAAACTTGTGGTTGAGCCTTTTTGCATGATTGAGACTTGATTTTCAACACCAAGGAGGTCAACCACAATACAAAAATTCATATTAAAGAGGTGTAAGAGCAAACAATAGAGGAAGAGGTGGAAGATTTGGTGGAAGAGGACAACACACTTCAAATGGATGCTTTGTATGTGATACGCTGGGTCATTTTGCAAGTGAAAGCTATCATAGAGCTCAAGGACCAAGGAATCAAAGCAACAACAATAATTATAGAGGGAACGGTAACTATGAAAACACATAATCTAGCCAAGAGAATGATTATTTACTTGCCGTGAGGTATGGTAAAGGTACAACTCAAACTCGTCAAGATGTACGATATCTAGATAGTGGATGTAGCAATCATATGTCATGTCAAAAGGATTTTTTAGTAATTTGTAGGTCCCAAAGCATCAAGGACATGTGCAATAAGGTGAGAAAAAATTAAAACATACCATTGGGCATTTGGGAGATATCATTTTGGAAGGAAATCAAAGGGCAAAGTTTTAATTAGAGGTATTAGATGTTCCTACTATTACCAAAAACTTGATTTTGGAAGACCAAATGGTAGGAAAACACTACCAATTTAGGTTCAATGAAAGAGAAACTTTTGTTGAGGAGCCAAAGTTAGGTTTCAAGCTCATAGTAAAAGAAAATATGCAAAAAAGAATGATTACAATGGACATAAATTAGCCACACCATTCAATGTATCTCATTGATGGAGACAAAACGATAGCACTGTTGGACCTATGGCATAAACCAAAAGGTCACATCTACCTTCAAAAGTTCAAAGAAATGCACAAGAGGAGCTTGGTAGGAGGCCTACCAAAGTTTCCATCTAAAATGTTCCTTGAAATTTGTGTAGCTTGCCAACAAGGAAAACAAGGAAGGCTACCCTTCAAGAAGAGTACCTATGTGAGTGCAAATTTTTTAGACCTCATTCATATGGATGTTTGGGGTCCAATAAGAGAAACATCTGTCACTCAAAATAGATATTTTGTAGGGTTCATTGATGACATTCTAAAAAAATTGTGGTTGTATTGCATTAGGAACAAATCATATGTGTTGCACTGCTTCAAGCAATTGAAGGTAGAGGTGGAGAGGGATTCTCACAAGTTTATCAAAACTTTAAGATCCAATGGAAAGGTAGAGATCTTCTTTCATGAATTTTCTTTTTTTTTTGTAGGTCAATCGCATCAATGGACAATTCACATGGAAGTATCCCCCTCAACAAAATGGGGAAGTAGACAAAACGATTAGACACAGAGTAGAGGTAGCAAGGTGTATGCTAAATGAAATGAATGTGCCATATTGTTTTCAGGGATAAGATAAATATACAGACACATACATCATGAATAGATGTCCTAAACCAAATACACATCATTTAATCCCTTACAAAGCATGGAGGGGAACAAATCCTTGCATTTCACATATTTGAATCTTTGGTTGCATATGCTATGTACATGTACTCAAGAGTTGAGGTCAAATTAAGATGTGAAATCTGAAAGATTTATCTTTTTGGGATAATCTTTGGAACAAAAGGGTTATGAATACTATAAGCCCATCACCAAGGATCTAAAAGTAAAAAGGGATGTTGTCATTGATGATTTGAAGCCTTGGTATGCATGCACAAGTCCATTGCAGGTTGAAGAAATAGGTGAGATAGATAAGAAGAATGATGATAAAGTTCAAGAAAGCATGGATTTCAGTGGTCCAAGAAACTCATCCAACTCAAGGGCACCCTCACCATTGACTGAAAGGCTTTGGGAAAGAGATACCATCTCTAAACAAAGGAAAGTCAAAGGCAAAGAGAAGATTGGAATTGAAGAAGGAACTTATGTGGATGAGATCATGTTGCAAGATAAAGAGAGAGAAGAAATTCAAACCCAAGGAGTGGCAAAACAAAGAAAGCATATGGAAAAATCACCTAAAGGAAGTGAAAGAATGTCCTCAAGAATAATATACCCAGTTAAAAGGCTAACATGTGATAATTTCATTTCAATGCATTATGCATACATGACTCAAGTAATCAAGGACAAAGAGCCCATTATCTATGAGGAAGCTAAGGATTGCAAGGAATGGCAAGAGGCAATGAAGAAAGAGTTAAAGGAAATTGATGAAAACCATACTTGGAGATCGGTACCAACTCAAGAAGGCATTAAGGTGATGGGAAATAAGTGGGTTCACAAAACTAAAAGAAATTTAGATGGTTCTATTGCTAGGTTCAAAGCAAGGTTGGTGAAGAAAGGTTTGTCCCAAAGCTATGGAATATATTGTGGTGAAAATTTCAGCCTTTTATTCAAGATGCCAATGATTAGGATGTTGATTGTAGTGACCACATTAAAAAATCGAATTTATGTCATTTGGATGTGAAGAATGCCTTCCTTAATGGAGATCTTGAAGAAGTCCACATTAGAGAACATCAAGGATTTGCTAGTACAATGTAGCCAAATCATGTTTGGAAGCTAAGGAAAGCATTATATGGACTAAAGCAATCCCCAAGGGCCTCAAATCAAAGGTTAGTGGATTATTTATCAATTTCTGGATACAAAGAAAGTTTTGGAGTTCCGTCACTTAACATGAAGAAGCAAAGAGACAAGACCATATAAAAGGAGTTCAAGATATCTAACCTTGAAACACTAAATTACTTCTTCATAATAGAGGTCGTCTATGCACATAATGACATCTTCTTTATTCAAATAAAATACTTGTTGGATGTGCTATACAGGTTTGGTATGAGTGGTTGTAAGCCACATTCTCAGCCAATGGAGCCCAATAAAAAGATCCTTGCATGACAACAAAGAAGCTATACAAGATATTGCACTATATAGATGCATAATGGGCTCATTAATGTATGCTACAATCACTAGACCTAATCTTTCATATGTAGTAGGTGTAGTCTCTCAATTTTTGCATGCACCCACTCATGATCATCTTATCCCAACAACAAACGTGCTTAGATACATCAAGCACACCATCAAAAAAGTTTTGTTTTAATGTTATGATGATGATCTAGGGTCAAAGGATATAATGATGTTGATTGGGTAGGTAACAAAGATGATCAAAGGAGTACATCAGGTTATGTGTCCATGATAGGTACAAAAGTGATCTCATGAATCTAAAAAGTAATCCACTATTGCTCTTTCATCCATAGAGGCTGCAAGAAGAGGTTTAGCCTATTCTACACTAGAGCTTTTATGGCTTAAGAAGCTAGCTAATGACCTTGAATTGGATATGGAGGAGTTAATGTTTTATGGAGACAACATTTCAAGCATCTACCTAGCTAAGAATCCCATGTTTCTTGCAAGGACCAAGCACATAGAGATTCATTACCACTTCATTATAGAAAAGGTGATGGTAAAGCAGCTACATATAAGGTATGTGTAAACTAAAGTGCAGGTTGCAAACATGATGAAAAAGTTCCTTGACGATGAAAATCTTTGAGGATTCAAGGAAGCAATCAACACAAAAGACATATGATGAAGCAACAAAGGCGAAGGACTTGAGGTTGAGGGGGAGTGTTGAAGGTTAAGGTGCATTTCAAGCTCACGAGTGTGGAGGAATGCCCCAAATTTACCCTTCTACATCATCACAATCGAAGGGGGATGATTTCCACAAGTTCTAGGCATGGAAAGAATTTGATTAGAAAAGAATTAGGTTCCCTCTTGATGTGACTGGGCCTCACCCTATGACATGTATATGATTTTGATTGGTTAAAGAGGTTAGTATGTGACCTTTTCTAAGATGGAAATAGATGTCCAAGCTGCCCCCTTGCTTAAGCAAATCATTTGTTAGCTCTCTAAATGATCTTCGCAAAACCCCCTATTATTGTAATTGTTGTCTCCCCTTCATTTTCAATCCATTTCTAGTGATTATTCTCTTTATGGGATGCTTGTTGGGATATCAAGCTGAATATGTGATGATCAAGGATGACACGTATCATTTTTAATTTCTCTGACATGTATAATGGAGATCAGAATGAAATTGCTCTACGATTACCATAGAGGAATCCAACCACGGACCAGTTCAGACCATATGAAGAGTGGAATCAACAAGCAAGGAAGGAAATGTATCGTCTATCTATTAGCATATACCATAGCATGATTGTGCACATAAAGGATCCTAAAACTCGGAAAGAGGCTTGGAACAAGTTTTTCATATTGTATAAGACCAATACAAAGGTACCGAATTCGCTGCTCAAGAACGAGCTACATATAATAGAGAAAAAGAGCATGTCTGCAAGTCACTACATCCTAAAAATCAAAAGCATACTTGAGTCACTTGAATCTATTGTCATCAATGTAGATGATGATGATGATAAGCTGGAAGTGTGCCTTTGTGGTTTAGGAACTGCATATAACTAGTTCAAAACTTATATTGAACCTAGGAAAAATATTTTGAATTCTATTGATCTAGTGTCCATGCTAATAATTGAAGAAAAGAACCTTGGTGAAGACTCAAACTCCCAAGGAAAAGGTGGTTTTGAGTAGGTATCCTACTCTAATGTATGGATTGGCCCAATGATGAAACACAATGTAGAGTGCACAGCCATTGGTGACCATTATAAACAGGGATGCGACCCCTTCAAAGCATTAAGTTTAATGTATGAATTGGCTCAATGATGAAACACAATGAGAGCTCACAGCCATTGGTGATCATTGTAAACAGGGATGCGACCCCTTCAAAGCATTAAGTTTAATGTATGAATTGGTCCAATGATGAAACACAATGTAGAGCTCACAACCATTGGTGATGCTCCGAGCACAAAGCGCAGAGTTCAGGATACATTATGTGTTGATTCTACCTTGTTATGTTTTGGCTCTCTTCTTTAGTCGATATTGCATTGTTGAATCTATGGTGGAAGCGTTTAGTTTTTTAAGTTTTGTATCTGTTTATTTGAAAGTCCTATGAACAAGCGTGTAAGCATGAATGGTGGTCCGTGATAGGATTTCTATTAATGTTCATTCTTATCTAAATCTAAAGTGTGTGATTAATAACATAACTGAGAGGAAACGTTTACGGCCATACTATAGGAGCACCCTGCAACCAAGAACCATGTCAACCTATCAATCTACAAAAGTGATGACAACATCTTGAACATAATTAGTTAATTGATTCTTGTTAAGTGATAGTAGTGGCAGAAATCACGGGAGAGGTTAACATCACTTGGCCCCTAGGTCAAACCATGCTTGCCAAAATTGTATGCCATAAGTTGGCTTCTTTTGTACTCAGTTATTCTGGGTAGTGAGGACTGTTCTAGGAGGTCAATGGGCACACAACATAGTGGAAGAACAACAAAATGATGCTCGTTGAAGCTACTTTGTACATAAATTCTAAGGGGATGCTAGAATGGATTCAACTCAAAGTTAAAGAAAAACTAACACTAGCAGGGACGTAATAGAGAACTTTAGCAAGAGAAGATAAGAGGACTATACCAAGAGAAGATAAGAGGACTATGCAAGAACCTTGATGTATTACAACGAAATCAACCTACAACAGAAGTTCCACATAGTGCTACCACCAACCTACAACGCATTAACTATTATGTCTTTACATAAGCCTCTAGATATACCTTACAAAAAAATATAAATACAATGGTGGAATTAATAGTTAGGATATTCTTTCGTGAGGAAGGGCCTAGAGTAAGAGTCGTTGAAAAGAAGGGAGATCAACAAAGATGGCTTCTTCGAATGCATTCTTGTATTGCTTCTCATCGATCAATAGACTTGGCAACTTTGCGTGCTCTGCACTCGACCTCCTCCACGATCCCATTTACCAATCTCCAAGAATTGGCTTAACTCGATGGATACCTATGTTGCACACTATGCATTCACTATGCCTCTTGATCTCAGTGCTCCACCTCTCTCTCTCTCTCCCTCTCTCTCTCGCTCTCTCTCTTTGTACATATCTCTTGTTGTACTTGCATGTGTGTGTGCTAATCTATTTGTCTCTGTATATCACAATCAGCTTCAACTATCGCTTCACTGTGGATACACTCACACTTTTATGTTAGAAACTGTATTAAATAACTATTAGTAACGATTATATTGTTCTCCTTTGCACTTGCTATTTTTTGTTCTTATCAAGAGGTCAAGATCTTGGTCTAATGAGAACCTTCAATACTCTATCTATCGTGCCTCCATGTTGTACCATCAGTATTCAAAGTGTTGTTACAAGAAACTAAAAATTCACACAAAGAAGATGGTGTGGGGATATCTATTTGGATTGGCATGTCCATCTAAGAAGGCATGGCAGGTGGTGAAAAGATCATTGTTGACAGCAAGGATAGAATGTAGTTAACATGTTGGATGTTGCAAGACATAGTGTGATCATAAAGGACCACCAAAGAGGGAATAAATGGAAGACTAAAGTTCACTAGAACCTTGAGCTTCTCAACCACCAAAATATTGGAGTGTTGAACATCATGGAACACTAAGAGAGTCCAAACTCACCTATCCATTGGAAGCATCAAAAAACACAAAAGCCTTTGGACATCAACCTGTTGAACACCAAAACCTGAATAGTTCTCTAGACCTCTATGCCTCAGATTCTAGTTGCTTCAACCTTGTGGGCCAAAGTTCATCTATGCGAAATGGCACCTTCAGGTTTCTACACAATTCTATTATGGGTGTGTGGTCTTGGAAGCAAGAGTGTCAATATGTACTTTTGATAAGTAAGAATGTAAGTCTCTAAAGCTAATTTTCTATGTCCCAAAGACCATAGAGCATATTGTCAGATGAACTTATATATGCATGTAGAACTAACCTTTCTATGTTCAACCATGAATTTCAGAGGTAGCTTTTGATAATTTTGAATATTCCTAGGGTAATAGATATGCTCTATTGAAAAAAACGGAATATTCCTTTTCATGATAATTCCTAAGATTTAAACATTACTTCGTTTTATACAATAGTAAGTTCGGCCTTTGCCTACTCTCCCGGACTTGAATTAATTAAAAGAAAAGTACAAGAGAAGGGGTCTAGTGCCCACAACATCCCCCAAAACCCATAAAGCAGGGGAAGTTTTTACAGAGTTTAGATAGCATTACAAAGAAGGTTAATCACCCTCTCATCACCCTCATGCGGGGCCCACTTGGGTTTAAGCTTGCTGTTGATCGAAAGGAGCATTTAATGATGCTTGATTGGGGGGGGGGGGTTTCTTACAATTAGTGATCCTTTTGCCAAGGAGGAACAAAGATTTCTCAATCCACCACTTTTTGGGTGAGTCCCCAAAGTTAAAAGCACATCTTTGCCACTAGATCTTCCATAGAACCTCCCCTTTAATGGTGTTCTAGAGAGTCGCAGAGCAATCGATCACTTTTCCCAGCATAGCTTGCTTCCAATTCATATGTTTTTGAAGTCTAATTTTCTTACTGAGAATCTGCTAGAGCTTGTTGGAGTTGGGAGAAGTAAAGAAGATGTGAGAAACATCTTCGATGGATCGGTAGCAGTGTTTGAATGAGGGAGGAATCCCACAAATTTTGCTAGCCTTAAGGTTGTTCAAGATACCACAATGAAGAATTTGCCATAAGAGGACAAAATTTTTTATTTCAATGAGGGGGTGCCAAATAGCCATGAACTTCATGTCGCACCGAAGCCCGGTCCACGATAGACATCACTTCTTGTTGAGGTTAACCTGATAATCAATGGTTTCTTTGATGTTCGGGATTTTTTATAGTTGTGCCATATGAGACCAAGCGAGATCGGCATGTCGTGCCCCATGAGAAGGCAAACTTTAGAGCGGTCCCAGGCGAGACGTATGCTTTGTAGAGTGTTCCATTCTTCATAAGAAATGTTGGTGCTAGGGTCGATATCCTCAAAGTTGATCCACTAGTTGGTGTCTTGCTTCTAGAGGTGTTTCCATTTTTTGAATCCTTTGTTCCATAACCTCTTGGCATTTCGAATGTTCCAAGATTCCACAATCCGGATGCCATGGATCCGGAATGAGATAGAGTCATTTTGTCTGATACCAGTCGCCCACTTCCAATCTTCACTTATCTCTTATCAAGCTTTTGACTTTATTCCAAATCTTCCATAGGAAGCACACAAGATTCGAGCACTTCAAGAAGACTGGGATTGGGGAAAACAAAAGGGTCAGAATGTCATGATTCTTTCAATTTGGGAATGCCATAAGAGCCAGCACATTCTTGTTTCTGAAGATCAACTTGACTCACGATGCCTCCCCATTGCACCAAGCCTTGATCAACCATTTTGCCGCATGTTTCTTAGCCATGCACCCAATGTCCAGAATGCCAAGGCCCCCACTGTCCCTTTGGATGGTGCAGATGGAACGTTTGATTTTAGGCACCCCCTCCTATTCTAGTCGCCCGTCCAAAGGAAGTTTTTGCAAATACTTTCCAGTTTGGATAGCTCTTGCTCTTTCGGTCTCCAACAAGAAAGGAAGTAAACAGGCGATGATATGAGGAATGTGTTGATAACCATTGCGCGACGAGTGAGATGTATTTGCATACCTCTCCAATATTTTAGCTTGTTTTGAGTCACTTAGTTCCACCGCTGCTCTATTGAGATACCAAACCCCAAGGGATTCGCAAGAAGCCGGATAATTTAGCCGTGCGCAAGGATTTCACAACCATGATCAATGAAAAGGTCAGGCTGGATCCCAACAATAGCCTTGAAAGCAATCTTAGAGTGGTTGATTTTGGATTCAGAGGCTTTGCAGAAAGTATCCAAGCACTTCTAGAAGGTCTCCAGGCTGGTACTATCATTGTGAACAAACACATTCATGTCATCGGCAAAAAGTCTCATGGTGATCTAGCCTTGGTCATGAGGCAATCGGAGGCCTTTGATATTACTTGCTGCCACCTGTTGTTCCACCACCTAGCTAAGCCCTTTCCTGGCAATGGCAAAGAGAAGGGGAGCCAACAAGCACCCTTGTCTAATCCATCTTCGAATTTTGATCACCTTTGAAAGTTTGCCATTAACATTAATTTGAGTCGATGCATTTCCTAGAGGGGTCAAGATCATCTTGGTGAATTTCGTACTACATCCAATATCTTCAAGCGACTACAAAATATAGTCCCATTCTAGCTTGTCTTAGGCTTTATCAAAGTGGATCTTGAGGAAGACCACATCTTGTCTTGACTCATTTGCAAAGTCGAGACCTTCCCAGATATCTATAATGGTTTCCAAAGTTGATCTATCTTTGAAGAAACCTTTTTGGTACTCGCTTAACCATGCTCTCAGATGGCTAGAAATTTTGTTGGCTATGACTTTGGCAATGATCTTATATCCCATTTGGAGCATTGTAATCAGACGCTAGTTCACAATTCTGTTCTTTTCCCATTTTCTGTGTATTAACTAGATAATTCCATTGTTGAGACAAGTCAAAAGCGCACCAAACTTGAGCACCTCTTGTATTTACCACAAAGGAGGGCATCAATGACTTCAATGATTTTTGCTTCTACGATAGGGGCATCTAGTAGGGAATGAAGTTTGAGTGGGATCCGATGATACGCGACCCTGGATATGGCTACCATGCAACCCCGTCTATTGAGGGAGAGGGGGGTCGAGATCCCCAGGAGTCTGAAAAAGTGCCCTTTAATGATCCTGATAATATCTTCTTTCATATTGCATATAATGCCAATTGGGTCTAGCAATAGGGGGATTGATTCTCTATTTTTTCTCCTTTTAAGGATGCCGCATATCTCTTTGGTGGGTTTTTCAGCTTTGCCAGCCCACCACTCCTTAACGAAAAATTGCAGATTTTTCCTCTCTATTTCTTCCTCGTATCTCCGGAGCACCCTGATTTTTCATACACCATTCTAGGATTGAGCTTTTCCTTTGTTCAATTCCTCCTCAAGTCTCTAGAGTCTATTATATAGAGCTTCTTTACATGCCCCCAAAAAGTCTCAAGCATCTTCTTGGTTCTAATAATGATTTGCCATGACTTTTCGACCGCACGTCTCCAACACTTGGCTGGTGATGAGCCAGAGGCAAACGCCTCCTTCCACACTTCAAAAATTTCTTGATGGATGGAGAGGAGAGAGAAGGAGGTCATGCAGACATGGAACCAAGGAGCCTTATAGATTTTTGTGAAAGGTTGGGAAGCGATAATGATTGGGTAGTGATCAGAAATGACAAGGTCAGTGCATTGGGAGAGGGAAGGGAGGCCCCACTAATGAATAATGCTTTGAGCAATGTAGCATTTATCCAGTCTAGCTTTCCTCAAGTCCTTGCCGGTTTGAAGATTTGACCAGGAAAAGCTAATCTAATCTTTGAATTCGACCAAATCCAAGTGTAGTTTGGTATTTTCCCACATTTCTCTCTCTTGACTATCAATGATCCGATTCTTGTCATTCCATCTATCTGCAGGGCCCTCCAGCATATTGAAGTCACCACAAATTAGCACGTTGTCGGGGAGCGAGTTAAGGAGGTCCTGGTGTTTAGTCTGTCCATCTCCTCGTTAGGGGCATGTTGGAGTTAGACATCTGCGGAAGCACGTGAACAACACAATGAAGAAGAAGAAGCTTGGACCACAACACACACTACTGAATATATTACTAGAAAATGTACAAAGATAAGTAGCCCATTAGGGCAATAGGCGTACATACAAGCCGGGGGAAAAAAACCTCCTAAAGAGGGAAAAAATTGCCCAGGTGGTCCTTGTGTGTTCACACACATCACTACCTAAATATATCATTAAATCCCCCTTGGGAGTGATGCGGTGAACAAGGAGCTAGCAATCATGTATAAGGAAGTGCCAAGCTATGTGGAAATCACTCCACAGAAGGAAGTAAGCCCAAAGCTTTGCAGAAAGCTTCAAACTTCTCCCTAGGCAGATCCTTCGTGAAAAGGTCTGCAATGTTCTCTTGCGTGGGCACATATGCCAAGCTGATCTCCCCAGCAGAGAACCTCTCCCTCAGATAGTGATAATGCACCTCAACGTGCCTATTGCGAGCATGGAACACAAGGTTCCTCGCAACTACCAATGCGCTCTAGTTGTCAGTGAGATGGTGGTGGCAGAAGTCTGACCAACACCCAAATCAGCCATAAACCATAAGGTGTTTGAGCCACACACACTCAACAGTCGCTATGAAAGCTGCCCTATACTCAGCCTCACAACTGGAAGTGGCCACTGTAGGCTACTTCTTGCTCAACCAAGATATACATGAGCTACCAAGCATGAAGCAAAAGCCACTAGTGGACACACGAGTGTCATAGCAAGTAGCCCAATTAGAGTCATAAAAAGCATGCAAATCTAGTGGTAGTGATCCCCCCTTGGGGTAAAACAACCCAAGTAGCTGAGTACCACTCAAATAGTGAAAGACGTGCTTAACTTCCTCCCAATGCTTGACTCTTGGGCAATGCATAAACCTCCTCATCTGTGAGACAGCAAACATAATATCTGGGCGAGTAATGCATAAGTAAATCAAACATCCAATAACCTGTTGATAGAGAACAACATCAAATGCATCTCCAGCATCATGAAGTCTCCATTGTAAACCTATCTCCATAGGAGTGGCAATAGGCTTGCAGTCTTCAAGGCCAAAATGCTGCAATAATGTGTCAATATATTTCATTTGACACAAAGCCATTCCACCATCAACTTGCATAAACTGAATGCCCAAATAGTGATGCAAACGCCCCAAATCAAGCATCTCAAATGAGGCATGCGAATCACCCTTAAAATCAGCAATATCCTTCTCAATAGGACCAGTGACCAGCATGTCATCAACATAGACAACAATGATCAGAAGCACATCATTAGGATGCTTAACATATAAGGTGCTTTCAGTTGGACTGTTCACAAAACCATGTGCAATCAGATAGGCATGTATCTTCTCATACTAAGCACGTGGTGCTTGCTTTAAATCATATAGTGCCTTCTTTAACCTACACACCTCGTTTCCATGCCCTTTCTGCATAAAGCCACGGGGCTGAAAAACAGACACTTCTTCATGCAAGTCACCATTCAAAAATGTTGTTTTAATGTCCAACTGATGTACATTCCAACCATAATGAGCAGCAAAAGCATAGATGCTCCAAACAATAGTCATACGTGTTGGTGCCTACATGCTTGATATGCTTGATATTATCCTCATTTGTAAGTCACATGAGTAGTCATATGAACACCTCTTGTAAAAGAGTACATTTTATCTCTTGTAAATGGAAAAAGAAAAAAGGAAAAGGATGGCTTACCTCATCCATGATGTAAAAGCAAATTCGTGGCTCTAACTACCTAAAACCACGAAATTTAGAGCTGAGGGAATCTCTCCTAACTTTGGGGATCACTTTTAGGTGGAGCCATTTGAATTCGAATTCAAAACTCCCTCCAAGAATAGCTATAAAAGGAGCAAGAAGGAAGAGGAGATTAGCAAGCCTTGTACGTGACCACTTCATGTCATTTTGTAGAGATTGAGGAGCTTACTCTATAGCTCTATCATTCTACTCCCATTGTCCAAAGATTCATTGCCAATGTGGTTGTAATCATATATGAATTTATACATTTATCATCATTCACTTATCTGTTTTGTTCTCTGCTATACTCACTCAGAGTAGTACATTCAGAAGGTCATAGCTCCAGTTCTACTGATCCTTTTTCAGTGATTTAACGTGCCTTGGATAGCTCTTAGTGTCTAGTTTTTGCATATCCATTTTCAAGGTCATTGGACTTATAGTGTTGGAGATATGTGCATTTTACTGCTCACTGGTCTATCTCTACAGAGCCCCGACAATGGTGGGCATGTTATAGGAAATTGATAACTCTTGTTCTCAGTGCTCAGTCCATCCTTTGAAGTGTTTTAACTTGGATTGGGAAGCTTGCTAAGTCTATTTGCTATGCCCAAAAGGAATTTTTCTATTTCCTACCAGGTTGAGAGCACTGTTCATTTTTTCCAGCAGGTGTATGTCCAAAAATAGCAAGTTTTGGGAGCTAGTCATTTCGCAACTAGTCTGTCTTGACTTAAACTTTTGGGATACATGTTCCAAGGTACTTGGCTGATATTTTGGTGGATTAAGGAAGCTTAAAGGGTCTACTAATCAACTCTGAAGTCTCACTTGGTTGGTGTGAAGTTGGTTGTAGCAGCACCTACTCATCTTTGGATTGAACTATGCAACACTCACAAGCGTGGATATATGCTATAGTGTTAGCATATTGAGTCAGTTTATGCATAAGCCGAGAAGACCACATATGGAAGCGGCCAAGAGAGTCCTCAAGTACCTAAATAGGACCATGAATGAAGGTTTGTTCTATTCATATACTTCAGATATTGAGCTAAAGGTCTACTCAGATGAAGATTGGGCCGGATCTAAAGATGATAGAAGAAGCACATCAGGGTATATATCATTTGCAGGTTCAAAAATCATTTCTTGGTCATCGAAGAAGCAACCAACCGTGGCATTATCTTCTACTGAAGCTGAATATAGAGGTTTGGCTAATGCAACTCAAGAAATCATGTGGTTAAAGTCTTTGTACACAGATCTTGGACTTCATTATTCAACACCTCACATTTTTGGTGACAACACAAGCTCACTACATCTAGCAGCTAATCCAGTATACCATGCTAGAGCCAAGCATATTGAAGTCCACTACCATTACGTAAGGGGGAAGCTAATGAGCAAGGATATTCAACTATCCTGTGTCTCTACAGATATGCAATGTGCAGACATGTTGACTAAAGCTCTTGATGGTACAAAGTTAAGTAGATTCAAGTTGATGATTGGCTTGCATGAAATCAAGGACAATTGAAGACTTATTTGGAGGCCAAGCATGTTAGGATTGAGGGGGAGCTGTTGGTGCATTTTACCCAAGCCTACATGCTTGATATGCTTGATATTGTCCTCATTTGTAAGTCACATGAGTACTCATATGAACACCTCTTGTAAAAGAGTACATTTTATCTCTTGTAAATGGAAAAAGAAAAAAGGAAAAGGATGGCTTACCTCATCCATGATGTAAAAGCAAATTCGTGGCTCTAACTACCTAAAACCACGAAATTTAGAGCTGAGGGAATCTCTCCTAACTTTGGGGATCACTTTTAGGTGGAGCCATTTGAATTCGAATTCAAAACTCCCTCCAAGAATAGCTATAAAAGGAGCAAGAAGGAAGAGGTGATTAGCAAACCTTGTACGTGGAGGAGAATACTTCTCTTCTTAATTTGATGCCTTCTTGCATGAAAGAGGCATTAAAAGGGAAGTCACTACAAGGTATACACGCGAACTCAATGGTACAGTAGAGAGGAGGAACAAAGCTATTGTCGAAGCTGCAAGGTCCATGCTCAACGAAAAGGGATTGCCAAACTACCTATGGGCAGAGGCTGTGTCGACAGCCACATATCTCATAAATAGACTTCCATCTAAGTCACTAGATGGAACCACTCCATATGAAGTGTGGAATGGAAGAAGACCTAGTCTAGAGCATTGTAAAATCTTTGGATGCTTAGCCTATGCTCACATTCCTTCTCAAGTAAGAGGGAAATTGGATCCCAAGGCAGAGAAGTGCGTATTTATTGGTTATGACCAAAACCAAAAAGGATATAGATTGTACAATCCAACCAATAAAGGATTTTCTGTGAGTAGAGATGTAATTTTTTATGAAAACAAATCATGGTTTGATGATGACAGGAAAGTGAAGCTGCCATATGACTTGCATGAATATTTTCCATCACTTCAACCAAAGGAGCCAAAGCAGATTGAAGAAAGTGATTCGGAGATTGACCTAGAAGACTTGGAAAGACTAAAGCTATGGAAGAACAAAGGTAAAGCAAAGATGCAGGATGCTACATATGGACCCGAGAGCTCACATCAACCACTTAGAAGGTCTTCAAGGGAGAAGAAGAAACCTGAGAGGTTTGGTTATGATACTTCTTTGGTCACCAAGCACTCAATCTACATTGCAAAGGATTCAACCAATGAAGAACCTACCACATTCGAAGAAGCACAAAGCAAGAAAGCTTCGAGAGATGCAATGGATGAAGAAATGGAAGCCTTGAAGGAGAATGACACTTGGGAGCTTGTACCTAACAAGCCATCTATGAAGATAATTGGATCTCGATGGATATACAAAATCAAGAGGAATCCAGATGGAAGTATAAATAGACACGAAGCAAGGTTATTTGCTAAAGGGTTTGCTCAAACCCATGGTATTGATTATGAGGAGACTTTCTCTCCTGTTGCAAAAATGCCTACAATTAGGGTTCTCATTAGTCTTGCTGCATCTAGAAATTGGAACCTCTATCAACTTGATGTAAAGAATGCTTTCTTGAATGGATGGAATTCTGAGGAAGTGTATATGGCACAACCTCCTAGATATGAGGATGCACATCATCCTAACTATGTATGCAAACTAAAGAAAGCTTTGTATGGATTGAAGCAAGCTCCAAGAGCTTGGAATTTCAGATTGGTGACTTATTTGCAGGACCAAGGATTCAAAGCTAGCAAGGCGGATACCTCTTTGTTCATAAAGAGGAATGGATCTGAAGTGATCTATTTATGTGTGTATGTTGAGTATATTATTATCACAGGCAATGATCTTGAAGGAATCAAACAAGTAAAGGCTCAAATGAAGGAGGAGTTCAAAATAAGTGACCTCGGACCACTCACTTATTTTCTTGGATTGGAGTTGATCTACACAGATTCAGGTATATACATCACACAAAGGAAGTATGTCCATGACATGCTCGTCAGGTTCAAGATGGAAAATACCAAGTGTGCAGGTACACCTATGGAGCAAAATCATAAGCTTAGTGCTTATGAAGGAGAGCCAATTGAAGACATCACAAGCTATCAAAGCTTGGTTGGAAGTTTGAACTATGCAACACTCACAAGGGTGGATATATGCTATAGTGTTAGCATATTGAGTCAGTTTATGCATAAGCCGAGAAGACCACATATGGAAGCGGCCAAGAGAGTCCTCAAGTACCTAAAGGGGACCATGAATGAAGGTTTGTTCTATTCATATACTTCAGATATTGAGCTAAAGGTCTACTCAGATGAAGATTGGGCCGGATCTAAAGATGATAGAAGAAGCATATCAGGGTATATATCATTTGCAGGTTCAAAAATCATTTCTTGGTCATCGAAGAAGCAACCAACCGTGGCATTATCTTCTACTGAAGCTGAATATAGAGGTTTGGCTAATGCAACTCAAGAAATCATGTGGTTAAAGTCTTTGTACACAGATCTTCGACTTCATTCTTCAACACCTCACATTTTTGGTGACAACACAAGCTCACTACATCTAGCAGCTAATCAGGTATACCATGCTAGAACCAAGCATATTGAAGTCCACTACCATTACGTAAGGGAGAAGCTAATGAGCAAGGATATTCAACTATCCTATGTCTCTCTAGATATGCAATGTGCAGACATGTTGACTAAAGCTCTTGATGGTACAAAGGTAAGTAGATTCAAGTTGATGATTGGCTTGCAGGAAATCAAGGACAATTGAAGACTTATTTGGAGGCCAAGCATGTTAGGCTTTAGGGGGAGCTATTGGTGCATTTTACCCAAGCCTACATGCTTGATATGCATGATATTTTCCTCATTTGTAAGTCACATGAGTAGTCATATGAACACCTCTTGTAAAAGAGTACATTTTATCTCTTGTAAATGGAAAAAGAAAAAAGGAAAAGGATGGCTTACCTCATCCATGATGTAAAAGCAAATTCGTGGCTCTAACTACCTAAAACCATGAAATTTAGAGCTGAGGGAATCTCTCCTAACTTTGGGGATCACTTTTAGGTGGAGCCATTTGAATTTGAATTCAAAACTCCCTCCAAGAATAGCTATAAAAGGAGCAAGAAGGAAGAGGCGATTAGCAAACCTTGTACGTGACCACTTCATGTCATTTTGTAGAGATTGAAGAGCTTACTCTATAGCTCTATCATTCTACTCCCATTGTGCAGAGATTTATTGCCAATGTGGTTGTAATCATATATGAATTTATACATTTATCATCATTCACTTCTCTGTTTTGTTCTCTGCTATACTCACTCAGAGCAGTACTTTCAGAAGGTCATAGCTCCAGTTCTACTGATCTTTTTTAGGTGATTTAACGTGCCTTGGATAGCTCTTAGTGTCTAGTTTTTGCATATCCATTTTCAAGGTCATTGGATTTATAGTTTTGGAGATATCTGCATTTTACTGCTCACTGGTCTATCTCTACATAGCCCCGAGAATGGTGGGCATGTTCGAGAAATTGATAAATCTTGTTCTCAGTGCTCAGTCCATTCTTTGAAGTGTTTTAACTTGGATTGGGAAGCTTGCTAAGTCTATTTGCTATGCCCAAAAGGAATTTTTCTATTTCCTACGAGGTTGAGAGCACTGTTCATTTTCTCCACCAGGTGTATGTCCAAAAATAGCAAGTTTTGGGAGCTAGTCATTTCGCAACTAGTCTGTCTTGACTTAAACATTTGGGATACATGTTCCAAAGTACTTGGCTGATATTTTGGTGGATTTAGGAAGCTTAAAGGGTCTACTAATCAACTCTGATATCTCAATTGGTTGGTGTGAAGCTGGTTGTAGCAGCACCTACTCATCTTTGGATTGCATCCACCATCTCTCTTCACAGTGGTATCAGAGCATAGTCAAGCAACATGGGAGATGGATTTCCATCAACAATTGATAAATTGGATCGAAACAACTACCCGGCATGGTCTCTAAGGATGGAGGCTTACCTTCAAGGGAGGAATCTATATGGATTCATATCCGGAGATTAACCAATGCCAACCATGAGGAACAAAGGGCAACCATCACATGAAGAAGTGGAAGGACTTACAAATTGGTGTTCGAAGGATGCACTTGCAAGGTCCTATATTCTAAACTCAATCTCTGATTTTCTTTTACCTCATGTCAAGGGATGCAAGACATCAAGAGAGACCTGGAATGCACTTGCTTCTTTCTTCTCTTCCAACACTCGAGCAAGGAAGAACTTATTGTGGATGGAGTTCACAACAATGAAGAAAAGCCCGAAGCAAAATGTGACTGATTATTTCACAAAGATGAAGGAGATTTCCGAACAACTTGGAAGCATTGGAGAGATAATTGAAGAGGAGCAAATCATAAGACAAATCATGAATGGAATCAAAGCAGACGACAAGTGGGAGTCATTCACAACAGCCATGGATTTATACATGGATATGCATGTACCCGACCTCAACACACTCATGGGCCAACTCTTCACTCATGAAGTATAGATTAGCAAAGGTGGTGAGTCCTCAAGAGGTAATCAAACTTCTGCCTTATATTCTGATAAAGCTAAGGTCAAGGACAAGTCAAAGAATAGGAAGAATGAAGATGAAGGAAGCTCTTTCCAAGCAAACTTTGCAGGTATATGAAGAGCTAGAGGAAGAGGCAGAAGTGGAAAGCAAGGCAGGGGGAGATTCCAATCATCTCAACCTTGCAACATATGTGGCTTATCTAACCATACTACTGAAGAATGTTTCAGGAACCCGAGGAACTCAAGAGGAAGAGGATTCAATAGAGGTGGCTATGGATCAAATAGAGGTAGATACAATGGAGGCTACAACAACAACAACTACTACAACAACAATTACAACAACAACAACTATCAAAGTGGCCATAGAGGAAGAAGAGACTATAATAACTATGCAGAGGAACAAATTCAAGAAGATTCATTATTGATTATGAATCTATCAGTGAAGAAGGGTAAGGATGATGATCACATATTTTACATTGATTTGGAATGCTCGAACCATGTAGCAGGAAATGTGGCTTTACTTTCTGATTTGGAAGATCCTCATAACAAGCATGAAGTGCAGACAGGAGATGACACAAAGCACTCAGTGGAGAAGATAGGTAATGTGAGGACATCAGATGGGAATATGAACCTCTTAAGCAAAGTCTTGTATGTCCCTACAATTACCAAAAATTTAATAAGTGTTGGACAGATTGTTGAAAAGGGATTGCAGGTTAGATTCAATCGATTTGGAGCATATATTGAAGACCCAAGGCAAGGCTTTCGAAGGATTTCCAAAGGAGAAAAGACAGGAAGGCTTTTCACTTTTGAAGTGGAAGATACAAAGAACATAGCTTTGTTTAGCTATGGATCTCAAACTCTAACAGAGTTGGAGATATGGCACAAAAGGCTTGCTCACATTGGTGAGAGGACACTCAAACAGATTTGCAGGGACCAAAGTGTACTTGGTTTTCCTAATATCACAAGGCAACACATGATTTATAAGTGTGAAGCTTGTCAACTCGGCAAGGCTCATAGACAACCTTTCAATAAGAAAGGATATATGTATCAAAATCCTTTGGATCTAGTGCACACGGATGTGTGGGGTCCAAGTAAGGAGCCATCTATATCAGGCTCAAGATATTATGTGTCTTTCATAGATGATTGTAGCAGGTGGACCATTCTGTTTTTCATGAAGCACAAGGATGAAGTGTTTAATTGCTTTAAGAAGTATATTGCTCTTGTTGAAAACCAAACAGGTAGGACTTTGAAAAGACTCACATCAGATGGTGGAGGAGAATACTTCTCTTCTTAATTTGATGCCTTCTTGCATGAAAGAGGCATTAAAAGGGAAGTCACTACAAGGTATACACCCGAACTCAATGGTGTAGCAGAGAGGAGGAATAGAGCTATTGTCGAAGCTGCAAGGTCCATGCTTAACGAAAAGGGATTGCCAAACTACCTATGGGCGGACGTTGTGTCGACATCCACATATCTCATAAATAGACTTCCATCTAAGTCACTAGATGGAACCACTCCATATGAAGTGTGGAATGGAAGAAACCTAGTCTAGAGCATTGTAAAATCTTTGGATGCTTAGCCTATGCTCACATTCCTTCTCAAGTAAGAGGGAAATTGGATCCTAAGGCAGAGAAGTGCGTATTTATTGGTTATGACCAAAACCAAAAAGGATATAGATTGTACAATCCAACCAATAAAGGATTTTCTGTGAGTAGAGATGTAATTTTTTATGAAAACAAATCATGGTTTGATGATGACAGGAAAGTGAAGCTGCCATATGACTTGGATGAAGATTTTCCATCACTTCAACCAAAGGAGCCAAAGCAGATTGAAGAAAGTGATTCGGAGATTGACCTAGAAGACTTGGAAAGACTAAAGCTATGGAAGAACAAAGGTAAAGCAAAGATGCAGGATGCTACATATTGACCCGAGAGCTCACATCAACCACTTAGAAGGTCTTCAAGGGAGAAGAAGAAACCAGAGAGGTTTGGTTATGATACTTCTTTGGTCACCAAGCACTCAATCTACATTGCAAAGGATTCAACCAATGAAGAACCTACCACATTCGAAGAAGCACAAAGCAAGAAAGCTTGGAGAGATGCAATGGATGAAGAAATGGAAGGCTTGAATAAGAATGACACTTGGGAGCTTGTACCTAACAAGCCATCTATGAACATAATCAGATCTCGATGGATATACAAAATCAAGAGGAATCCAGATGGAAGTATAAATAGACACAAAGCAAGGTTATTTGCTAAAGGGTTTGCTCAAACCCATGGTATTGATTATGAGGAGACTTTCTCTCCTGTTGCAAAATAGCCTACAATTAGGGTTCTCATTAGTCTTGCTGCATCTAGAAATTGGAACCTCTATCAACTTGATGTAAAGAATGCTTTCTTGAATGGATGGATTTCTGAGGAAGTGTATATGGCACAACCTCCTAGATATGAGGATGCACATCATCCTAACTATGTATGCAAACTAAAGAAAGCTTTGTATGGATTGAAGCAAGCTCCAAGAGCTTGGAATTTCAGATTGGTGACTTATTTGCAGGACCAAGGATTCAAAGCTAGCAAGGCGGATACCTCTTTGTTCATAAAAAGGAATGGATCTGAAGTGATCTATTTATGTGTGTATGTTGATGATATTATTATCACAGGCAATGATCTTGAAGGAATCAAACAAGTAAAGGCTCAAATGAAGGAGGAGTTCAAAATAAGTGACCTCGGACCACTCACTTATTTTCTTGGATTGGAGTTGATCTACACAGATTCAGGTATATACATCACACAAAGGAAGTATGTCCATGACATGCTCGTCAAGTTCAAGATGGAACATACCAAGTGTGCAGGTACACCTATGGAGCGAAATCATAAGCTTAGAGCTTATGAAGGAGAGCCAATTGAAGCCATCACAAGCTATCAAAGCTTGGTTGGAAGTTTGAACTATGCAACACTCACAAGGGTGGATATATGCTATAGTGTTAGCATATTGAGTCAGTTTATGCATAAGCCGAGAAGACCACATATGGAAGCGGCCAAGAGAGTCCTCAAGTACCTAAAGGGGACCATGAATGAAGGTTTGTTCTATTCATATACTGCAGATATTGAGCTAAAGGTCTACTCAGATGAAGATTGGGCCAGATCTAAAGATAATAGAAGAAGCACATCAGGGTATATATCATTTGCAGGTTCAAAAATCATTTCTTGGTCATCGAAGAAGCAACCAACCGTGGCATTATCTTCTACTGAAGCTCAATATAGAGGTTTGGCTAATGCAACTCAAGAAATCATGTGGTTAAAGTCTTTGTACACAGATCTTGGACTTCATTATTCAACACCTCACATTTTTGGTGACAACACAAGCTCACTACATCTAGCAGCTAATCCGGTATACCATGCTAGAACCAAGCATATTGAAGTCCACTACCATTACGTAAGGGAGAAGCTAATGAGCAAGGATATTCAACTATCCTATGTCTCTACAGATATGCAATGTGCAGACATGTTGACTAAAGCTCTTGATGGTACAAAGTTAAGTAGATTCAAGTTGATGATTGGCTTGCAGGAAATCAAGGACAATTGAAGACTTATTTGGAGGCCAAGCATGTTAGGCTTGAGGGGGAGCTGTTGGTGCATTTTACCCAAGCCTACATGCTTGATATGCTTGATATTGTCCTCATGTAAGTCACATGAGTAGTCATATGAATACCTCTTGTAAAAGAGTACATTTTATCTCTTGTAAATGGAAAAAGAAAAAAGGAAAAGGATGGCTTACCTCATCCATGATGTAAAAGCAAATTCGTGGCTCTAACTACCTAAAACCACGAAATTTAGAGCTGAGGGAATCTCTCCTAACTTTGGGGATCACTTTTAGGTGGAGCCATTTGAACACGAATTCAAAAGTCCCTCCAAGAATAGCTATAAAAGGAGCAAGAAGGAAGAGGAGATTAGCAAACCTTGTACGTGACCACTTCATGTCATTTTGTAGAGATTGAAGAGCTTACTCCATAGCTCTATCATTCTACTCCCATTGTGCAAAGATTCATTGCCAATGTGGTTGTAATCATATATGAATTTATACATTTATCATCATTCACTTCTCTGTTTCGTTCTCTGCTATACTCACTCAGAGCAGTACCTCAGAAGGTCATAGCTCCAGTTCTACTGATCTTCTTTAGGTAATTTAACATGCCTTGGATAGCTCTTACTGTCGATTTTCTGCATATCCATTTTCAAGGTCATTGGATTTATAGTTTTGGAGATATCTGCATTTTACTGCTCACTAGTCCGTCTCTACAGAGCCCCGAGAATGGTGGGCATGTTCGAGAAATTGATAAATCTTGTTCTCAGTGCTCAGTCCATCCTTTGAAGTGTTTTAACTTGGATTGGGAAGCTTGCTAAGTCTATTTTCTATGCCCAAAAGGAATTTTTCTATTTCCTACCAGGTTGAGAGCACTGTTCATTTTTTCCACCAGGTGTATGTCCAAAAATAACAAGTTTTGGGAGCTAGTCATTTCGCAACTAGTCTGTCTTGACTTAAACTTTTGGGATACATGTTCCAAAGTACTTGGCTAATATTTTGGTGGATTTAGGAAGCTTAAAGGGTCTACTAATCAACTCTGATATCTCAGTTGGTTGGTGTGAAGCTGGTTGTAGCAGCACCTACTCATCTTTGGATTGCATCCACCATCTCTCTTCACAGTGGTATCAGAGCATAGTCAAGCAACATGGGAGATGGATTTCCATCAACAATTGATAAATTGGATCGAAACAACTACCCGGCATGGTCTCTAAGGATGGAGGCTTACCTTCAAGGGAGGAATCTATATGGATTCATATCCGGAGATTAACCAATGCCAACCATGAGGAACAAAGGGCAACCATCACATGAAGAAGTGGAAGGACTTACAAATTGGTGTTCGAAGGATGCACTTGCAAGGTCCTATATTCTAAACTCAATCTCTGATTTTCTTTTACCTCATGTCAAGGGATGCAAGACATCAAGAGAGACCTGGAATGCACTTGCTTCTTTCTTCTCTTCCAACACTCGAGCAAGGAAGAACTTATTGTGGATGGAGTTCACAACAATGAAGAAAAGCCCGAAGCAAAATGTGACTGATTATGTCACAAAGATGAAGGATATTTCCGACCAACTTGGAAGCATTGGAGAGATAATTGAAGAGGAGCAAATCATAAGACAAATCATGAATGGAATCAAAGCAGACGACAAGTGGAAGTCATTCACAACAGCCATGGATTTATACATGGATATGCATGTACCCGACCTCAACACACTCATGGGCCAACTCTTCACTCATGAAGTAAACATTAGCAAAGGTGGTGAGTCCTCAAGAGGTAATCAAACTTGTGCCTTATATTCTGATAAAGCTAAGGTCAAGGACAAGTCAAAGAATAGGAAGAATGAAGATGAAGGAAGCTCTTTCCAAGCAAACTTTGCAGGTAGAGGAGCATATGTTGAAGACCCAAGGCAAGGCTTTCGAAGGATTTCCAAAGGAGGAAAGATTGGAAGGCTTTTCACTTTTGAAGTGGAAGATACAAAGAACATAGCTTTGTTTAGCTATGGATCTCAAACTCTAACAGAGTTGGAGATATGGCACAAAAGGCTTGCTCACATTGGTGAGAGGACACTCAAACAGAGTTGCAGAGACCAAAGTGTACTTAAGGCCTATTCAGGAAAAATGGGAATTACACAAGATTTTGGGACAATTGTTTATGTCCCAATGTTTTACTTTTTGGCTCATTCACACACTACAACATATTATTATCTCTTGATTGGGGTATATTAAATTAATACTTCAATATTAAGGATAATTTTATTATAAATGAGGTATCAAGTTTGGGCTCAAACTTAAGAAGTTAACATAGTAAGTAACATAAATGGGACTTGAATAATTCCCAAATTTCCTAAATAGGCCTTACTTGGTTTGCCTAATATCACAAGGCAACACATGATTTATAAGTGTGAAGCTTGTCAACTCGGCAAGGCTCATAGACAACCTTTCAATAAGAAAGGAAATATGTATCAAAATCCTTTGGATTTAGTGCACACGGATGTGTGGGGTCCAAGTAAGGAGCCATCTATATCAGGCTCAAGATATTATGTGTCTTTCATAGATGATTGTAGCAAGTGGACCATTCTGCTTTTCATGAAGCACAAGGATGAAGTGTTTAATTGCTTTAAGAAGTATATTTCTCTTGTTGAAAACCAAACAGGTAGGACTTTGAAAAGACTCAGATCAGATGGTGGAGGAGAATACTTCTCTTCTTAATTTGATGCCTTCTTGCATGAAAGAGGCATTAAAAGGGAAGTCACTACAAGGTATACACCCGAACTCAATGGTGTAGCAGAGAGGAGGAACAAAGCTATTGTCGAAGTTGCAAGGTCCATGCTCAACGAAAAGGGATTGCCAAACTACCTATGGGCAGAGGCTGTGTCAGCAGCCACATATCTCATAAATAGACTTCCATCTAAGTCACTAGATGGAACCACTCCATATGAAGTGTGGAATGGAAGAAGACCTAGTCTAGAGCATTGTAAAATCTTTGGATGCTTAGCCTATGCTCACATTCCTTCTCAAGTAAGAGGGAAATTGGATCCCAAGGCAGAGAAGTGCATATTTATTGGTTATGACCAAAACCAAAAAGGATATAGATTGTACAATCCAACCAATAAAGGATTTTCCGTGAGTAGAGATGTAATTTTTTATGAAAACAAATCATGGTTTGATGATGACAGGAAAGTGAAGCTGCCATATGACTTGGATGAAGATTTTCCATCACTTCAACCAAAGGAGCCAAAGCAGATTGAAGAAAGTGATTCGGAGATTGACCTAGAAGACTTGGAAAGACTAAAGCCATGGAAGAACAAAGGTAAAGCAAAGATGCAGGATGCTACATATGGACCCGAGAGCTCACATCAACCACTTAGAAGGTCTTCAAGGGAGAAGAAGAAACCAGAGAGGTTTGGTTATGATACTTCTTTGGTCACCAAGCACTCAATCTACATTGCAAAGGATTCAACCAATGAAGAACCTACCACATTCGAAGAAGCACAAAGCAAGAAAGCTTGGAGAGATGCAATGGATGAAGAAATGGAAGCCTTGAAGGAGAATGACACTTGGGAGCTTGTACCTAACAAGCCATCTATGAAGATAATCGGATCTCGATGGATATACAAAACCAAGAGGAATCCAGATGGAAGTATAAATAGACACAAAGCAAGGTTATTTCCTAAAGCGTTTGCTCAAACCCATGGTATTGATTATGAGGAGACTTTCTCTCCTGTTGCAAAAATGCCTACAATTAGGGTTCTCATTAGTCTTGCTGCATCTAGAAATTGGAACCTCTATCAACTTGATATAAAGAATGCTGTTTTGAATGGATGGATTTCTGAGGAAGTGTATATGGCACAACCTCCTAGATATGAGGATGCACATCATCCTAACTATGTATGCAAACTAAAGAAAGCTTTGTATGGATTGAAGCAAGCTCCAAGAGCTTGGAATTTCAGATTGGTGACTTATTTGCAGGACCAAGGATTCAAAGCTAGCAAGGCGGATACCTCTTTGTTCATAAAGAGGAATGGATCTGAAGTGATCTATTTATGTGTGTATGTTGATGATATTATTATCACAGGCAATGATCTTGAAGGAATCAAACAAGTAAAGGCTCAAATGAAGGAGGAGTTCAAAATAAGTGACCTCGGACCACTCACTTATTTTCTTGGATTGGAGTTGATCTACACAGATTCAGGTATATACATCACACAAAGGAAGTATGTCCATGACATGCTCGTCAAGTTCAAGATGGAACATACCAAGTGTGCAGGTACACCTATGGAGCAAAATCATAAGCTTAGTGCTTATGAAGGAGAGCCAATTGAAGACATCACAAGCTATCAAAGCTTGGTTGGAAGTTTGAACTATGCAACACTCACAAGGGTGGATATATGCTATAGTGTTAGCATATTGAGTCAGTTTATGCATAAGCCGAGAAGACCACATATGGAAGCGGCCAAGATAGTCCTCAAGTACCTAAAGGGGACCATGAATGAAGGTTTGTTCTATTCATATACTTCAGATATTGAGGTAAAGGTTTACTCAGATGCAGATTGGGCCGGATCTAAAGATAATAGAAGAAGCACATCAGGGTATATATCATTTGCAGGTTCAAAAATCATTTCTTGGTCATCGAAGAAGCAACCAACCGTGGCATTATCTTCTACTGAAGCTGAATATAGAGGTTTGGCTAATGCAACTCAAGAAATCATGTGGTTAAATTCTTTGTACACAGATCTTGGTTTTCATTCTTGAACACCTCACATTTTTGGTGACAACATAAGCTCACTACATCTAGTAGCTAATCCGGTATACCATGCTAGAACCAAGCATATTGAAGTCCACTACCATTACGTAAGGGAGAAGCTAATGAGCAAGGATATTCAACTATCCTATGTCTCTACAGATATGCAATGTGCAGACATGTTGACTAAAGCTCTTGATGGTACAAAGTTAAGTAGATTCAAGTTGATGATTGGCTTGCAGGAAATCAAGGACAATTGAAGACTTATTTGGAGGCCAAGCATGTTAGGCTTGAGGGGGAGCTGTTGGTGCATTTCACCCAAGCCTACATGCTTGATATGCTTGATATTGTCCTCATTTGTAAGTCACATGAGTAGTCATATGAACACCTCTTGTAAAAGAGTACATTTTATCTCTTGTAAATGGAAAAAGAAAAAAGGAAAAGGATGGCTTACTTCATCCATGATGTAAAAGCAAATTCGTGGCTCTAAAGACCTAAAACCACGAAATTTAGAGCTGAGGGAATCTCTCCAAACTTTGGGGATCACTTTTAGGTGGAGCCATTTAAATTCGAATTCAAAACTCCCTCCAAGAATAGCTATAAAAGGAGCAAGAAGGAAGAGGCGATTAGCAAACCTTGTACGTGACCACTTCATGTCATTTTGTAGAGATTGAAGAGCTTACTCCATAGCTCTATCATTCTACTCCCATTGTGCAAAGATTCATTGCCAATGTGGTTGTAATCATATATGAATTTATACATTTATCATCATTCACTTCTCTGTTTTGTTCTCTGTTATACTCACTCAGAGCAGTACCTTCAGAAGGTCATAGCCCACTTTTTTGAGTGATTTAACGTACCTTAGATAGCTCTTAATGTCTAGTTTCTGCATACTCATTTTCATAGTCATTGGATTTATAGTTTTGGAGATATCTGCATTTTACTGCTCACTGGTCTATCTCTAGAGAGCCCGAGAATGGTGGGCATGTTCCAGAAATTGATAAATCTTGTTTGAAGTGCTCACTCCATCATTTGAAGTGTTTTAACTTGGATTGGGAAGCTTGCTAAGTCTATTTGCTATGCCCAAAAGGATTTTTTCTATTTCCTACCAGGTTGAGAGCACTGTTCATTTTTTCTAGTAGGTGTATGTCCAAAAATAGCAAGTTTTGGGAGCTAGTCATTTCGCAACTAGTCTGTCTTGACTTAAACTTTTGGGATACATGTGCCAAAGTACTTGGCTGATATTTTGGTGGATTTAGGAAGCTTAAAGGGTCTACTAATCAACTCTGAAGTCTCAGTTGGCTGGTGTGAAGCTGGTTGTAGCAGCACCTACTCATCTTTGGATTGCATCCACCATCTCTCTTCACAATGGTATCAGAGCATAGTCAAGCAACATGGGAGATGGATTTCCATCAACAATTGATAAATTGGATCGAAAAAACTACCTGGCATGGTCTCTAAGGATGGAGGCTTACCTTTAAGGGAGGAATCTATATGGATTCATATCCAGAGATTAACCAATGCCAACCATGAGGAACAAAGGGTAACCATCACATGAAGAATTGGAAGGACTTACAAATTGGTGGTCGAAGGATGCACTTGCAAGGTCCTATATTCTAAACTCAATCTCTGATTTTCTATTACCTCATGTCAAGGGATGCGAGACATCAAGAGAGACCTGGAATGCACTTGCTTCTTTCTTCTCTTCCAACACTCCAGCAAGGAAGAACCAATTGTGGATGGAGTTCACAACAATGAAGCAAAGCCCGAAGCAAAATGTGACTGATTATGTCACAAAGAGGAAGGAGATTTCCGACCAACTTGGAAGCATTGGAGAGATAATTGAAGAGGAGAAAATCATAAGACAAATCATGAATGGAATCAAAGCAGACGACAAGTGGGAGTCATTCACAACAGCCATGGATTTATACATGGATATGCATGTACCCGACCTCAACACACTCATGGACCAACTCTTCACTCATGAAGTAAAGATTAGCAAAGGTGGTGAGTCCTCAAGAGGTAATCAAACTTCTGCCTTATATTCTGATAAAGCTAAGGTCAAGGACAAGTCAAAGAATAGGAAGAATGAAGATGAAGGAGGCTCTTTCCAAACAAACTTTGCAGGTAGAGGAAGAGCTAGAGGAAGAGGCAGAAGTGGAAAGCAAGGCAGGGGGAGATTCCAATCATCTCAACCTTGCAACATATGTGGCTTATCTAACCATACTACTGAAGAATGTTTCAGGAACCCGAGGAACGCAAGAGGAAGAGGATTCAATAGAGGTGGCTATGGATCAAATAGAGGTAGATACAATGGAGGCTACAACAACAACAACAACAACAACTACAACAACAATTACAACAACAACAACTATCAAAGTGGCCATAGAGGAAGAAGAGACTACAATAACTATGCAGAGGAACAAAGTCAAGAAGATTCATTATTGATTATGAATCTATCAGTGAATAAGGGTAAGGATGATGATCACATATTTTACAATGATTCGGGATGCTCGAACCATGTAGCAGGAAATGTGGCTTTACTTTCTGATTTGGAAGATCCTCATAACAAGCATGAAGTGCAGACAGGAGATGACACAAAGCACTCAGTGGAGAAGATAGGTAATATGAGGACATCAGATGCGAATATGAACCTCTTAAGAAAAGTCTTGTATGTCCCTACAATTACCAAAAATTTAATAAGTTTTGGACAGATTGTTGAAAAAGGATTGCAGGTTAGATTCAATCGATTTGGAGCATATGTTGAAGACCCAAGGCAAGGCTTTCAAAGGATTGCCAAAGGAGAAAAGACAGGAAGGCTTTTCACTTTTGAAGTGGAAGATACAAAGAACATAGCTTTGTTTAGCTATGGATCTCAAACTCTAATATAGTTGGAGATATGGCACAAAAGGATTGCTCACATTGGTGAGAGGACACTCAAACAGATTTGCAGGGACCAAAGTGTACTTGGTTTGCCTAATATCACAAGGCAACACATGATTTATAAGTGTGAAGCTTGTCAACTCAGCAAGGCTCATAGACAACCTTTCAATAAGAAAGGATATATGTATCAAAATCCTTTCGATCTAGTGCACACGGATGGGTGGGGTCCAAGTAAGGAGCCATCTATATCAGGCTCAAGATATTATGTGTCTTTCATAGATGATTGTAGCAGGTGGACCATTCTGTTTTTGATGAAGCACAAGGATGAAGTGTTTAATTGCTTTAAGAAGTATATTGCTCTTGTTGAAAACCAAATAGGTAGGACTTTGAAAAGACTCAGATCAGATGGTGGAGGAGAATACTTCTCTTCTTAATTTGATGCCTTCTTGCATGAAAGAGGCATTAAAAGGGAAGTCACTACAAGGTATACACCCAAACTCAATGGTGCAGCAGAGAGGAGGAACAGAGCTATTGTCGAAGCTGCAAGGTCCATGCTCAACAAAAAGGGATTGCCAAACTACCTATGGGCAGAGGCTGTGTCGACAGCCACATATCTCATAAATAGACTTCCATCTAAGTCACTAGATGGAACCACTCCATATGAAGTGTGGAATGGAAGAAGACCTAGACTAGAGCATTGTAAAATCTTTGGATGCTTAGCCTATGCTCACATTCCTTCTCAAGTAAGAGGGAAATTGGATCCCAAGGCAGAGAAGTGTGTATTTATTGGTTATGACCAAAACCAAAAAGGATATAGATTGTAAAATCCAACCAATAAAGGATTTTCTGTGAGTAGAGATGTAATTCTTTATGAAAACAAATCATGGTTTGATGATGACAGGAAAGTGAAGCTGCCATATGACTTGGATGAAGATTTTCCATCACTTCAACCAAAGGAGCCAAAGCAGATTGAAGAAAGTGATTCGGAGATTGACCTAGAAGACTTGGAAAGACTAAAGCTATGGAAGAACAAAGGTAAAGCAAAGATGCAGGATGCTACATATGGACCCGAGAGCTCACATCAACCACTTAGAAGGTCTTCAAGGGAGAACAAGAAACCAGAGAGGTTTGGTTATGTTACTTCTTTGGTCACCAAGCACTCAATCTACATTGCAAAGGATTCAACCAATGAAGAACCTACCACATTCAAAGAAGCACAAAGCAAGAAAGCTTGGAGAGATGCAATGGATGAAGAAATGGAAGCCTTGAAGGAGAATGACACTTGGGAGCTTGTACCTAACAAGCCATCTATGAAGATAATCGGATCTCGATGGATATACAAAATCAAGAGGAATCCAGATGGAAGTATAAATAGACACAAAGCAAGGTTATTTGCTAAAGGGTTTGCTCAAACCCATGGTATTGATTATGAGGAGACTTTCTCTCCTGTTGCAAAAATGCCTACAATTAGGGTTCTCATTAGTCTTGCTGCATCTAGAAATTGGAACCTCTATCAACTTGATGTAAAGAATGCTTTCTTGAATGGATGGAATTCTGAGGAAGTGTATATGGCACAACCTCCTAGATATGAGGATGCACATCATCCTAACTATGTATGCAAACTAAAGAAAGCTTTGTATGGATTGAAGCAAGCTCCAAGAGCTTGGAATTTCAGATTGGTGACTTATTTGCAGGACCAAGGATTCAAAGCTAGCAAGGCGGATACCTCTTTGTTCATAAAGAGGAATGGATCTGAAGTGATCTATTTATGTGTGTATGTTGACGATATTATTATCACAGGCAATGATCTTGAAGGAATCAAACAAGTAAAGGCTCAAATGAAGGAGGAGTTCAAAATAAGTGACCTCGGACCACTCACTTATTTTCTTGGATTGGAGTTGATCTACACAGATTCAGGTATATACATCACACAAAGGAAGTATGTCCATGACATGCTCGTCAAGTTCAAGATGGAAAATACCAAGTGTGCAGGTACACCTATGGAGCAAAATCATAAGCTTAGTGCTTATGAAGGAGAGCCAATTGAAGACATCACAAGCTATCAAAGCTTGGTTGGAAGTTTGAACTATGCAACACTCACAAGGGTGGATATATGCTATAGTGTTAGCATATTGAGTCAGTTTATGCATAAGCCGAGAAGACCACATATGGAAGCGGCCAAGAGAGTCCTCAAGTACCTAAAGGGGACCATGAATGAAGGTTTGTTCTATTCATATACTTCAGATGTTGAGCTAAAGGTCTACTCAGATGTAGATTGGGCCGAATCTAAAGATGATAGAAGAAGCACATCAGGGTATATATCATTTGCAGGTTCAAAAATCATTTCTTGGTCATCAAAGAAGCAACCAACCGTGGCATTATCTTCTACTGAAGCTGAATATAGAGGTTTGGCTAATGCAACTCAAGAAATCATGTGGTTAAAGTCTTTGTACACAGATCTTGGTCTGCATTCTTCAACACCTCACATTTTTGGTGACAACACAAGCTCACTACATCTAGCAGCTAATCCGGTATACCATGCTAGAACCAAGCATATTGAAGTCCACTACCATTACGTAAGGGAGAAGCTAATGAGCAAAGATATTCAACTATCCTATGTCTCTCCAGATATGCAATGTGCAGACATGTTGACTAAAGCTCTTGATGGTACAAAGTTAAGTAGATTCAAGTTGATGATTGGCCTGCAAGAAATCAAGGACAATTGAAGACTTATTTGGAGGCCAAGCATGTTAGGCTCGAGGGGGAGCTGTTGGTGCATTTTACCCAAGCCTACATGCTTGATATGCTTGATATTATCCTCATTTGTAAGTCACATGAGTAGTCATATGAACACCTCTTGTAAAAGAGTACATTTTATCTCTTGTAAATGGAAAAAGAAAAAAGGAAAAGGATGGCTTACCTCATCCATGATGTAAAAGAAAATTCGTGGCTCTAAGTACCTAAAACCACGAAATTTAGAGCTGAAGGAATCTCTCCTAACTTTAGGGATCACTTTTAGGTGGAGCCATTTGAATTCGAATTCAAAAGTCCCTCCAAGAATAGCTATAAAAGGAGCAAGAAGGAAGAGGTGATTAGCAAGCCTTACACGTGACCACTTCATGTCATTTTGTAGAGATTGAAGAGCTTACTCCATAGCTCTATCATTCTACTCCCATTGTGCAAAGATTCATTGCCAATGTGGTTGTAATCATATATGAATTTATACACTTATCATCATTCACTTCTCTGTTTTGTTCTCTGCTACACTCACTCAGAGCAGTACCTTCAGAAGGTCATAGCTCGCGTTCTATTGATCTTTTTTCCGTGATTTAACATGCGTTGGATAGCTCTTACTGTCTAGTTTTTGCATATCGGTTTTCAAGGCCATTACATTTATACTTTTGGAGATATCTGCATTTTACTGCTCACTGGTCTATCTCTACAGAGCCCCGAGAATGGTGGGCATGTTCCAGAAATTGATAAATCTTGTTTTCAGTGCTCAGTCCATTATTTGAAGTGTTTTAACTTGGATTGGGAAGCTTGCTAAGTCTATTTGCTATGCCCAAAAGGAATATTTTTAATTCCTACCAGGTTGAGAGCACTGTTCATTTTTTCCAGCAGGTGTATGTCCAAAAATAGCAAGTTTTGGGAGCTAGTCATTTCGCAACTAGTCTATCTTGACTTAAACTTTTGGGATACATGTTCCAAAGTACTTGGCTGATATTTTGGTGGATTTAGGAAACTTAAAGGGTCTACTAATCAACTCTGAAGTCTTAGTTGGCTGGTGTGAAGCTGGTTGTAGCAGCACCTACTCATCTTTGGATTGCATCCACCATCTCTCTTCACAATACGGCATGTAGGTGCAAAGGTCTCATCAAAATCAATGCCTCTTTCCTGTGCATAACCCTTTGCAACAAGCCCAGCCTTATACCTGTCAACTATACCATCTGGTTTATGATTCAGCTTGTATACCCACTTAGTGCCAATGGCCTTCTTGCCTGGAGGCAAGTCACATAAAGACCAAGTACCATTCTTCATTATAGCATCATATTCAGATTGCATAGCAGCCATCCAATTTTCTGAATTTTGTGTTTCATCAAAGGAAACAGGCTCATTCTCATCATAGAGACTAGATGCATAGCATAGCAATCTGATGCAAAAGAGGCACTATGAGAGCTTGAATGATTATGATATAACAGAGGTGCATCTAATTTGCTGTCACACAAAGTCTACACTAGCCATTTTCGCTTATTTTTTCCCTGCTCAATATTAGCTCTCTCATCAACTAGTGCATCATATAAATCTGCATCAGAAATGGAATGATCTGCATCATCACATGAAACCTGCAAAGGCTGCGATGTTGCCTCATTGGGACCAACAGTAGACTGTCCACCTATAAAAAGAGGCAGCAAAGTATCATACATGTCTTTTGAGCTAATAGATGTCTCCTTAGTACATGAAAGCAATGGCTGAATAGCATCTTCCACAAAAACAACATCACAGCTAACCAGAATGTGTTTAGTCTACAGATGATACAGACGATAGCCTTTACTTTCTAAATTGTACCCAACAAAAATACATTTTACTACTTTATCATCTAATTTTCTGCGATGTTGTTCAGGCACTAATGCATATGCCAAAACAACCAAAAACACGCAGATGAGCAACAGATGGCTTGCAATCATGCCAAGCCTCATATAGAGTGATAGAGTGCAGCGCTTTAGTGGGATACCTATTCAGTACATATGCTGCACACATGACAACCTCAAGCCAAAAACTATGTGCTAAAGCCTGACTCTTGACCATACACCTCGCCATCTCCATGAATGACCTGTTCTTTCATTCAGCAACTCCATTTTGTTGAGGTTTATATGGCACTCTTCACTGGTGTTTTATCCCACGTTCAGCCAGAAATGCATTAAAATCAGAAGACATATATTCCCCCCCTCGATCTGAACGGAGGGTGCCCATTTTACATGCTGATCGATTTTCAGCCAAAATCAAAAACTGTTTGAAGCACATGAATACTTCAAAATTTTCCTTCAATGGATATACCCATGCATGCCTGTAAAAATCATTGATGAAAGTCATGAAGTAAATATAATTCCCAAAAGAAGGTGTCTGCATAGGACCACAGACATCACTATGTACAGGCTGCAATTTCTGAGTAGCCCGAACTGAACCATCTTTTTGAAAGGACAAACACTGCATTTCACCCAAAATACAGCCTTCACAAACATGTTTTCCAGGTGCCTCAAGTTTGGGCAAAGATGACACCATTTCAGATGTTTGCAAGCGTAGCAAACTATCAAAATTCAGATGACCAAAGCATGCATGACAAAGCTTTGCATCTAACATAGCCTGAGAATCATTTACTGCACATGCCAAATCATTTATAGATCTTTCATAGTCTATGACCTTATACAGCCCACGACATAAAATGCCAGAAGCAATAATCACATCGCCATTTGAGAGATCATGAACTGTACACTTGTCATCAACAAATTTCACAACCAAGCCAATCTTGGCTAATGCAGAAATTGATAACAGGTTCTTCTTGATCCCTGGCACAAATAAAGCATCTGACAAAGTGAAAGAACTACCATCAAGAGTAGTCAAAATGATCTTATCAACTCCCATAACAGGATAAGAGGAGTTGTAGGTGCATGTAACAGTATTCCTTGTAGGGGCAGGCTCGAGTGAAGAGAAGAAACTATGCTGCGAGGTAATATGTTTTGTCGCCCCCTATCAAAATACCAAACATCTGAGTCTACTACAGACATGCACTGCTCATGAGAAGATGGGTCAAAACTGCAGACAGTAGTAAATACCCATTCTTCTTCCTGCACAAGATTAGTAGACTCTGTTTTTGGTGTAGAGGCCTCTACAACAACCACCAACGTCTTTTGTCTTTGCCTCTTTAGTAGCTAGTTTAGGACAGTTCTTTATGATATGATCATTCCCTTTACAGTACTTACAAAACAATTTCTACTTTTCTAATTTCTTCTCATCTTTATCTTCCTTCTTCGAATGTGCAGAATTAGCAGATTTCTGCTTATTAGTTGAAGAGCTCCATTTTCCTTTGCCCTTCTGACTAGCCAGAAAATCTTGATCTGCAACGCACATAATGGACCTATTCTACATGGATTGATCTTCCTGCAACAAAACAAAGACTAACTCCTCAAATGATAAGGCATTTGGATTTCCTTTCATCATCAACCGAAGAGTAGAAGCAAAACTCTGATATGAATCACGAAGACCATTCATAACGGTTTGCACAAGTGAGCTATCTGGTATAACCTCATCAACAGAAATCAATTGTTCCTTCAAGTTTTTGATCTTCCTTAGGAAACTTTCCATAGAATCATCTTAATTCATGTGCTCACTCTCCAACTCTTTTCGGAGGTAAGCAACAGGAGCCTCATTCCTAGCTTGATACAATGTGGTAAGTGTATCCCAAGCATCTTTAGCTGTTCTGCAAGAGCGAATCTGAGGAATAATGGCACATTTGACAGACAAACCTATCAATGCATGTGCCTGGGTATCTCTGCCATCCCAACGAATCTCCTCTATAGTAGGTGCAGCAGAAACCATAGCCTGAAGAGGAATATGCAGAATATCACCATCTTCGACACCTTTTGCATCAGCTTGAGTACCTGTAGTTGTAACAGTTGCAAGTGTGATAGGATGTTTTTTGACAACCTACACAATGTTCCACAGTCGTTTCGCAACGAACACATGTCGCATCGTATAAGCCCATAATGGGTAGTTGGTACCATCCAACTTATCCTCAATAGCCAACATACAAAATACATCACTGCTTTCAGCCATGGCCGGTGACTAAAATACCTTGATGCAAAAAATTGACTGTATCTCAAAAAGTTGAACAGAACTGCCCAGACGAATTCCACTAGACCTGTAGCAGACTTCGAGATGCTTATACTAGCAAACAGAAACTGGTATATACCTTTGGCACAAAAAGACAAAATAGCTTACATAAGCACTATGATAGTGCGTTCGGAGGCCGAAACGAGCTCAGGTAGCGAAGCGGGGGAAAACAATTTTTTGCAATTCTAAGATTGCAAATGGAGGAGTGTTGACAATGCCCTAGATGAAGCGTCAACCTCCTCTGATACCAATTGTTCGAGTTAGACATCTGCGGAAGCACGTGAACAGCACAAGGAAGAAGAAGAAGCTTGGAGCACAACACACAATACTGAATGTATTACTAGAGAATGTACAAAGATAAGTAGCCCATTAGGGCAATAGGCGTATATACAAGCTGGGGGAGAAAAACCTCCTAAAGAGGGAAAAACGTGCCTCGGCAGTACTAGTGTGTTCACACACATCACTACCTAAATATAACAAGAGGGCATACATAGAAACTAAAGTAAAACGAAAAGGGGCACCAAAGGAAACAAAAATCCAATGATGGCACATTAGGGGAAAAAGTGAACCCTACATGGGCCTTCTAAGGCTCACTAATTTTTAGGGATTAAAATTAAAAAAAAGAGGGATTAAGGCCATAAATAAACCACTAGTGGTTTTGCAATAAAATATTTCCTTTAAGGAATGTGCTCATGTCAAATATAGTCATGGGAGATCGTATTTCTAGGATAATTACACGCCAACGGCCATGATCTTCTTCAGTTTGCCTCTCAAAAGAAGACAAAGCTGATTCCAAGGAAGGAACAGTCGTGGATATTCTTATTCATTGGATGAAATGCTAACAGACGGCTTGGATCGAAAGGAGTTTGTATGTCACAATAAGACAAATTTTGAAGCATTCAATGAAGAGAGAGAGCATCTAGACTGGCAGAAAATAACAAAAGAGGAGGTGCAGTTCCGTCGTGGGGTGGATTCTCTTACGTTTGATGGCTCAAGATCCGACGGCTATGACTTGATCTTGGGATCCTCTCAAGAATAAAGATTCACAACCATTGGATCTAGAAGTGATCCAACGACTGTAGCTCACTGCATTCCAAAATTCAAGGCAAATGAATCTAGACCACTCCCTTTTAAGTCAATCCGACGATGAAGATACAAAGGAGAAGTTTTTCAAGATTTTCAAGCTAAACCATTAGATCTTTTCCACATCTAAGGGACCATATTGTATGTCGACCTTTTTTGACATTTAACATGAGCCATTAGATCAGTAAGTTAATCCAATGGCTATGATTCAAAATGTAGGCCTATCAAACCACTTTTGGAGAAGAACTCCTGGTTTTTAGTCCTTCATACCACTTTTCACTACAAACAAACAAGGGAAGCCTATGCCTAGTCGAGGTGATTAAGGGAGTAGACTGTGGCCACCACCCTCTTCTCATTGGTCCATCACTAATCATCTCTTAATCTAAACGGCCAATGCAGGGTTCATTTTTTCCCCTAATGACTCATCTTCAATGGAGTTCTCAAGCTTTTCAAACCAAAATTGATTAATACCAATTAGCATCCCACCGGACCCCCCGTGGGTGTGATGTCAAAATCCAATCATGGGTCCGGGAGACATGTCTAAGACGTTTTTGGAGATCTGCTCCATCAATTTTAGCCTCTTGAATACAAATAAATTATGGGTTTAGGCTAATGTTGTGAAGCCATTCACCAATGATGGACGCTCTTGATGGGTCCGTTAGCCCTCTAGCACTTAACAAGATGATGATCATTGTCGTAAGTTACCCTCTTTGCATGACGGGGCCTTCTCCTTTCTCTTATTGGGTTCATCTTTCTTTTTCATTGGGAGGGGGTCCCAACTTAGCAATTTGTTATTGTGGGGGCTTTTCCAGGGTAGCTCAATATGTTGTTTCCCCTTGTGGGATGCTTCCTATTAGAATGAATAGGAAACCGTTTCTGGAATAGTCGATCCAATAATGAAAATTTCACTATCCATGTTATCTTCACTACTATCGGTCCCATCCCCATCGGCTTCTAGGTTAAGGGGGCCTTAAAAACCTCTTCGTTTGCCGGTTGATTCAATGTCCCTTTCTTGTCTTAATGAGCATTTCTGGAGGCTTCTTGCTTTTGCTTGCTTATTTGTCTCAATGGACAATATTTAATCTTGTGACCTTCTTGTCGACAACGAAAGCACGCATTAGGTAAGTTTTTGTAATTGATGTCTTGTTCCCAGAAATCCCCTTTGCCCAAGTCCACTTTCATCTTTGATGGAAGCGGCGTGCTGAGGTCATCCTCAACACAGATTTGAGGGTGCCACCATGTGTTGAACGAATGTCTTGCACCTTCATAAATAAGACCACGAACATCCTCCCATGAAGCCAAGGGTTTTCCAATAGGAGAAACAATGTCCCACGTGAAGTTCTACAAGAAGTATGGCAAGTTAGTGAGCTCGACCTAGAGAGGGTACCGAAGAGATTTCGATTTGTCAGGAATAAAATCGAGGAACCATATGAACAGGCATAGGGTCGCCCTGGCCGAGTTGCCAAGTTCCGACATTGAGGGCTCCGAACACCATATCTTCATTCTCAAAGACTAGCAACATATGACTAGCTAGTAAGAACTAACATTTACAAACAATCAACCCACTGGGGAACCACTCATTACGAAGCCATTGGTGCAAGGTTTCGAGCAGGGGCCTATGGCCAAACACTTGTCCGATGACGCAAACTTTCTTGATATCTTCTCGCATTGACAGAATTGTGGATGTATTGAGGGAGACCAAGGGAGGCTCAACACCCTTGGAGGCCCTTAGGGCGACACAAGATCCCCCCTCCAAAATAGGGTCCAAGTTATCGATCTCCCCTGGGGGCAGGGCCAAGTTGCTTCTCACAAGGGAGGGGGGCACCATAGCCATGACAAGGACACCGACTTGCATGACAGAGACAAAAATTTGGGATGACCATGGACCAAGTAGAGAAGTAATCCACCTTAATAGCTTCAGAGAAGAAACACCCCTTTTTTTCCGAAAATGCTCTTCCAAAGTCTTTAAGGACCCTCCTTAAAAAGAACAGTTGTTAGTGTGAAAAGCCCCCACTTTAGATAAAGTACTCTCCTTATCGTTTTTGCTTTCTTTTCCTTATTTTCTTTATCTTTTTTCTCCCTTCAACACTCAATTAAAAGCTTTGACCTTCCCAAAGTGTGTGCCAAGAAGCACCACGAGGCCCGCCATGAGAGGCATCTGCAATTCTTCACGCTAAGAAGAAGGGAAATACCCACCCAGAGCTAAAAATCTAAAACCAAAAGAAAACGTGTAGCTCACACATTCTTTCTTAGAATGATATATTGATTAAAGTACTGATTTTATGCGTGTTTGAAAAAAAAGATCCTGTTCCAATAAGTGCATTGTTTTGCTCATTTGAGTGAGCTTTTCCTTGCGCTCTCTCTCTCTCAACTCCATCACTCTCCTATAAATTATTTTGTGGACCGCTTGAATTTCCCATCATGCAACTCACGATTGAGTCATCATAAAGAAAGAGCTTGGATATCGTGTCGACGCGCAATAAAGTCCTCAGTGGAGCATTCATTCATATTCTTGCAAAGAGTGTGACGCTCATTCTTGCATTACATGGAAATGTGGCGACGCCCATATGATGGGTGGTGAAAGCATGGAGGCATGGGTGAAGCGTTATTTTAAGGAATCTATATGGAGTTGAAATAGTGCTTGAATGGCATAATAGGAAACCACTCGCCTTGTTCAAAGAGAGCATGTCATATTCATATTTCACTTGCCTCTCATTATTTTAAGGTGGCTTGTTTTCTTCATAACAAATAATGGATGCACGCTCGCCTCGAATGCCTCTCCTTATCACAAAGAGTTTGTCACCTCTTGGAGATCAAGCTCCTTCTTCTTACCTAAGGTGTATGCTCACCCCATGTTGCAATGTTGCAAGGAACACAAAGGTAAAGGCGACTACTCGCCTATCTTGCACTACTTTACCCATATGGTCTTATGGCAATTAGGCGACCAACCCTCTTCGGACTCTTGAGAAAGAGGGTGACCACCCTTTTTCTCCCAACCCTCTCCACCCAAGGTGACCAACCCATTCTTTGCACACGTAGGAGGAGTTGACCACCCATGTGGGTTGGTGCAGTTGGGCCACCACCCATCTTCTACATGCCCTTTGGGTGACCACCCACCTTCTACATGCACTTGGGCGACCACCAAATTTTGGGCTTCTCAAATCTAGGCGACCACCAATTCTACAAAATCAAGGGCGAGGCCACGAACCACTTTTGGAAAACTCCACATCATGGGGCAGGCCGCAGACCATTTTGGCATAATATGAGGTGAGGCCACCAACCACTCTTGGCTAACTACACATCATGGGGCCACTACCTAAAGTCTTGCTACATCAAATAGAGACTCGTTGGGTGGCTATGTGATGACACACTTGGAGGGTGGCGATGAGCTTATGAAGGGCTCCATGTGATGACACACTTGGAGGGTGGCTACTGACTTATGAAGGGCTCCACCATGAGCTGGAGTATATTTTGTCAATCAAGTGTTAGAGTGAAAAGTAGTGCAGGGAATACCGCCGCCAAGCTTTGGTTGTGTCAGAGGCTAAAATTGGGGGCCTAATTGAAGTTGTCTACTAGAGCCATAATTAGTCCACTCCTCCTCCTCTTTGGGCACCACTTTGGCACGTGCAGCACTTAAGGCTAGCATTTGGCAAGGCCATCCTGGCCTCTCAGGAGTCTATATAAATAGATATTTGGCACTCATTTGGGGGGGCTATGATCTCAATCAGTGAGTGTGTGATCTCAATCCTGTGGATCTTTGGGACTATTGCGTATCATCATTACCTTCATTTGTTGATGCTAATTGAGGCTATTTTCTGGTCTACTCTTTGTACTCTGTTGCTACAAGCACACTATTGGATGCCACGTTGTGGTGAGTATACAGAGCCTCGCTTCCCAGTGGAGTTGGTGATTATCATTACAAGGTGATTGAGTGGCTCTGATCTAGTCATTGGCATACATCGATGAATTTCTTGTGGATCAAGTCATCATCTTTGTTGTATTCATGATGTTTGTTAGAACTCTGTGTTGGAGTTAGATGTCTGCAGAAGCACGTGAACAACACAAGTAGGAAGAAGAAGTTTGGAGCATAACACACAATACTGAATGTATTACTAGAGAATGTACAAAGATAAGTAGCCCATTAGGGCAATAGGCATATATACAAGCCGGGGAAAGAAAACCTCCTAAAGAGGGAAAAAATGCCCCGGCGGTCCTAGTGTGTTCACACACATCACTACCTAAATATATCAAAAAATCACCCGTGGGAGTGATACGGTGAACAAGGAGCTAGCAATCATGTATAAGGAAGTGCCAAGCTATGTGGAATCAATCCACAAAAGGAAGTAAGCCCAAAGCTTTGTGTAAAGCTTCAAACTTCTCCCTAGGTAGAGCCTTCGTGAAAAGGTCTGCAATGTTCTCTTGCGTGGGCACATATGCCAAGCTGATCTCCCCAATAGAGAACCTCTCCCTGACATAATGATAATGCACATCAATCTGCTTAGTGCGAGCATGGAACACAGGGTTCCTCGCAACTGCTAATCCACTTTGACTATTAGTGAAGATGGTAGTGGCAGAAGACTAGCCAACACCCAAATCAGCCATAAGGCATCTGAGCCACACACACTCAACAGTAGCTTTGAAAGTTGCCCTATACTCAGCCTCACAACTGGAAGTGGCCACAATAGGCTGCTTCTTGCTCAACCAAGATATACATAAGCTACCAAGCATGAAGCAATACCCACTACTAGACACATGAGTGTCATAACAACCAGCCTAGTGAGAGTTAGAAAAAGCATGCAAATCTGGCAGTAGAGATCCCCCCTTGGGATGAAACAACCTAAGTACCCGAGTACCACTCAAGTAATGAAAGATGGGCTTAACCGCCTGTCAATGCTTGACACCTGGGCAATGCATAAACTTGCTCATCTGTGAGACAGCAAACTCAACATCTGGATGAGTTATGCATAAGTAAATCAAGCATCCAAGAGCGTGCTTATAGAGAATGGCATCAAATGCATCTCTAGCATCCTGAAGACTCAATCGTAAACCTGTCTCCATAGGAGTGGCAATAGGCTTACAATCTTCAAGGCGGAAATGCTACAATAATGTGTTAATATATTTCGTTTGACACAAAGCCATTCCACCACCAATGTGCATAAACTGAATGCCCAAATAGTGATGCAAATGCCCCAAATCAGATATCTCAAATGAAGCATGTAAATCAGCCTTAAAATCAGCAATATTCCTCTCATGAGGACCAGTAACCAGCATGTCATCAGCATAAACCACAATGATCAAAAGTACATAATTGACATGCTTAACGTATAAGGTGCTTTCAGCTGGACTGTTCTCAAAACCATGTGCAACCAGATAGGCATGTATCTTTTCATACCAAACACGTGGTGCTTGCTTTAAGCCATGTAATGCCTTCTTTAACCTACACACCTGGTTCTCATGCTCTTTTTGCACAGAGCCAAGGCGCTAAGAAACATAAACTTCTTAATGGAAGTCTCCATTCAAAAATGTTGTTTTGATATCCAACTGATGTACATTCAAACCATGATGAGCTACAGGTGCAAAGGTCTCATCAAAATCAATGCCTTTTCCTTGCGCATAACCCTTTGCAACAAGCCTAGCCTTATACCTGTCAACTGTACCATTAGGCTTGCACTTCAACTTGTATACCCACTTATTCCCAATGGCCTTCTTGCTACGAGGCAAGTCACATAAAGACCAAGTACCATTCTTCATTATAGCATCATATTCAGATTGCATAGAAGCCATCCAATTTTGTGGATTTTGTCCTTCATCAAACAAAACAGGATCATTCTCATCAGAGAGACTAGATGCAGCCATACCATAGCAATTTGATGCAAAAGAGGCACTATGAGAGCTTGAACAAGTGCAATATGATAAAGGTGCATTTAATTTGCTATCACACAAAGTCTGCACCAGCCATTTTGGCATAGTTTTTGCCTGCTCAATATCAGCTCTCTCATCAACAAGTGAATCATGTAAATTTACATAAAAAATGGAATGATCTGCATCACCACATGAAACCTGCAAAGGCTGAGAAGTTGCCTCATTAGGATCAACATTAGGACCAGTATCATACATGTCTTTGGAGCTAACATATGTCTCCTTAGTACATGAAGGCAATGGCTGAATAGCATCTTCCACTAAAACAACATCACGGCTAATGAGAATGCGTTTAGTCTGTCGATGATACACACGATGTCCTTTACTTTCAGAACTATACCCAATAAAAATACATTTTACTACTTTATCATCCGATTTTCTACGATGTTGTTTGGGCACTAATGCATATGCCAAACAACTAAAAACATTCAGATGAGCAAGAGATGGCTTGTGATCATGCCAAGCCTCATATGGATTGATAGACTACAATGCTTTAGTGGGACACCTGTTCAGTATATATGTTGCACACATGACAGCCTCAAGCCAGAAACTATGTGGTAAAGCCTGGCTCTTAATCATACACCTTGCCATCTCCATGAGTGACCTGTTCTTTCATTTAGCAACTCCATTCTATTGAGGTGTATACGTCATTGTACACTACTATTTTATCCCACGTTCAGCCAAAAATGCATTAAAATTAGAAGACATATATCCCCCCCCTTGATCAGAACGAAGGGTACCCATTTTACATGCTGACAGATTTTCATCCAAAACCAAAAACTGTTTGAAGCACATGAACACTTCGGTCTTTGTCTTCAATGGATATACCCATGCATGACTGGAAAAATCATCAATGAAAGTCACAAAGTAAAGATTATTTCCAAAAGGTGTCTGCATAGGACCATATACATCACTATGTATAAGCTGCAATTTTTGAGTAGCCCAAAATGAACCATCTTTTGGAAAGGAGGAATGCTGCATTTTGCCCAAAATACAGCCTTCAAAAACATGATTTCCAGGTGCCTCAAGTTTGGGCAAAGAGGACACCATTTCAGATTTCTGTAGGTGTAGCAAACTAGCAAAATTCAGATGACCAAAGCGTGCATGCCAAAGCTTTGCATCTGACATAGCCTGAGAATCATGTACTGCACATGCCGAATCATTTACAGATATTTCATAGTCTATGAGATTATACATCCTATGACATATAATGGCAGAAGCAATAATCACGTTGTCATTGGACAGGTCATGAACTGTACATCTGTCATCAACAAATTTCACAACCAAGCCGATCTTGGCTAATGCAAAAACTGATAACATATTTTTCTTGATCCTTGTCACAAACAATGCAATTAATAAAGTGAAAGAACTACCATCAGTAGTAGTCAAAATGATCCTACCAACTCCCATAACAGGATAAGAGGAGTTGTTGGCACCTGTAATAGTATTCTCTGTAGGGGTAGGCTCGAGTGAAGAGAAGAAACTACGCTGTTAGGTAATATGTTTGGTCAATCCACTATCAAAGTACCAAACATCTGAGTCTACTCCAGACACGCACTGCTCATGAGAAGATGGGTCAAAACTGCAAATAGTAGTAAACACCCATTCTTCTTTTCCTGCACAAGATTAGCAGACTCAATTTTTGGTGTAGAGGCCTCTGCAACAACCATTCAAGTCTCTTTCTTCTTTGCCTCTTTAGCAGCCAGTTTTGGAGATTTCTTTATGATATGATCATTTCCTTTACAGTACTTGCAAAACAATTTTTGCTTTTCTGATTTCTTATCATCTTTTTCTTCCCTCTTTGATTGTGCAGAATTAGCAAATTTTTGCTTACTAAGTGATCCTCCTGCAACAAAACAGAGACTAACTCCTCAAATGACAAGGCATTTGGATTGCCTTTCATCATCAACCAAAGACTAGAAGCAAAACTTTGATATGAATCAAGAAGACCATTCAAAACGGTCTGCACAAGTGAGCTATCTTGTATAACCTCATCAGTAGAAATCAATTGTTCCTTCAAGTCTTTGATCTTTGTTAGAAAAATATCCATAGAATCACCTTCATTCATGTGGTCACTCTTCAACTGTTTTTTGAGGTAAGCAACACAAGCCTCGTTCCTAGCTTGGTACAATGTGGTAAGTGTATCCCAAGCATCATTAGCTGTTCTCCAAGAGTGAATGTGAGGAATAATAACACGTTTGATAGACAAAGCTATCAATGCATATGCCTGGGCATCTCTACCATCCCAACAAATTTGCTCTCCAGTAGATGCAACAAAAAGGAATATGCAGAATATCATCATCTTTGACACCTTTTGCATCAGCTTCAGTACCTGCAATTGTAACACTTGCAGGTGTGATAGGACGTTTTTCAACACCCTGCACAATGTTCCACAGTCCTTTTGCAACCAATACATGTCGCATCATATAATCCCACAACGGGTAGTTGGTACCATCCAACTTATCCTCAACAGCCAACATATGAAATATATCACTGCTTTTTGCCATGGTTAGTGACTAAAATACCTTGATGCAAAAAATTGACTGTATCTTAAAAAGTTGAACAAAACTGCCTAGACCAATTTTGTTAAACATGTAGCAGACTTCGAGACGCTTATATTGGCAAACCAAAACTGGTATATACCTTTGGCACAAAAAGACAAAATAGCCTACGAAAAGCACAACGAAGAAGAAGAAGCTTGGAGCACAGCACACAATATTGAATGTATTACTAGAGAATTGTACAAAGATAAGTAGCCCATTAGGGCTATAGGCGTATATACAAGCTGAGGGAAAAAAACCTCCTAAAGAGGAAAAAAAGTGCCCGCTAGTGTGTTCACACACATCACTACCTAAATATATCAATACTCTTGCACTCTTTCTAGTTAGTTTATGGAATGGCATGCTAGCCCTCTGTTTCATTCTTTTGTAGCATTGTAGCATTCCATAATCATTTTCTAAGTTGAGAAGTGGTTTCCTCTCTGAGAGAGCACTTGTCATTGATCCTTTCTCTACGATTGTACATTTTCTCTTTTGTTGGTGTCTTTGTTGTCAATGAAGGTGCCTACACACAGGAATGTTACAGGGTATACTTCCCTAAGGAGAACCCCCCTTGAGTAGACAGAGTAGTGGACAGGTATATAGTTTGATATTATTGGAAGTGGATATCCCAGTACCTCCTCTACAGTTTGGCATGCCCGGTGGGACTCTTTGCATTATTGTGTGAGGTACCTAGTGTGCAAGATATAGTTGTTGTTGCATTGCTTTCTTGATTTTTTGAATTCTCTGAGTGGGTACATGACCCACATTCGAGTAGATAGAGAGCTCCTTCATGTACAAAAAAGCCTCAAGAAGTGAGCTCTACCTTCATATAGTACCCCTCTACCCTCAAATGTTTCCATTGATTTGGCTTCAAACCCGCTTTCAAAAGAGAAGCTGAGGAGGACATTAGATTTTTCCTCAGATACTTCAGAAGCAGCACTAATGCCAATGGAGGACCTTTCTCATTTACTCTCTAGGTTCAATATCAAGTTCCCTACATTTAACGGACTCGCTTATGAGGATGGGGATGATCACATGAGGAGATTCATCTCGTTATGCCGTGGAAAAGGACTACAAAACTGAGAGGATGCAATGTTGGTACTCTTCCCATCTACATTGGAAGGCCTTGTAGACAAATGGTATAGTCAATATTGTTGGTACAAGGCAATCAACAATTGAAGTTTTGAGTGAAGACTTGAAGTCAAGGACTGAAGAAAAGACCAAAACATGAAGCATGAAGGAAATGCATATCCAGGAGATAAAGATGTGTATACATATGTACATTATTTTAGAGTCAGTTCATCATATACTTTTGTATGGTCATGAGCTTGTAAAAATTTGCCTATATATATAAAGAAAATGTCGGGGCAAAGTAAGAGAGATTATGTGAGAACAAGAATCTTTAAGTTGGAAGGTAAACTACCTGTGGCTAAAAGCATTTTCATAAACGGGTTCTAGATTAAAAGAACCAAGTGTTAGAAGTTACATGTGTCTGAATCGACTTCTTAGAAGAACAGTTTTAGATATAGCTAACTTGTTAAATTCATTTCTCAAGATATACTGAATCTTTTGAAGTCATTAAACTTGAAGAAGGTGCGCAAACTATAGGCAACACTGTGTGCAAAGTTTTGTAAAAAACTTTACACATTTGATAAGTCAATGAGAGAGCTATGCGCACCAGACTTTCTCTAGAGTTATCATCTTCACATTTGGGTCAAATTTTTGATAATTTGTCATTGATCCTCTAAATTGGAGAACGTTTGGAGTTACTCTTGATATAGAGGTGTTCTAAATTCAAGAGTAGCTTGTTCTTTTGGAGATTAACACTCCCCATCGGTGGTATCAGAGTAGGAAGTATCAAAATTGAAGGAAGGAGAACCCCGATTGCTGCAGACATAAAGAATTCAACAATTAAAGATTCAGAAGGTGAAAGATTGAGAGCAAAGCTTGAGAAGGAGGCCAAATGACATCAAGGAATACAAAAGGAGTATCATTCGAAGTAAAGGTACATCTATTACTCATAAAGTGTGAAGAATTCAATACATAGGTGAAGAAAGGATGGGAGACTCTCTTCAAATAGAGAAGTTGGATAGAGAGAACTATCCAACATGGTCAATGAGGATGGAAGCTCACCTTATGAGCAAAGATTTGATAGGATACATCACAGGTGAAGAAGAAAAGCCTCAGTTCAGAGATCCTAGTGTTCCAACTAGGTAAGAATTATCATATTTGAAGACTTGGATGAAGAAAGATGCTCAAGCTAGGGGCATTATTTACATGGGAGTTAATGACTACTTGCTACCTCACATTAGAGGTCTTGAAAGTGCAAGTGATATATGGAATGCTTTGGAGGAGCATTTCAAAAACACCACAAAATCAAATAAGGCATCTTTGTGGGCAGAATTCACCACATTCAAGAAGAAGGCCTCTCAATCCATCTGAGATTATGTAACAAGAACGAAGGACATTGCAGATGCATTACGATCAGTTGATGAAGACATTGAGGAGGATAAATTGGTAAGGCAAATCCTCACAGGTTTGAGAGGTGATGACAACTGGAAGCCATTCATTTTGTCTACTAAATTATCACTTGATCATTTCACTCCTGATTTAAATCATTTGCTAGGACATATGCTAGCATTTGAGCAGGATGTCAAAGGTGAAAGTGATAAGAGTGTAGGTCAAGCAATGTATTCAAAAGATAAGAAGAAGAATATCAAAGGGAAGCAACAAGCAAATGAAGATGAAGGTACAACTAGCCAAGCCAACTTCCTAAGAGGAAGAGGAGGTGGCAAAGGTAGAGGAAGAAGCAGGAGTAATAAAGATGGAGTCAAAGCTTGTTGGATTTGTGGTAAGACAAATCACTTAGCTAATGATTGTTGGCATAATACTCAAAGCAATGGTGAATATAATCAGAATTTTAATTCAAGAGGAAGAGGTGGTAGGAATCAAAGAGGTAATTTCAGAGGTAGAGGTAGTAGAGGTTACTTTGGAAGAAATGCAGGTAGAGGATTCCAAAGTCAACAATACAACAATACCTACTACAATTATGCTTCTGATCAGAAGGAGGATTCAACATTGATAATGAATGCAACTTGTGAAAGGCAAAGTGAAGACCAAAGAGTCTTCTACATTTACTCATGGTGTAGCAATCACCTGAGTGCTAAGATAGCCTTGATGACTGATTTGGAGAATAAGATAAATAATCATGTAGTTCAAACACGTGACAATACAAAGCACAATGTGAAGTCAATTGGATCAGTGAAGGCCAAGGATGGTAGTACTCTCTTGAGTAAGCTTTTGTATGTTCCTACAATTCCTAAGAATCTGATAAGTGTAGGCCAAATTGTTGAAAAAGGTTATGAAGTTAGGTTCACTAATGAAGGAATGTTTGTGGAAGACCCTAGCAATGGGTACAAACAAATTGTTTCAGGGAAAAAAGAAGGAAGATTGTTCACATTGAAGATCCAAGGGAATGTTGGTCATGCCTTGTTCACTTATGGAGGACATAAGATCTCTGAGTTAGATCTTTGGCACAAAAGGCTTGGACACTTTAATGAAAGAGGTATCAAAGATATGGTTAATAATGTTTAGTGCTTGGATTGCCTAATGTTGCATGTCAACATATGACATACAGATGTGAGGCATGTCAATTAGGTAAGGCTCATAAGCAATCTTATTCCAAGCATGGTTTTATGTATTTAGAGAAGCTTGAATTGGTACACACAGATGTGTGGGGACCATCAAAGGATTTCAGTGTCAATGGCTCAAGGTATTATGTGATTTATGTTGATGATGCTACCAGATGGATCACTATCTATGTGATCAAAGATAAGTCAGAGGTATTCAATACATTCAAACATTATCATGTGTATGCAGAGAGAATTACAGGTCATAAGTTAAAGAGACTAAGGTTAGATGGAGGGGGAGATTATTTCTCTAATGAGTTCAGTGATTATTTATGGAATGCAGGTATAAAAAGGGAAATTACTTGCAGGTACTCTCCTCAAGAAAATGGTGTAGTAGAAAGGAGGAATAGAACTCGTATTGAGTTTGCAAGATCCATGATGAAGGAGAAAAATTGCCCTAATTATTTGTGGGCTGAGACTGTAAACACAATTACGTATTTGGTTAATAGATTACCATGTAAAGCTTTGCAAGGTATGACACCATATGAGGCATGGTGGGGTAAGCGACCTACTCTAGATCATTGCAAAGTATTTGGATGTTTGGCATATGCATATGTGCCATCTCAATTAAGGCACAAATTGGAACCTAAAGCTGAAAAGTATGTGTTTATTGGATATGATAATAAGCAGATGGGATATAGGTTGTGGAGTCCATCCACAAAACAATTCCTAGTGTCAAAGGATGTTACATTTGATGCACAAGGTACTTGGTATGCAGGTACAATCAATATTTATGCAGGTGATGAAGAAGTTATGAATCAGAAGAAAGGTAAATCAAAAGTTCAGACATTTGATGAAGAGGAAAACAATGAAGTATAGGTTGAAGTTGAAGAAGTGCCAAGATTCGATCTAGAGTGTGATGAGCCAGAAACCTCAAGAAGTGGAGAACTTAGAAGGTCATCAAGACACAAATGGCAACCTACAAGGTAAAGCTATGACACTTCTTCTTTGGCTACCAAAGATTATGCTTATATGATAAAGGCAGATGAAGACCCTTCTACATATGAAGAGGCAAAAGGTAAGGAAAATTTGGAGAAAGCTATGCAGGAAGAGTATGATGCATTGATGGAGAATGAGACTTGGGATTTGGTTCCTAAACCAAATAGTCAGAAGATCATTGGATGTAAATGGGTCCACAAGACAAAGAGGTTTGTAGATGGAAGCGTGTCTAGGTATAAAGCTAGACTTGTTGTGAAGGGTTTTGCTCAGACATATGGTATAGATTATGATGAGACATATAGTCCTGTGGCAAAGATGACAACCATTAGGACACTCATAGCTATTGCTGCATGTAAAAGTTGGAAGTTATGTCAACTAGATGTGAAGAATGCTTTTCTAAATGGTTATATTTCAGATGATGTTTTCATGGAGCAACCACAAGGATTTAGAGATGGAAGGTATCCTGATCATGTGTGCAAGATCAAGAGAGCTTTGTATGGTTTGAAGCAGGCCCCAAGGGCATGGAATTATAGACTTGTAAAGTTCTTGAAAGAACTTGGTTTCCAAGTATCTAAAGCAGATAGTAGCTTGCTTGTTAAAGCAAGTGATGATGGATTCATTTACATGTGCATATATATTGATGATATAATTCTTACAGGTACAGATGAGAAAGGCATTCAAAGCCTAAAGAAGCAAATGGAGAAAGAATTTAAGATCAATGACTTGGGAGATTTTTCATATTTCTTGGGCATGGAGATCTCATACACTCAACATGGAGTGTATGTAACTCAAGAAAGGTATTTGAAGAACTTGTTGATCAAGTTTAAAATGAATGACTACAGGGTAGCACCTACTCCAATGGAGGTGAATCACAAGTTAAGCAGATATGGAGGAGAAGAGTTCAAAGATATGAAGCTATATCAAAGTTTGGTTGGTAGTTTGATTTATGCTACTTTAACTAGACCTGACTTGTCATATGCAGTGGGAGTATTGTCTCAATTCATGCATTGTCCTAGGAAAGAACATTGGATTGCAGGACAAAGAGTGTTGAGGTACATTAAGGGTACACTCAAAGAAGGTTTGTATTATGGTTTTACATCAGATACAAACATCAAGATATATAGTGATGTAGATTGGGCAGGTAATCCAGATGATAGGAGATCAACATATGGATACTTGTGTTATGTGGGAGATAAGTTAATTTCATGGTGTTCAAAGAAGCAACACAGAGTTGCTTTGTCATCTACAGAAGCAGAGTACAAAGGTATGGTTGAAGTTGCAAAGGAAGTGATATGGCTTAAGACTGATGAAGAGTTTTGACATCATTCAGAGTACACCTACTATTCATGGAGATAACATGAGTTCATTATATTTAGCTGCTAACCCTGTGTTTCATGCCAGGACTAAACACATTGAGATTTAGTATCACTTTCCAAGAGAGAAGGTGATGGATAAAGAGATTGAAGTCATACATACTTCAACAAAAGATCAGATAGCTAATATGCTAACCAAAAGCTTGGATGGACCAAAGCTACAGAGACTCAAAGACATGGCAGGCATAAAGAAGATAGATAAAACCTCAATTGATGATTAAGGGGGAGTTGTTGGTGCAGGGCAATCAACAATTGAAGTTTTGAGTGAAGACTTGAAGTCAAGGACTAAAGAAAAGACCAAAACATGAAGCATGAAGGAAATGCATATCCAGGAGATAAAGATGTGTATACATATGTACATTATTTTAGAGTCAGTTCATCATATACTTTTGTATGGTCATGAGCTTGTACAAATTTGCCTATATATATAAAGAAAATGTCGGGGCAAAGTAAGAGAGATTATGTGAGAAGAAGATTTGAGAAGAATTAGATGTCATTAGACTTTTATGTGAGAACAAGATTTGAGAAGAATTAGATGTCATTAAAAGTGAGTAGAATATCTCTCATTACTCAGATGTAAGAATTTCTCAGAAATGAAGAATGTTGCACCCGATCTTTCTGTGTATTCTCCTTCTGTGCTTGATCATTTCAAGAATCCTTTTGTAGATGTCTAAGTTCATAGTTAATGAGTCTATGGTTAAAGTTTGAGAGCCTAATTGTAAACAGGCTGTGAGAATTCACTCGTTCCTGAAACAGGCGCAAAATTTGATGATAATGTTTTAGTCAGTTCTCCTTCCACAGTGTAAAGTTTTGAGCAAGCAAGCACTCAATCTTTAAGTTGGAAGGTAAGCTACCTGTGGCTAAAAGCATTTTCATAAACGGGTTCTAGATTAATAGAACCAAGTGTTAGAAGTTGCAGGTGTCTAAATCGACTTCTCAAAAGAAGAGTTTTAGATATAGGTGACTTGTTAAATTCATTTCTCAAGATATATTGAATCTTTTGAAGTGATTTAACTTGGAGAAGGTGCGCAAACTATAGACGACAGAGTGTGCAAAGTTTTGTAAAAAACTTTACACATTTGATAAGTCAATGAGAGAGTTATGTGCAGTAGACTTTCTGTAGAGTTATCATCTTCACATTTTGGTCAAAATTTTGATAATTGGTCATTGATCCTCTAAATTGGAGAAGGTTTGGAGTTACTCTTGATATAGAGGTGTTCTGAATTCAAGAGTAGCTTGTTCTTTTGGAGATTAAAACTCTCTATCAAATATTCAGACGGCCACTTCACTGCATGGGAGGCACTGAAAACACCGTTCTCATAGACATTCCGACCAAGCAACTCCTCAGAAAGAGCTCTAGATTATCTAGAGAACCTAAAACTAAGATCAGGTGAATCCTTTCACGAACTTCACACTAGAACAACAACACTTGTTTCACGTCTACCACATGCTCTAGGTGATTTCGTGGTAAAAAAATTAGAGAAAGCTCTACCCAAGTCATCTTAGCAAAAGCTTTGCAAATCTCTTAGGTTCGATGCAACACTTGATGATTTTGTCGTAGTTGCATCATGCATTGAGGAATCTATGCTACATTTTGAAGGGGAGGCCCAAACAGATTATGCATCAGACTAAGATCCCATCGGCCAACTTAGGAAGGAGTTGGAAGCCTTAAGAATGCAGCAAAGTCACCAAGAAGTGAAGTTTATGTCGCCACCACTGCCCCACAATGTTGATGAAGTAGCTCAACTTCATCGTGAGTTAGAAGATTTGCGGACTACATAGGACATATGAAGGTAGATTTGGTGTATAATATGTAGCAGTAGTAGACATTCCAATGTTAATTGTCCTAACAAGGTCAGTTCTCAATTATGTGGCAAAGATGGTCATGAAGCTAAAGATTTCTAATACCTCAAGGGAGCATAACAACGAGGTAACCATCAAGCTTTGGATTCCTAATATGCTAGTACTTCAAATGCACCTTATAAAGAAGAGACCCATCCAACTCGGCCTAGATATAATAGGCCTCTGATGTGTTATCACTATGGTGAGTATGGCCATATGTAGAACGAGTGTTCCCTACCACAAGGTTTACCTCCCTGTCAGCATTGTCTAGATGCTAAGGATCACTATACTAGAGATTTCCCAAGGATCTGCCCTGCTCCAATTAACATGATTGTAGTCTCTCCACAAGTAGAAGGTATGACAACTCAATCTTATGCTATTTCATCTTCTTTAATGCCCACGATGACTAGGGCCAGGCAATTGGCAGTAACCTGCAGGGAGGAACAACAATGACTCAAAGATAGAGATGAGGAAAAGAAGGCAGGTTGGAAGGACCAAGCTGACATTGAAGGAGCCTTTGAGAGGGTGACTACTTTGCTAAAGGATCAACCAACAAGTTCTCACGAAGACACACAAGAGGTGAACATTGAGAAAATCATGAGAGGTATTCATCATAAGATTAGTCTATACCAACTCATAAAGATGGATTCAAAAGTAAGAAGTGATTTATTGAAGATTGTGGCAAAAAGCTTTGCACAAACTCAGGGAATTGACTATGAGGAGACTTTCTCCCTTGTGGCAAAGATGCCTACAATTAGAGTCTTGCTTACAATTGCATCTTCCAAGAATTGGAAGATACTTCAATTGGATGTAAAAAATGCATTTGTTAATGGATGGATAACAGAAGAGGTGTATATGGCACAACCACCTAGTTTTGAGAATCAAGTACATCTTTATTATGTGTGTAAACTTAATAAAGCTCTATATGGATTCAAAGAATCCCCAAGGGCTTAGAATCACAGGCTTGTTTCATTCTTGCAAGACAAAGGATTTCAACCTATCAAGGTAGATCCATCACTCTTCATCAAAAAGGAAAATTATGAAGTCATCTATTTGTGTGTATATGTGGATGATATTATACTAAAAAGAGATGATGAAGATGGCGTAAAGAAGGTCAAGGAGTAGTTGAAAGAAGAGTTCAAGATAAGTGACTTAGGATCACTTACATACTTCCTAGGATTAGAAGTGATATACAAAGATCATGGTCTATTTCTTACTCAAAGGAAGTACATTTAAGACTTGTTGACAAAGTTCAAGATGCAAGATTGCACGATTGCAAGTACTCCAATGGAGATTAATCATAAAATGAGCTCACATGAAGGTGAACTCATAGAAGATGTTAGAGGTTATCAAAGGCTTGTGGGTAGTTTGAACTATGCCACATTGACAAGAGTAGATATATTTTATAGTGTGAGTGTGCTAAGTAAATTTATGCAGACACCCAAGAAACCTCACATGGAAGCTGCCAAGAGGATACTTAAATATCTCAAGGGAACCATGAATGAAAGGTTATACTACCCTTATGTATTTGATTTAAATTTAAAGTTGTTCTTTCATGCAGATTGGGCTGGCTCCAAGGAAGACAGAAGGAGCACCTCAGGATATCTTAGCTTTGGAGGATCAAAACTTGTCTCATGGTCATCCAAGAAGCAACCCACAATTTCTCTCTCATGTGTTGAAGCTGAATAGAGAGGCCTTGCCATAGCCACTCAAGAAGTAATGTGGATGAAGACACTATTTACAGATCTTGGATTGGAGATTGGATCTCCAAGTCTTCTTGGTGACAACATGAGTTCCATTCACTTGGCTGCTAATCCAATTTTCATGCAAGGACTAAACATATTGAAGTACACTACCACTATGTAAGGGAAAAGATTGTGAGCAAGGAAATTCAACTATCTTATGTGTCAACCCATCAACAATGTGCAGACATTTTAACCAAGGCATTAGATGGAACAAAACTCAGTGAATTCAAAGGTATGATTGGTTTGCAGGTAATGTTCGAAGATTGAAGACCTCAAGCTCACTTGACTTAAGGGGGAGCTGTTGGATCAAGTCCATGGCAAGTGTAAGTGTTGGCTTGAGTCTTCAAAAGGCATAGAAACTTGAAGCAAATGCTAAAGCCTTGAAGATTTCACTTGTGAACGCACCCTTGTAACTTTTGAGTTTTTACTTGATGTAAAAGTGAAAGAATATAATGTGTTTGAATACACTTGACGAGTAGGAAAAGAATTCCACGAATTCGTGATTGAATTAGTTGGAGAATCAATCACTAAAAGATAGGAGAATTGTTTTAGTGAGCAAGATTGAAATTCAGATCTTGGCTCCAATCATCACTATATATACACATGGTTTAGTGGCGAGGATTGCAACACAATTAGCTAAGCTTCATGCCATATCAGAGTGTGATCTCAAGGCACACATGTATTAGTAAGTCCATTGTAATTTCATACATTTGTTTTCATGACTATTAGAAGAGGATAAGTAGTAAATGAACGTGTTAAATGAAAGTGTATAAGTAGAAGAGGATAAGTAGTAAATGTAAGTAGTAGAGGATAAGTAGTAAATGTAATTAGTAGAGGATAAGTAGTAAATGAATGTGTCAAATGTGTATGGGATCAACTTTCCGTTTTCTTTGAAGCCAAATTACAAACGAATGAATCGTTCAAGCATTTGTTTCGACCTTGCCCTGTATTGAAATATTGGATAAGGAATTATAAAAGAACTTTTTGATACGGTCTTTTCGCGCACTCCGCTTACTTTTTATGATCTCCTTTAATTCTTAAGAATATTTACATTATGTTCCTATTTAAAAAAGAATAGATGAATAGGTGACCTCCTCTATAATAGTTCTATATCATGGATTTTGCAATAAGCATTAGAGCAAACAATGACAAAAAATGGTCCATTTTTTAATGATGGGTAAGAGAATTGACAAATAGGGGATTTTTATGTGTACAAGAATATAAGATTCTTGTCTCTTTCAATCGTATGAAGAAAGGCTTCTTTTAAGTAGATATGTTCAAAAAGCACCACTAAGGCGATGGAATGTCTTGTACTCAGTGTACAATTTTTTGTTTTCATACAAAAATGGATAATTTTGCACACCACACAATGCAAATCTTTAATTTTCCAAGAGAGAAAAGAATTTTGAAGCTATGAAATACTTTTTGTTTCACAAGATTCTATGTTTTTTTGGACACACTTGATACATCAAATCAAGACTTTGTGAGTTTTGTTTTTTCGCATGTACATCAAAAAATTTTCTCTATAAATACTCGTAAAGTTTGTAAGCCTCGGTTTCCCGCTTTGAACATTCTCTATTATTTCTTGAAGATATTGAATTAAGAATTCTTAAGGAACTTTTTTATACGGTCTTTTCCCACACCCCGCTTGATTTTTATGATCTCGTTTAATTCTTAAGAATATGTACATTATATGTTCCTAATTAGAAAAGAATAGACGACCTCCTCTATCATAGTTCTACATCATGGATTTTGCAATAAGAGGGTCTAGCTTAGCTCTATCCATGCTGATGGGTTAGGAAACATATGTTTTATATTCACCTTGACACATTCTCCTATTCCAAATAGGGCTTGTCTTAGTGTTGAAGTAAGTTATTATCATTTCTGCTTAGTTTCTCTCTATATGCTACGCTGTCGCTAATCCCTTGCAAAATAACTTCTGTATGAAGTTGCTTCTGAATGATAATTTGATAAATTCTAACCCATATATTTGTTGTTGGATTATACTCTGGTAGGTTATCCATGAGAAAGTGGATTTTTGAAGTAACATTACGTTACCATATTATCACCACGAAAGAATTTGGTGACAATCATTCTTACTCCTATCAAGTTAGACCAAATTCTATTCTTATAATTTGATGCTTTCTATCTCGATGCATATAGATGTAACATTAATGGACATGCATATGTAAAGCAAAAGCGTGAAACTTTTACATTCTTTCATTAACACTAATTCGAAAAATATATTATAAGTGCATACACCCTTGATGAATTCACATAATTCCTAGTTAAAATTTAACTTTTAGTAGCTTTAGCAGTGATTGATTTTGCATTTTGTTGTTTGGCCTGGATAAATCAAAGTACATGATTTTTTTCAAGGGGAGTAGGTAATCGTAATCTCTAAGGATTTGTTGTACATCTGTTCAATCAGCTAACTTGACTTGGTATGAGAATCAATAGTAAGTGAACTAAAAAGGAAAATTTTGTAGCTTCATCTGTAGACTTTTCTATTGATACTCATCCTAAGGCATTAGAGCATTGGCATCGTTGCAGAATTGATATTTTAGGCATACATGGGTTTTCAAGATTAATTTCAACTTATCTTCTATCCTAGGACTACTATGATATTTGATTTTAAGGTTTCATTCTTGATTATCTGATCGAATCATCTCGTTAATAAGCTTTGTGAGTATCTCTACTAGAAACTTGTATGCTACGTGAAAAATATTTATTGTCCAATTAAATTATTTTAAAGTGATGGGTTCTATTTCCGATATTGAGTACAAATAGCACTTACTTATACGTACAACTAATCTTTTGTATTACCCATTTAAATAAGCTTGAGATAAACTGTTACGTTGTTCTGTGTGACTCATTTATTGATTTCTATCCCAAAAACTTGTATCTTTTTAGTCACAACCTCTATAAGTCAGAGAGAAAAGAAAAAATAAAAGAAAGTCTGTGCACCAAAATTGTACTAAGAGGCTATATAGCAGTTTATTCAATGTAACTTGTAACGTCTATTTGATGGGTGACAGTAAAGTCCTACGTCACTAAACATTGATTACATTATTTTTGAAGATGCTTTCAAACTATGTAGATAAAAAGACTTTTACAATCAATAAAAGGCCTCTACTATGAATATGATTGTGATTTGGAACTAGGTTTTGTAGATGCTCATTGGTCTACCTCCAAGGATGATACAAGAAGCACCTTAGGATACATAGTGATGCTTGGGAAGTTTTATGTATCATGCATGTCAAAGAAACATCCCATAGCTACATTCTCTTCCACAGAGGCACAATAAAGGCCTCTTTCCCATATGGTTTAAAAGACTTAAAAGGTTTGGATATTAATTTTGGGTTTGCTCGATTGCTTGGAGATAATATCTCAAGTATCCACCTTTCATAGAGCTTAATATTCCATCTCAAGAGCAAGCACAAGAGCTACATTATCAGTTCATAAGAGAAAAGATTGTGGATAAGCAGGTATATAGTCAACATGTCCACACTAGTGATAGATTATATCCACTAAGTGTGTTTAATCTTGTAGATAAATCCTACTGAGAACAATTTATCTATTTCCTCCTTGATCTCAGGAGCATATACATCATTATAAGTGTAATGTCTTTGGTTTGTTGGCTTAAAGTTAGGAGCTATGAAAATTCTATGAACACACATACTTAGATCTAATTCTTTGAGATCTTTGTAACTTTAAGCAAAGAATTATCTATATTCCTTGACTAATTCCACTAATGTTTCTTGTTCATTTTACTAAATATCATTGTCCATGACTATTTCTCTTTCTTCACCTTCTTCTAGTTACTAGCACTTGTTTCACTTGTTCTTTATTGTTACAAGACTGATCCACATTATGTTCTCTTTGAGGTTTTAAAATTTTCACATTTCTTTCTTACACCTCATATCTTTTGAAATGAGCTAGTACATCTATTTGATTATGCTCCTTTTCCTCATTCTTTTATTGTTTTGTTGATTTAGGTTCTAGATCTTCTGGTTGATGTGATTCTAATTTCTTTCCTTTTGGGGTTTGCATAGTTTTGATCATATTAAAGTGCAGTAAGACATAAGCTTTTGAGTCACATATCTTCATTGACCTTTGTTCACTTGCGGCTACCTCTAAGATGAACAATATCTGTTCCCATCCATAAGGTTCAAAATCTTTGTCATCAATATACATTCCAATATAGCTAGGATCTTCTACTTCCCTTTCAAGTTTACATTCTTCTTTTATCAACTTATAGATTCCTTTATTTTTAGGTTTACACAACCAGATTTGGATTGATTCATCAAAGTCTAAATCTCCAATTGTACTTGATGCCAATGAAGTGTTTCCTATTTTATGTACGTTTCTCCAATACCTTGGTGAGATATCATGATATGTGTTGTTTTTCAAGTTTACCATGGTGATATTAGTGTCCATGCTGATTATTGAAGGAAAGAATCTTGTTGAGGACTCAAACTCCCAAGAAAAACCTAGTTTTGAATAGGTATTCTACTCAAGCAGAGCTAGAGGCTTTGGAAGTGGAAGAGGACACAATAATCAAGACCAAGTTCAACAACAGAATCATACAAGAGGTAGAGGACAATTTTGAGACAGGGGGAGCCAAAGAGGCCACATAAGTTTTCAGAGAAATGATTCAAGTAATGACAATAAAGGATGCTAAATTGTGGTAAACTTGGACATTTTGAATGTGATTGTAGGTTGAAGAATCAAAATAACAAAAGACAGCAAAGTAATTGTGCATCCACAAATGGAGAAGATTCTAAGAAGTTGTTCATGGTCCAACATCATATGATGAATAAAATGTCTACTGATCTTTCAAAATCGAAGGGTAATGTCTGGTATGTTGATTCAGTTGCTTTAAAACAGATGCCTAGTCATGTGGAATGGATTAGTAGTTTGGAGAAATTGTCAGCTCCTAGATATGTTGAAACGAGTGATAATAAATCACACCCTATTGAGCATACAAGAAATATAGCGTTGTCTATGGAGGAGGGGAAAGTAGAACATCTTGTTGATGTGCCGCATGTTCCAAATATAACAAAGAATCTAGTTTTTGTTGGACAAATGGTTGCCCAAGGATTACGAGTGAGGTTCAATGATAATGGGTTATATGTAGAAGAGTTCAAATAAGATGAAAGATTTATTGCCTAAGGAAACAAAGTGGGTAGGATGTTCACCTAAAATGTGAAAATTCTTGAATGAATGCAACCATGTTTGCAAAAGGTGCATGTGTTATTGCTGATAAAGAGATGTGGCACAAATGAATTGTTCATGCAAAATTGTAGAGGTTGAAATTGATGCAGCCAAAGGAGATTGTCAATGGACTACCAAATTTCAAGGTTGGTGAGATGCAAAAGGTATTTCTAGCATGTCAATTTGGTAAATTGTCAAGAGCATCATTTCTCCATGACAAGCATGTTAGTGAGAATGTGCTACTAATAGTACATACAGATGTTTGGGGTCCTACAAAGACCACATATATCAGTGGTTTCAAGTGTTATGTTACTTTCATTGATGGCCATACATGGAAAGTATGGGTATATTTGATGAAAGAGAAGAGTGCTCTTTACTCACTTTCAGAATTTTAAGGCTATGGTGGAAAAGAAGACAGAAAAGTATATTCAGACATTAAGGTATGATGGAGGAGGTGAATACATGTCAAATGAGTTAGTAACTTTCTTAAAAGCCATGGAATTCCATGTTAGATTTCATGTAGGTACACACCACAATAGAATGGAGTTTTTGAATGCAAAAATAGAAATATTGCAAAAATAGCAAGAGCCTTGATGGTTGGGAAGAATATGCCTCATTGTTATTGGGAATAAGCTCCACACATTGCTGTACACATCATGAACAGAACTCCAATTACTGTTGTACATCAAGTTGCACCTGAATAGAAGTTAAAAGGTAAAAAGCTAAACTTATCACATATGAAAGTATTTGTTTGTATTGCATATGTACATATTCCGCATGAGTTGAGGATGAAGCTTGAGTCAAAAGCAGAAAAATGTATCTTCATTGGGTACTCCCTTGAGCAAAAGGGATATAAATGTTATAACCCACTCACATGACAAGTAAAGGTAAGGAGAGATGTGGTTTTGATGAGCTGAGAAGTTGAGTGTAGAATCTCAAGTTTTGAATGGACGAGATGCATCACCAAGCAATAGTTCGGATTCGAATTCATAGAGTGGAAGATTACATGGAAATTTCAGTCCAGAGTTTCATCAAATAAATCCAAGAAAGGTAAAGATAAGCTTTCTGTTGGTAGTAAAACATCTACAGGTTTTGAAGACATTGATGGAGATTCAAGTGGTTCAAAAAAGTCTTGATGAGGAACTTGGATTGCCCTCTATGAAGACTCTAGGAGTAAGAAAGGCACATGCAAATGATACAAGGAGAAGTGACCCAGGACCAAGAAAATTTGGGAGGATTCAAAATTTAGTGCAATGATTGATGTATCATAGTTACATGGCTCATCATTGTGCCTACATGACCAAGGTGATACAAGATACTGAACCTTCTTTTTTTGAAGATGCAATTGGAAATGCAGATTGAGAGAAATCTATGAATGAGGAGATGGCTGCACTTTATGGGAATGAAACATGGAAGCTGGTTCCATTGCCATGAGGAAAGAAACCCGTAGTCTGCAAATACGTTTATAAGTTAAAGCATAATCATAATGGTAGCATTAGCAGGTATAAAGCACAGTTAGTAGTAAAAGGATATGCACAGACATATGGCATCAATTATGAGGAAACTTTCAGCCCTGTAGCTAAAATTTCTACTATGAGAGCACTTGTTGCATTAACTACAACAAAAAGATGGACTTTGTATCGGATGGATGTGAATAATGCTTTTTTAAATGGTGAGTATACATGGACAAATCACAAGGATATGAAGATTCAAAGCATCCAAAATATGTTTGTAGGTTGCAAAAGGGTTTGTATGGGCTCCAACAAGCCCCTCCTACTTGGCATGCAAGGATTTTTTATTACTTAACCACCATTGAATTTTCTATGTGTGATGCATATCATTCACTATATGCAAGGAAGTGTGATGATGGCATCACGATTGTGGCTATTTATGTTGATGACTTGATTGTAAGTGGTGATAATGAAGAAAGAGTTAAAGAGGTAAAGCATCTCCTTATGCATGGATTTGACATGAAGGATCTTGGTGTGCTGCACTATTTCTTGGGCATCGCATGTTTACATAGAGAAAGAGGTACTTGGATGTCGCAAAGGCAATATGCCTTGAGTATGCAAAAGTATGGTATGGTTGATTGTAAGCCAATTTCTATGCCATTAGATCAAAATTTGAAGTTGCATACTACATCAGGGAAAGCATTGGAAACTACTATTATGTACAAGATAATTGTGGGAAGTCTGATATATCTGACAATTACAAGCGCTGATCTAAGCTACACTATTGGGTTCGTAGCATTCTAGACAGAATATCTACAAGTGGAATTCTATTCTCACTTGGGAGTGCAACTTTTACATGGAGTAGTAAGAAGCAACCCATTCTTGCTTTGTCGAGTACAAAGGTTGAGTATAGAGGTGCTACAATGACAGCATGTGAAGCATCCTTGTTAGAGATGCTACTTGCAGATTTAGGAGTGGAAGTGGACAATCCTATCACCATCTATTGCGATAATCTTAGTAGCATACAATTAGCACAAAGCCCTGCTTTTCATGCTAGAATAAACCATATCAAGGTACATTATCATTTCATCAGGGAAAATGTATTAACAGGTGATATTGATCTTGTTTATGTAAGGATAGATGAGCAGGTTGCTGATATTTTTACTAAATCACTTGGAGTTGAAAATTTCAAGAAGTTTCGGAAGATTCTTGGATTACAAAACATAACGTTATGCTTGAGGGGGAGTGTTGCGATATCTAGCTCAACATGTGATGATCTAGAATGACACATATCTATTTCTCATTTCTTTGACATGTATAGTGGTCGTGTTGGTCTGAGAGTGATGGCACATTTGTTCTCTTGCTAGCTCACTCATTCGCAGACATTAGGATTTTCCTTATGTACTATTCCTTATATGTTGCACTTGTTGTATTGTTGTTTTAGTTCATTCTTGTACATTCCTTTTATGTAATAGAAGAAGAACAAGAATAAGAAGAAGAAGAAGAAGATCATTCTTCATTGCCTCAATTTGTGTGTGTGCTCCGCATTGAATGCAAGAGTGTGTGTCTGAGCTCTCTTCCTTATCTCCTTCCTCGAGAGATAGAGGGTTCATCACAAAGCTATTTTTCTATGCTTTTGTATTTGGTTCAAGTCTAATATGAAATTTTCTCTTTCTCTATGTCAAATCTTTGTTTTGTGAGATTTTATATTATCTTGTGCAGTTCTTTTTCTCTCTTCTTCTATTGTTGAGTGAATGGAGACCTCTGATTGGGGATATCTTGTGATTGTGGAGTCCCTAGAAGTGGTATCAGAGCATAATAGATCCTTGAAAGATATGGAAGGTTTGACAAAAATGATTGTTGAATAGAAGAAGCTTAGTTTTAAGCTTCTTAGAGAATTACACAAAGAGCGAGCAGAAAGCAACGAAATGAAACCACAAAATTGTTCATGGATGTGGAAGTATTGTATGAAGACTCAAATATATTGTGAAATGGTCCTATGGAAGGAAATTAGGGAGCAAGGAAAAAAATGTTATTGTTCTCCACACTAATATATGGAGACGAATATGGAGTTCTATAATTTGCAACACCACAAGAGTAACAAGAATAGATTATATTTTTATGAGTATAAAGAGCAGTTTCTACATCTTTAGCATATGCATTGGTGGTTAGCACAGATGCTCTGAAGAGAACTTTTATTGAAGGCTTTTGTGAGGAACCTTGTGATCAAGTGAAGGAATATGGATGTTTTGATTTGTTGGATGTTTTATGGATTACCAAAAACTTTGAGAAGATGGATAAGTTCAATAAGCAAAAGGTGAGAAGAACTAGATTCATTTCAATGGGACATAAGCCACAAATACCTATCACAAAAAAAGAAGACTTCATCTTTTAGTAATCAAGGTAAGCATCTTGCTCAAGTGGAAAATTAAAGGAGGCGTAAATCCATCCATTCCTAGCACTACCCTCATTTTATTGAGTGGAAAAAAAACTTGGTCTATGTTTTAATTGCAACAAGCAAGGTCATTGGACATATGAGTGCCCAAAAAAAGCAATCTTTTAGCTTGCACAAGTGAAGGAGATATCCAGATTAGGGTAGTACACATTGTTTTCTATCTTTCAAATTGGTACAAATTTTAGCAATGTCCTTAAATAAGGAAATATCAAAACCTATGTAGATGGCCAATGGATAACTACACTATATGAAAGGATACATTGAAAACCTTGCATTTACTTTATTAGATAGGTTTTTTTCTCAAAGTTCTGATGTGATTAAGATGAAATAGTGCGACATAATTATAAGCATGGCCTCGTTCACTTCAAATTATGCAATGATTGATTGTGAGCAAAGAACAATAACTTTAAGGCTAGATGATTTATGTATCCACATTCTAGGTGATGTGCATCATCCTAATCCTATTTTCATATTCGCTATGTAGATAAGTAGAGGTATAGATGATCGTATTCGAACATTTGTAGTGTTTGTGAATAATCTGCATGAGGAAGATAATGATTAAAAGCTTTTGAATAATGATGAAATTGTTTTGAAAGAATATGGAGGTGTATTCATTGAAGAACTGCCTATTGTACCTCCACATAGGAAGATTGAGCATGCTAATGACATGCATCTTGGGGGTGAACTATATCATAGAGAACCATATAGATATAAAATAGATGAATGAAAGTAGCTCAAGGTTTAGAGAGATGATCTTTTGTAGAGAGGATAAAAAACACTAAGGTTTTCATCCTCAGGACCACTTGTTTTACTTATAAAAAAGAAGACGGATCTTATAGGTTATGCATTGACTATAGGGGTTTGAATAAAACAAGAATTAGAAGAAGTACCCTCTCCCTTAATAGATGAATTGTTAGGTAAACTAAGTGGAGGAATTCTAATCACTTAGATTGACTTAATATTTGGATATCATCAAATTAGGATGAAACCAGATGACATAACCAAGATATCTTTTCATACATGTTATGGCCGCAATGGGTTTACTACTTTACCTTTTGGATTAGCAAACACTTGTGCCGTATTCATGTGTTTGATTAACAATATTTTTCATGATTATATGGATGAATTCATCTTAGTATTTCTTGATGATATATTTTTATACTTTAAAGATGATGGGGAGCATATTGTACATCTCAAGAAAAAATTGCAAGCAGTAAGAGAGCACAACTTGTACAAACGACAATAAATTGAAAACAATAGTTTCTTGGAAAAATCCTTGAATTATAAGGGATATTAAATGCTTTTAAGGATAGGATATGGGAGAGCACATATTAAGAATTCATCAAAGATGGCTAATCACTTCACATAGTTGACTCAAAAGAATGCAAGATTTGTGTGGAATGATGCCTGTCAAACATCATTGGAGTCAAAGAAACAAAAATTCATTAAAATTTGTGTATTCAAAAGACAAGAAATGGATAAACCTTTTGTGGTTTCATGCGATGCAAGTGGTAGTCAAATAGGATGTGTACTTTTGGAGGATGGAAGGGTGGTCACTATTGCACTCATCTGTTCCTCGACTAGCTTTGATGTGAACCTTTTCCCTATACATGGTCACTTTTTACTCTAGTTCTAGCTAGAGGATTTTTCCCCATGTTACCACATACATGCTTCACTCATATGTGGTGGTACTTTCTACTTAGGGATTATTATTCAGCTCTTACTTTAGTTCACTTCATCGTCAATAGAGAGAGCTATTCCAACCATCCATCTTCTCCATGTCGCTTGGTGCATTTGTGCTCCTTGTGTATGCTTCTTGTGTGTCTTTCGCACTTAGTTGCAAAACAACTTTAGAACATAATGGTAGATGTAGATCAAAGACCCGCAAGTGCTTCTACTTCATAGTCTACTATCACATATGGAGCTTTTTCTTCAAGTAGAGTTGTTTCTGCTTCTCCACCTACATAGAAGCAACTTAGATGGGATGGAAAAGATGCTCAAGCTCATGCATTGATTGCACTTTCTGTGAAGCATCATATAGTTCCACACATTCGGTCATGTTCTACATCAAGACAGGCATGGGACACTATCTCGTGCATAATGAAGCACGTGTTGCATACTTGAGGAAGCAACTTGAGGATGTATGTATGGCTGAAAATGAGTCAATGGATGTGTATGTGACATGCATCAAGGACTTGAAAGAGCGATTGGCAAACATAGATGAGATTATTCCTGATGCGTCACTCATTCTACATTGTTGAAAGGATTGCCATAATCTTTTCAAAGCTTTGCTACTACACTCTGTTTGTTTGCAAAAGGGAATCCCAATATGTATGCATTTGATGAGGTTATTTCTCTTCTTTCACAAGAAGAGCAATCTAGAGTGAATAGGAGTGGTTTGATGGATGGAACACAAGCACTTTCTATCTCACAAAAGGGGAAAAACAAGTATGGTTCAGCTTTCGGTTCATCAAAACCAAAGCCTCAACCTTCCTGTTCCACTCATTCCTCTAATGATGTTGATTTGCAAAAGAAGAAGAGATGCAAATATTGTTGAAATGTTGGTTATACTATTGATGAGTGTAAAAATCTTGCTAAATGCAATGAAAAGAACAAGGAATCAGGCATGCCTATTACTAAAAATTCAGCAAATTCAAAGAATGATGAAGCTAACATGGCTCACAATTTTTTTAGCATGTGTTGTTACATGTCATTATGATGCATCTTTGCATTCTAAATGTATGGTTGTGAATGAGGCTAATCTGGATTGGTTCTTTGATAGTGGTGCTTCAAAGCACATAACATCATGCAAAAGATTTTTTGCCTCTTTGAAAGATGCACCCAAAGGAGCACATGTGGTGTGTGCAAACAATGTCTTTTATCCTATCATTGGCGTAGGTGAAATTGAGCCTACGGCTCCAAATGGAGGTGTGATTCTCTTGAAAAATGCATTGTATGTGCCCGATATCAAGAAGAACTTAATTTCAGTTCCGTTGATTGCCAAAGTTGGACTTCATGTACACTTTGTTGATGATAAGTGTATGGTTCATGATTTCAGCAATGGTGATATTATCATGATGTCTGGTACATTATGTAATGGCTTGTATCGCATGGATACCTATAAGACGGTTGCCTCAAATGCCTTGGTCGCTCATACTTCTTCCATGGCTGAAATGGAGCTTTGGCATTCTCGTTTTGGTCACTTGAACTTCAATAGTTTGCTTTACTTGCAAAAGAAGGATATGGTTATTGGTTTGCCTACGCTTGATTCCATTGAAAAGCATGCATGTGAAGGTTGCATTCTTGAAAAACTGCATCGTGCTTCTTTTCCAAAAGATAGTCATACACACTACATGAAAATTGCAGCTTGTTCATAGTGATATATGTGGTCCCGTGAAGACTCCATCTTTTGGGAAGCATGTATATTTTGTTACCTCCATTGATGATCCTTCTCGCCATACATGGGTGTATCCTATGAAAGTAAAGAATGAGGCATTTTCTTGCTTCAAAGCATTTTTAGCAATCGCTAAAAAATTTTCTTCACAAAAGCTTTTGACTCTATGCACGGATTGTGGTGGTGATTACATGTCACATGAGTTCAATGCTTTTCTTTGTGAAAGAGGTATTTCACACCAATGAACGGTGCCATATACACCTCAACAAAATGGTGTTGTCGAGCTTAAACATAGAACTCTTCTTGAAACAGCACAATGTATGGTTAAAGGCAAGCACCTTCCCGATAAGTTTAGGATGGAAGTAGTCATGTGTGAAAACTATGTGTTGAATTGCTACCCTACAAAAGCATTGAGAGTCATCACTCCTTATGAGGCTTGTAATGGGCATAAGCCCATGGTTATTCATATGCGTGTGTTTGGTTGTTTGGCATATGCTCTTGTGCTATCACAACAACATCACAAACTAGATGATAAGGTAAAAAAATGTATCTTTGTTGGTTATAGTGCTAAAAGTAAGGGATATCGTTTGTACCATCCATTGACTAACACAATTATTGAGAGTTGAGATGTGTTATTTGCTGAAAAATCACTTTTCCCTCTACTTGAATGCAAAAAACAGCGAATAGGTAGCTCACAAGATGTGTTCGATACACGCATGCCTTTGTCCCAAAATGGTGTGTTTGACTATGGACATGTAGACCAGGCAATTGAGGCTCAAAAGGCTGAAAATTCCAGCCAAAAAGAGATAAAAATGTAGAGAATTTCCATCCAAACAAGGCTGAACATTTTCAGCCAAAAAATGGCCAAACTGCTAGAAATTTCTAGCCACATATGGCTGAACATTTGCGACAAAATATGGCTGAAAATGAGCATGAAATTCAGCCCACGCATGATATACATGTTGATGATGTATTACATAATGAACATATGTCTATCAAGAGTGCACGAAGTATGCCAAAGGGGCTGAAAAAAACTTTGCACGATAGCAAATTGAGTGCACCTTTACTTGGTAGAACAAGATCATGCTCTCACCATGCATCAAGTAATTTTCTAGAGTATTCTCTTATTGCAACAGCATGTAATGAAGAGCCACTTTCTTTTGAAGATGCATGTGACAATCCAGAATGCATGAGTGCTATACAATTAGAAATGGATTCCATACATAGGAATGGTACTTGGGAGTTATGTGAATTACCAAAAGGAAAGAATGCCATTGGTACAAAGTGGGTTTACAAGATTAATAGGAAGTCTAATGGTAGCATTGATCGCTACAAAGCTAGATTGGTTGCCAAAGGTTATGCGCAACAATATGGCATTGACTATGAGGAAACTTTTGCACCTACTTCAAACATGACTAGCATTCGTACCTTGGTTGCATTGGCTGCCCAAAAAATAAAGGTTTCTAGTGCAAATGAAGTGATATCTCATGCAAACTACAACGCATTCTTTTTAATGTTTATATAATTAAAAGAAGTTTATAATCTAATGTGCATTCAATGGCTATCATTTCTATGTTTTGTTTTGGAAAGTGGATATATGTGTAGTGTGAATTTGTGATGTCAGAAAATGAGCCTGATAGTTTAAAACTTCAAAAACTTGCAAAAGATGGGAAAACGTAATCTCTTGATTCCATAGATTATTCTTTGTTATGAAAAATATAGATAATAAAAAGTTCTCTCGAGTGCCTACACATGAAATGTTATTGCATGAGCGGATGGACTATCAAGGTTTTATTGACTCGACGTATACATACAACTTCACACATATATGTCCAAAGTCGCTTGTCTCTATTAGCAAGTCAAAAAACTCCGAACGGAGTCCATGGTGCCACAGACCTCGATGGCAATGGAGTAGACGCTGCCACGACAGACCGCGAATGAAGGTGTCCATTGGGACTTCGTCAGTCGTGATAACTGGCACGGTCTACCGCATTCGAGATTAAGAAGTGCTACTGAAGGCTGCTGGAAGCGAGTGAAGGTGCTACTGAAGGTGCTGCTTGAAACTGTTGAAAGTTTGGAAGGCGACGGAATCAGAAGGCTAAAGGTGACGGAGGTGCCGTTGGCTCTTCTGCTGGTCACGGACAACATGGTGGCGGACCATCGCTTGGATCTTCACGACGCGGGGCTAGCAAGCAGGGCGACTAACGCAGGGCGACTAACGGGCTGCCGACGATTGTGCGACTGACGGGATCACGACTGACGAGAAGGGCGACTGACGTGTGGCGACTGACGGGCTGCCGATGATTGCGCGACTGATGGGTTCACGACTTACAAGAAGGCCACGACTGACAAGTTCTAGATGATTGATGCATTGCGCGGGATTTTTGGGGCCGCGACTGATGGGAGAGCTGGTCACAATGGACAAGCAACGATTGATGAGATTCTCTCGCTTCTTTGCTCACGGTTGACAACTTGACAACGATCACGACTGGCACATGTGGACGCTCTGATCTTTTGTCCTCCCCGTTTCTTTAGTATTTTCTTTCTCTGTTGCAGTCGGTGCTTACTTCTCTACGCCTTTGGCCTTGATTTTTGTAGTTTAATTGCTTTCTAAATCACGTGCCGTTTTAAAGTTTTGAGAACGCTTTTCTTAGGAAAAAGAAAACTATTTCAGGAGGGGGTAGGGAGAACTTTTATGGATTGTCTGAAGAAGTTGGAAAGGGGCCTTTGCGTTTTGTCATGCTAAAATTAAACCATTGAAAATATTTCCAAAGCAAGTAATTCGTGAGCCATTTTTGCTGTGTCGGGCCTTTGTCATGGCTTTGGCGACCCCCTCATTTGTGAGAAGTAACCTGGCCCCTCCTCTGGGGGAGACCGATAACCTGGCCTCTCTGTTGGAGGGGGGATCTTGTGCCGCCCTTGGGGCCTCCAAGAGTGTTGAACCTCCCTTGGTCTCCCTCAGTAGATCTACAATTCTGTCAACTCAGGAGGAACTCAAGAAAGTTTGCCTCGTTGACCAAATGTTTGGCCCTAGGCCCCCGCTCGAAACCGTGGGATAGTGGCTTTGCAACGAGTGGTTCCCCCGTGGGCTAATTGTTTGTAAGTGTCAGTTCTTACCGGCAAGCCACATGTTGCTGGTCTGTGAAAATGAAGATATGGCGTTTTGAGCCCTAAGCGTCGGAACCTGGCAACTCGGCCGGGCGATGTTGTGCCTATTCAGATGGTCCCTTGATTTTACTCCCGACAAATCCAGATCGTTTCGGTACCCTCTCTGGGTTGAGCTCCCTAACCTGCCATACTTCTTGTACAACTTCATGTGGGACATTGTTTCTCCTATCAGCAAGCCGTTGGCCTCACGCGTGGACATTGGTGGTCTCATTTATGAAGGTGCAAGACACTCGTTCAACGCTCGGTGGCACCTTCAAATCTGTGTCGAGGTTGACCTCAGCTTGCCGCTTCCATCGAAGATCAAAGTGGGCTTGGGCGAAGGGGATGTATGGGAACAATACATCAATTACAAAAACCTTCCCAACGCGTGCTTTCATTGTGGCCAACAAGGTCACAGGATTAAAGATTTCCCTTTGAGACAAAAAAGCAAGTGAAATCAAGAAGCCCCCAGAAACGATCAAGACAACAAAGGGGCATTCAGTCACTCGACAAAGGAAGAGGAAGTGAAGGGCCCCCTTAATCCAGAAGTTGATGTAGACGGGTTCATCGAAGTAAGAAGAAGAAGGAAAAGAAGCCCTAGGGCAACTTCTAAGCGAAACAACATGTCAGTCACCCCCTCGAGTAACTTGTACTGCAATCTGGAAAAGGAGATCAATGATTTTGACTACCTAGGTGGGAACCAACTTGAGGTGGACACCGACGACAAAGCCCTAGAGATCCCTGACAATAAAGAAACCTCCGAGGAGGGTTACACTACAAGCAAAGAAGACGGCTTTACTACTAGTATTGAAGATAACATGGATAGTGAAAGTTCCATCATCGGATCGACTATTCCAGAAATGGTGTTTAAAACAGTGCCCAGTTCTTCCCAACAAGAGGCATCTCGCAAAGGAAAACAACCTATGGAGTTACCGTGGAAAATCCCCCACAAGAACCTATTGCTAATTTGGGATCCGATCCCAGCGAAAAAGAAAGATGAATACAAGAAAAGAAAGGACAAAGCTCCCTCCCATAAAGAGAGCCCACTACGACAATGATTATCATCTCGTTAAATGCTAGAGGGCTAACCGACCCCTCAAGAGCCACCATTTGGTCAATGGCTTCGCAACATTAGCCTAAACCCACAGTTTATGTATTCAAGAGATTAAAATTGACGGAGAAGACCTCCAAAAACGGCTTAGACATGTCTCTTCGACCCACGTTTGGATTTCAACGGCGCACCAATGGGGGTTTAGCGGAATGGTAATCGGTATTTATCAATTCTAATTTGAAAAGCTTGAGAGCTCCATTGAAGATGAATGCCATCAATGGATTGCTGTTTCTTTTGGTGCTCCTTTTTGTTTTACTTTAGTTTCTTTGTATGCCCCTAATGGGGAGTTAGAGAGACTGAAAACTTGGGCCTCCTTAGACTCGCTCCCCCACAACGTGCTTATATGTGTGGACTTCAACATGGTGGAGGACCCTATGGACAGATGGATGGGCAAGGGAAGGGTCATCGATAGTCGGGAGAAAGAAACGTGGGACAAAACCAAACTACACTTGGATTTGGTTGAATTCAAAGACTCGAATGGCTTTTCTTGGTCAAATCTCCAAGCAGGCGAGGACCTGAGGAAAGCTAGAATTGATAGATGCTACATCTCTCAGAGTTTTACTCATCAGTGGGGCCACCCTTCCCTCTCGCAACGCACCGACCTCACCATCTCTGATCACTACCCAATCGTTATCACTTTCCAACCTTCCACCAAGATCCGTAAGGCTCCTTGGTTCCACGCCAGTGCGCCCTCGTTCTCTCTCCCCTCCGTCCATCAAGATATTGCTGATGTGTGGAAGGAGCCGTTTGCCTCCGGCTTATCCCCAGCCAAGTGCTGGAGAAGTGCGGTCGATAAGTCACGACAGATCATGATTAGATCTAGGAAGATGCTCGAGACTGTGCAGTGGGCTCGTAGAGAAGCTCTATATCACAGACTCTGGAGACTTGAGGAGGAAGTGAACAAAGGAAAATCTCAAGCCCAGAAAGGTCTTCGAAGAATCAGAGCGCTGCTGAGATATGAAAAAGAAATACAAAGGAAAAATTTGCAAATTTTCTTCAAGGAGTGGTGGGCTGGCAAAGCGGACAAACCCACCAAAGAGATGTGCCATATCCTTAAAAGGAAGCATAATAGAGAATCGATCCCCTTATTGCTAAACTTAAATGGCAATGTATGCAATACGAAAGAAGATAATTTTAGGATTATTGAAGGGCACTTCACGAGACTCCTGGGGACCTCAAACCCCCTCTCCCACCATAGAAGGGACTGTATGGTAGACATATCTAGGGTTTTCCCCCATAGGATACAAACCAACCCTCGCTCCCTCCTACATGCCCCTATCTCTGAAGCAGAAATCATTGAGGTCATCGATGCTCTCCCTTTTGGTGAAAGCCCGAGACCCGATGGGCTCACTAATGAGTTCTTTAAATCCTTCAAGTTGGTGGTTGCCACCCCTCTTTGTCTGGTCTGGCAAGAGGCGCTCAAGTTTCGCACCCTTCTTTCTTGTCTCAACAATGGCATTATCAAGTTAATACACAAAAAGGGGAAAAGAACAGAATAGAGAACTGGCATCGCATTACGATGCTCCAAACAGGATACAAGATCATCGCCAAAGTCATTGCCAATAGAATCTCTTGCCACTTGAGAGCATGGTTAAGCGACGACCAAAAAGGTTTCATCAAAGACAGGTCAATTTTGGAAACCATTATAGATATCTGGGAAGGTTTGAATTTGCAAATGAGTCTAAACAAGACGTGGTCTTCCTCAAGATCGACTTTGATAAAGCATACGACAGGCTGGAATGAGACTATATTTTGGAGTCGCTCCAAGATCTTGGATGTAGTCAGAAATTCACCAAGATGATCGCAACCCTTCTCGAAAACGCTTCGACCCAAATTAACATTAACGGCAAACTCTCTAAGGTGATCAAACTTAGAAGATGGATCAAAAAAGGGTGCCCATTGGCTCCCCTTCTCTTTGCCAATGCCACGGAAGGGCTTAGCAGGCTGGTGGAGCATCAGGTGGAAGCTGGGAATATCAAAGGCCTCCGATTGCCTCATGACCACAGTAAGATAACCATGAGACTTTTTGCCGATGATATAAACACGTTTGTTCACAATGATAGTATCAGCCTGGAGACATTCTGGAGGTGTCTGGCTACTTTTTGTGAAGCCTCTGGATCCACAATCAACCACTCTAAGACTGCCTTTAGAGCTATTGTTGGGTCACAGCCCAACCTTCTCATTGATCATGGCTGTCAAATCATTCCACAAGGCCAAGTTTTTCCGCTCCTTGGGATCCCATTGGGGTTTGGCGTCTCTATGGAACAGCGGTGGAACTGGGTGCTGGTCAAACTTGAAAACAAGCTTAACTATTGGAGAGGTATGCAAATCAATCTTGCTTGTCGTGCTATGGTTATCAACACGTTTCTCCTTTCATCTACCATTTATTTCCTTTCTTGTTGGAGACCGAAAGAGCAAGACCTGTCCAAACTAGATAGTATTTGTAGAAACTTCCTTTGGACAGGAGACCACAATAGGAGGGGGGTGCCTAAAATCAAATGGTTCATCTGCACCAGCCATAGAGATAGTGGGGGTCTTGGCATCCTAGACATTGGGTGCATGGCTAACAAACTGGCGGCCAAATGGATGATTAAGGCTTGGTGCAATGGGGAGGCCTCGTGGGCCAAGTTGATCTTCACAAACAAGAACGAGTTGGCTCTCATGGGTTTCCCAAATTGGAAGAATCTTCACATCTTGACCTTGGTGTTTTCCCCGATCCCCGTCTTCCCGAAAGGCTCTAATCTCGTGTGCTCCTTATGGAAGAGTTGGAATAAAGTCGAAAGCTACACAAGAGTTAGTGAAGACTGGAAGTGGGCAGCCGGTATCAGACAAAACGACTCTATCTGGTTTTCGATCCATGGCATCCGGCGTGTGGAATCTTGGAACAGTCAAAAGGCCAAGAAGTTATGGAACAAAGGCTTCAAAAAATGGAAACATCTATGGAAACAAGACACCAACCGTTGGATCAACTTCGAGGATATTGACCCTTGCGTCAACATTTCGTACGAAGAATGGAACACTTTGCAAAGCAGATGTCTCGTCTGGGACCGACACAAAGTTCGCCTTCTCATGGGACACAACACGTCGAGCTCGCTTGGTCTCAAATCGCACAATGGGAATAGCCTATCAAAAATCGCGAACATCAAAGAAACGATTGACTATCATGTTAACCTCAACAAGAAGTGGTGCCTATCATGGACGCAACTTCGGTGGGACATGAAGTTCATGGCTATCTAGCACCCCCTCATAGAAATCAAAAAGTTTGTCCTCTTATGGCAAATTCTTCATCATGGAATCTGGACCAACCTTAAGGCTAGCAAATTTTGTAGGATTCCTCCCTGGTGCAAACGCTGCTACCGGTCTATCGAAGATGTTTCACACATCTTCTTTACCTGCCCCAACTCCAACAGACTCTGGCAGATGGTTGGTAAGAAAATTAGACTTCAAAAACATCTCATTTGGCAGCAAGCCCTGTTGGGAGAAGCGATCGGCTGCTCCACGACTCTCTGGAACGCCATTAGAGGGGAGGTCCTATGGAAAATCGAGCGGGAAAGATATGCTTTCAACTTTGGTGACTCCCCCAAAGAGTGGTCAATTGAGAAATCGTTGTTCCTCCTTGGCAAAAGGATTGTTAAATCTAAGAAATACTGCCCCCCTTCAGGCATCATCAAGTACTCCTTTTGATCAATAACAAGCTTAAACCCAAGTGGGCCCCCATGAGGGTGATCAGAGGGTGATTAACCTTCTTTGTAATGCCATCTAAGCTCTGTAAAAGCTTCCCCTTCTTTGTGGGATTTAGCGGGTTCTGTGGGCACTAGTCCCCTTCTCTTGTAATTTTCTTTATTTAATTCAAGTCCGGGAGAGTAGGCTAATGCCGAACTTCCTTTATATTAAAAAAAAAAGGTTTTATTGACTCCAATTATTTTCTCGTTAGACTGAAGTCCTCAGAAAGGTTTTGAAAATATATTGGCTAAGAACAATATGAACTTGTTGAGTTGGAATTCATGAAATAAAGCTATAAGCAATGCAACCCAATAATATGTATGTGGAATTTGCATAAGTGGTAATCGTCGGTGGGGCATTCTAAAACTATTGCATCCTATCAACGTGATATGCCTTATTCACTCTCTACGTTCTTTGAAGTAACTTAATCTATGGATCACTGAAATGATAATGTTTCCATCCATATATGAGACTATAACATGAAGCCATGTGAAACAACGTTTGTCACATCTTGTTTACTCAAAGGCTCTTTATAGCCCATATGTAGTAAGCTGATTTGGTTATGGGATTGAATGGAAATATGCGTCGTTTTGGGAATGTACGACTACAATGAATCTTTAATGTATTTCTTCTAATGCGTGTGTGTGTATGTATGTTCATCAATATTCTTGATATCATAGTTTTACCTATGTACTCAGGTACGTTTCAAATGTGCATAGTGGAAAATGTATCACGATGGAGAACTCCCGATGTCAAGTAAGGAGGAAGAGAAGTGATTAAGTTCACAATTGGAGTGAAAGATAGAGACGATATCGTATATATTTGTTTGCATTTTGGGCATGGACTAAAGTTCCATGCAATGTAGTAATTGTATAAATAGTTCAATGCATTTATATCTCCCAATCATTTTGTGTCAAATATTTACAAAGGTGCATCTCAAGTTACATCAAAAAGTCAAGATGATGATGCTGTAGAGTTCTATATTTTGACTTTTATTTTCTTCCAATCTTCTTGTTTTTAAGGAGTTGATTATATGCGCTAAGCTTTCATAGCAAGAGAGACGTCTCTAAGAGCGAATTTGAGATGAAAAAGTTGTATGTTTAGAGATAATCAAGAGAATGCAAAGCTTACATCAACTTTGAGTATTTACAAGAATGTAAGATCATGAAGCGCATCCTTGCACATGGAAATGAATCTAATGATGCATGGTGATTAGAATCAAATCTATGATAATATAAATCACTTAACGGAATTAACAAGACTATCTTCTCGAGAAAAGGGTTATGTTATTCCACGCTATTACACATGGTTTTTAAAGTTATCTAATTGGAAGAACTATTGAGCACCTCACATTATGCCTCAATCAATAGATGGGCCGTGTATGAAATTTTAATATGCATGAGGGCGTGATGGTACAAATTTTAGGTAGATGGCAATGACTTACAGGGACAATATAGGTCTTTACATGCATTAAATGAGGTTTTTATCATTTATATTTAGTATGTCATCAAGAATAAAATTGAATGTCATTAGTGGATAAATGGGAAACTTATTTGCTTGGATTTTTAGTTTAGAAGACTAGGTATGTTTGCGATTATCAATCCAAGCAATGTTTTGCATCACATTTTCTATGTATCTACTCAAATTTGATCAAATTTCCTATGATCGTATGTATGAATCACATCTTCAAGAGCAATTTGAGTGCTCAAGGATTCAGAGTGAATAGGGAACATTTGTCTAATGTTCAACGGTTAGAATCATCACCATATTGGTGGATTGAATGTCTCAAAAGCCACTACAAAATATTTCATAATGATCACTCAATTTGGATGTCTAGATTTCTTGCAAGATTCTATTTTTTGTTCAAATATGGAAGCCAGTCTTAACAACAATGGATCCACAAATAGATAAAGAAGGAAAGAAATCTCGAATCGGCTAGCTATAAATTCAAGTTGCAGATAATTAATTTGGTGTTTCTATTGTTGAACATTTGATCCTCTTATTGCCTTCTTATTATCGTGCTACGTTGACCCCTATTCACTATTCCTCCCTCCTTTCCAAAAACTACTCCACATTTGGTGTGCTTGACATGAAGGAGGGGATTTAAAGCGTGGACACATCCTAAATCATCATGCAAGATTGCCTCGTAAAATTATTTCACCTATAGCTGAAGTTGAGGCCTCAAAAATGGATCGCCTATTCTCATAGAGAAAATATGATTGACATTCACAATGAGCTTGAATCCAAGTGTCTACAATGCATCTTTATGCATATGCTAGAACCATGTGAGATTATATGTATGATTGAAATTTCAATGCAGGATCGAGTTAGCAAAGATGAGGAGACCATATGGAAGCAATTGAAGGTCAAACGTAACAAAGCATTTGAATTTGAAGTTTTCAACCATATAAGATGCACTTCTTTTCTAAAATAATCTTACCCAGCAAAGAATATGTATCTTCTAGATATGGAAAGAAAATTTGATTATAGCTTGAGGATCTTTCTACTTATGGAACCAATCCATTCAACATACGTGAGTAATTGTATTTTCTTGATGCATGGACTTCAAGATTTGTGAGGAACTAGTACTTTACCTACATTATACAGATATAGAAACATGGATCATGGTAGAAGACTCACCAACACCCAAATCAAGCAAAAGGCATTAGAGCCTTCACACCCTCAACAATTGTTGTGAATTCTACCCTATACTCAAGCTTACAACTACATAAGGATGCTTGTTGCTCAACCAAGATATGCATGAGCTACCAAGCATGAAGTAAAAACCATTGGTGCGAATGTGAGTGTCATATCTACCAACCTTGTCTGAGTCATAAAAACAATGTAAATATGGTGGTAATGATCCCTACTTGGGATAAAGAAATCCAAGTAGCTAGGTGCCACTCAAGTAGCGAAACATGCGCTTGATGGTGTACCAATGTTTGACACCTAGGCAATGCATAAACTTTCTCATCTGAGAGAAAACAAATTGAATATCAAGCGGAGTTATGCATATGCAAGTCAAGCATCCAATAGCTTGTTGATAGATAACGTACATCAAATGCATATGTTAAAAGTGTGTTTATGACATAGGCACTTTTAAGTTCTTTCGGGTTCTTGGGAGTGGTAGGAGTCTGATAAATCAGAGGCCCTGTAACTTAATTTTCCCAATTAACTTATCTGATTAGCAATACGTTAATGTTCAATATCGAATCCTTTATACAACTTACTGTCAAAATTCTCGTTAGACTTTTCACAGTACGCAACGGAGGAGTTATTCAACACCGTTGCACAGACTTATTATCGGCCACTTAATAATACTGAGTTAATCACAAATTAACATAATTAAGCAAAGTAAGAGTTAACTTTACTCAGGATTTCACGAATCATACACCACAACGTCTCCAATGACTGCAATCGCCCAGACAGAGAGTCTGGCGATTCCGCTCGTCGTCACTGAAGAGTCACTTGCCATGTCTTTTCATTGATTGATAAAAAGATACAACACTTCGCTACGACCTTTGGGTTCGTGCGGTATAGGAAAAATATGAAATTACAATATTCCAATCCGATGACCTTACACTGGTACGCACGGTGGACTTGAACCCGCAACGGAAACAAAATCAAGGCTCATCGACAATGCCTTGTATATACATAGTTCTAGCTAATTTAAAAGTTCAGGAGATCTTCTGTTTCAAAGAATCGAGCATAAGCTTTAAGGTTTCCGGTTCTACTAATTGAGTGTCAGTACAAATAGAACTTGTTGCAATCACTTGACTCATCAAAATTTCAGTCTGCGTCTGCAAAAATGCCTCGTACAAGTAAAAATCATTTGCAAGAGTTGTGTCAAGGCTCAATCTCATATCTTCAATCTGTTTATCTATTCTGGATAAATGCTTTGCTTGATAACCGAGCTGCTTTTCTCTTCTCTCCAGTTCCTGAGCTTGATACTTAATAGTCTGATAGTAAGCATCACTTTCCTTCCGTATCCCGGCTATCTCCTTCTGAAGTTGAATCGTCAGACTATTTTGTGTTTTCAGGGCAGAATTAGCCTGAAATAAATCAGCAGATATAGCCTGAAGTTTTGTAGTAGTCTGCTTTGCTAAATTTGCCATCTCTTGACCTCTTTGCACTACTTCATCAAGCTGAAGTCGAGTTTCTTCCAATAAATTCCCAAGTGCCACGCGAGTGTCTTCTTTATCCTGTACTAACTATTTTCACTGTATAATTTCTGCATCACGAACATTTAACAAACCATTTTTGGCTCTTAACTCAGCCAATGTAGCATCTCTTTGGGTAATCAAAGATTCCTGCTCCGCAATCTGTGCTTGAAGATGCTGAACCTGCATCTGCAAAGCATGGTTTTCAGCTTTTACAGCATTGGCTTCCTCTTGTAAAGGGGCAATGTCAGCCTCGAGAATATCCACCTTGTGTTGCAACTCCTGTCTGATATTGTCAGTGACCATCTTTAATTGCATTGGTAGCTACTGTGAAAATTGGATTAGCATGCGACTTATGGACTCTAATTCAGTAAATATTGGCACTAGAAGAGGAGGAGGAAGTGGCTGAGATGACGAGGCCGACAAGAGGTGAGGGGAAGGTGGTGGAGAATAATTGGGTGAAGAAGATGAGGTCGCTAGTGCTTCAGGGACAATAGGTTGAACTGGGACAATTGGTGCCGCATTTTGCATGATAGGCACCAGCACTATTCCTGTTGTTTGTTGCATTATTGTTTTCGTTCTGTTAATTACAGAGTCCACCAAAACAATCACTTCATTAACTATTTCCGCAACAATAGCTTGCACATCTTCTGAGGTTTCCTGCTGAGAATCCGCATGAGAAGAACTTGCTTCGGAATCAGTAGTGGGCGTACTTTGTTCCTTTTGCTGGGTTGGAGAAGACTGAGCGGAAGAATCGACATGGATAGAAGTTGTGGTGTCATGAAAGATTTCTTCTTCATTTACGGCATTGGAACCTGCACCTGGCTCTCCGACGGGCTTATGCGGGTGCGTTTTCTGCGTAGAAGTTCGAAAAGATCTTCATCCTCATCCTCATCGTCTTCGAGCACTTGAACAGAGTCTTCATGGAACAAGATAGGAGCATGGGGAGGCGGTTGTGCGGCTTGGAGTACCGGAAAAAGAAAGGTAAGGATATGTGGTAAACGAGAGCGCAGAAGATCACCCTTATTAACATGTTTAAAGACCGTAACACATTCACGGTGAATGCGCTGGAAATAATAAGAGGCAAAATTGAGAGGCTCACAAGAAGCCATATCAATCATTGAGTAAAATGGACGAGAAATCCCATAAGTACGTTTCTCTAAAGTAAGGATAGCAACTAAGAATCGTAAGGTGGTCCGTTTAGGGTCAGGGTGACATAAAATGGCATACTCATTAGATGAGTGCCGTGGGAATAATTCGATCATGGTGGCTACCAGAAGGAGAGGACCATTTTCCAATCCTTCCATAGGGAGACGGAAAGCTGCAGCAAATGACACTAACATGATTACTACACGAGACGGTAAACATGTAATCGGCCAACTCTGCTCCGTAGCAGGTGTGGTGGCAATGGCAGCAATAATCTGCACGTAAAAAGGGTGACACTCCACTGAATGCCAAGGCAATTCAACAAAGTTCAAAAGACCTCGGATGCGCAAAAACTCACTCACGTCCGGGGTGAGTCCTTCATGGAAGGTAGCAACATTGGCTAATGCTTCCATGATGCGCACGCGAAAACTCAAGAACGCAGAGAACACAGCAAACATAGAAAACACAGCGCATAGAACACACAGACACAATAGAGATTAACAGCAAAAAGAAGAAGATTAAGTAGACACTCGGCAATGTGAAGTGATCGAAAACTCTAATCATCGCGCGGTATGGAAATGATAACCTCCATAATTATGGCGTGCATGTATGAGCAGAATCAGTAACACAGGGCAGTGATTAATCATAATTAGATATCAAAACGAGGAAATTTACAGTCTATATTCAGCCAAAGTACGGACATAAAAAGAAAGTAGTGACACGCGGAAAAATGAGGGACACGTCAGCGGTGATCAGGTGGTACGTGATATGGGCGTAGCTTTGAACCATTGATTACTTTAGGAAGAGGAACTCCGATCAAAGTAGTCAACCGAAATGTAGCAGGTCCCACTTGCTCACTAATTCGGTAAGGACCGAACCACCGTAGTTTAAATTTTCCAGCAGAACAATTTGATTTAGCATTATAAAACAGCACAAGTTTGCCCACCGTAAAAACTGGAGTCTTGAGAAAGCGATCATGAGTCCCAGCTTGCCGCAACTGAACTTCTTGAAGAGTTAGGAAGCTTTCCCAACGATGTTCATCCAAGGCTCTGAGTGCTTCCAACCAAAATGGCAAAGAGTCTTCGGGCAGTAATTTGTGATTTAGGGCCACGCGTAAGCTTGGCACTACGAGCTCCATTGGCGCGATTGCTTCCAACCCATAAGCAAGCTTGAAAGGGGTCATTCCGGTTGCAACTTTGTATGTAGTCCGGTATGCCCATAACACTGCGGGTAGTAATTGATCCCAACGTTCTGGTGATTCTACGAACAATTTGCGAAGCATACTCAACAACGTCTTGTTGGTACTTTCAGCTAAACCATTAGCACGAGGATAATACGGTGAACTGAATTTATGCAGAATTTGAAAAGTGTGCGTTAGTACTCGCATTAAATTGTTAGCAAAATGGGTTCCTTGGTTTGTCACAAGCTCCAGAGGTAGTCCATAACATGGGAAGACGTCCTTCATCAAGTATTTTGCCACCGAAACAGCTGTGGCGGACCGTAAGGCCCAAGCTTCTGCCCACCTGGTAGCGTAATCTGTACAGGTCAGGATGTAGCGAGTGTTGCTAAGGATCGCTGGTGGTGTGATTGGCCCAATAAAATCAAGACCCCACTTCTGAAAAGGTTCCAAAGGTAATACAGGTTGTAGAGGAAAGAAGTGGCGCTGTAATGGCTGTGCAGATCGTTAACAAGTGTCACACTGCTGCACAAACTGAGTCACGTCTTTATACATGGTTCGCCACCAAAGCCCACTTTGCAGAATCTTCCGATGAGTAAGATTTGCTGCAAAATGTCCACGAGAGGGTATTGAATGTGCCATAGCAATAACCGAGTCTGCTTCATGAGGTTGGATACAACGAAGTAAGACACCAATATGATCCATATAGTACAACTATCCTACAATCAACCGGAATCTGCGACTGTAAACTGCAATTTTATGCCGCATAGCAGGAGGTGTATGAGGATGAAGACATCCATCAGTCAGAAAAGTTAACAACGTATCATAGTAGGTAGGGGGACAGGATGTTCGGTAGATTCATCACGAGCTAGATTCTTCACGAGCTGGTTCAGCAGCATAAATTGCTGATGTGGTATCATCAACGCCCATCGGAGCTTCACCGGAATCCAATTGAGAGAGAAAATCTGTTAAGGTATGTGTTGTACCGGGTCGATGAATCACTTCATAGTCGAACTCCTGTAGCAATAAAACCCAACGAGCCAAGCGACCACCTAAATGTTGCTCTCGGACCAGATATACAAGTGCGGCATGATCCACGTGAAAGGTGACAAGCAAATAATGCTGGAATTTATTCACAGAATACACCAACCCGAGACATTCTCTTTCGGTCACTGAATAATTCCTTTCCGCAGAAGCGAGTCGGCGACTTGCATAGTAGACAGGCCAAAACCATTTATCTGTTTGCTGCATTAAAACACTGCCAATGGCTATATCTGATGCATCTACAAAGACATGGAATGGGCGGTCCCAATCAGGAGGTTGCAAAATTGGAGCCTGCGTCAATAATCCTTTTAGACGATCGAATGCAGTTTGGCATTCTGGGGTCCATTCGTACTGTCGTGGACTACTAGTCATTAGCCGATTAAGTGCTGTTGCTAAATGGGCTAGCCATCGTAGATGTCTGCCATGCCAACGGATTTGACCCAGGAAGCGCATAACTTCTTTCGGCGTTGTAGGGATGGGTGCTTCCAACACAGCTGTGACTTTGTCTGGATCGACTTGGATACCTTATGTAGATATAATATGTCCGAGGAGTTTACCACAAGAAACCGCAAAAATAGATTTTGTTGGGTTCAGGCAGAGTCGGTATTCACTGCATTTCTCAAAGCAGCACCGTAAATGATACAGGTGCGCCGCAATCCTTCCAAATAAGGAGAAGTCATCTAAGTAGACTTGCATAAAAGTAGTCACGTAGGGTGAAAAGACTTCCTGCATATAGCGCTTAAATGTGCTAGGAGCATTCCTTAACCCAAACCACATGACCGTACAAGCAAAAACACCCCAGTTTGTAATGAAAGTTGTTTTCGGTATGTCTTGTTTAGCCATTCTGACCTGGTTATAACCACTGTAGCCGTCCAGAAAGGAGTACATCTCGTGCCCAGTCACTCTGTCAAGCATTGTGTCGAGAAAGGGGAGAGGAAATGGATCAGGTACCGTGGCCGCATTCAGTTTCCGATAATCCACACAGATTCGTAGCTGCTTATTTTTCTTCGGAACAATCACGATTGGAGATATCCATTCAGCGTGTTTGATTGATACAATGAATCCCACCTTCAATAACCGATCAAGTTCTGCTTTGACATGTGCGGCATAATTAGGATTCATTCGGTAACTGGATTGTTTAATTGGCTTCGCCTCTGGTTTGAGCACGACTGGATGTTGATAGATCCGCGGATCAAGACCTTTCATATCGCGATAATCCCAAGCAAAAACATCAAAAAACTCACGCAGGAGTCGGATCAAGTCATCTTGAAATGCCTCGGACAGTCCTGCCTTAATCTTAACAGGTCGTGGGTTAACTTCATCACCCAAATTATAGGTTACTAACTGGTCTTCCGAGACATAAAATTGACAAGGTTTCCCCAAGTCATCAGCTGATTATAAAAGTTGATGTAGAGTGGCTCCATCCATAGCAACACTATCATCTGCATCTGCATCTGCATCTCCGGTTACGGGAACAACCGTACAGGCTGCCAGACTCCAGTTGTCTGCTACAGCTTGAAGATCTATAGTACCTAAGGAAATCATATCTTTATTGTTCTTCAGAAACGCCTCTTCTTCATCATCAGATAAACCATCCAACATGTGGACCGGCTCTGCTACATATGGTCTGGCATGAAGCTCACAGGGCTGAATGGTATCCAGTTTGACAACATATTTATGGTGATTATCTTTGAAAGTTAATTTGTGCGCTGACCAATCCTGTATAACTTTGGCTTGTTTCAACCATGGTCGACCGAAAAGAAGATTATAGTCGAGGCTGGATTTTGGTAGTTCTAAGACTACGAAAGTCATTTTAAACATGATAACCTACAAAGTAATCGGGATATTCCGGACTAGTCCCACCGGATTGGACGGGCTCGATTTGGGTCCACCCCAATTTCTTACAAAGAGTTGCAGTTGCTATGTTCACACCCGAACCGCCATCGATTAACACGAGTAATCTTGTGATTTTTATGCTAAACAGTGATTAAGGGGACTGAATGATCCATTGTAGAATCATTTTCCGGTTGTATTGTTGTAGTCGCCAGAGTACTGGGAGATCCAAGACTGACCTGTTGCCGAAATTGCTGCCTAACTCCGGGCACCAAGGCAAGTAGCTGCCCCAAAGGGAGTGTAATTGAAGCCTTCGAGAGGATATCCCATACCTGGTCTGTTGGAATTGCACTCTTCACTGATTCTAATGATGATTCTCCTGTTACTCGGGTAGAGGCTTGTTCATGCGCTCCCACCTTTGGTAGGGGAGCCTGTGTCACTGGAATTTGATCAGGGAATACAGTTGGTTCTTTAGCTGCCCATTGGCTAGCTTTGGTAAATGTTCGCTGATGTTCACGGATACCAGGCTCGACCACCTGAGCTGTTGGTTGCAACTATTTACCCGATCGTGTCTGGACCACTACAGCTTGTGATTCCACTGGTGAGATATAGACCATGTTGGTCATCGGATTTTGACGTTCCTTCTTCCTTTTGTCATATTTGGCGGCATCCTTGCAAAATCACCGGATGTGGCCAATCTCACCGCAAAAATGACATCAAGGTGGTGGCAAAGAAGTACCTTCTGCTGATGTACCTACTTGCCATCGATTTGCATTGAAATTGGTATTCCGCTATCCTCGGTAATTTCTGTATCCTTGCGCCTGATTGTTTCGCATCTACGGTGGCACATAGTGAGTTGCTGGTTGCCCTGGTTCTTGTATAATGGTGTTTACAGCTGTCGTCCCTGCACTTTGGCATTATACGCATAATTCTTGGTTGAGTGTTCGGTGGTATTGCAGATGGCACAATACATCTGATTAAGGGCACAGGTAGCACAGGTATGCCCGAGATTTTTGCACTTAGTGAAATACATCTGTTTAGCCGGATCATCTGTAACGTTCTTGCTGGCTTTTAGCCACTCCAAGTCTTCAGTGATTCCTCCAACCTTATGCTCTAGTTGCAGGGCCATCGCTATAACAGCATCCAGTATCATAGCACCCACACAGCGGATGATCATGATTTGTCTTAGCTATGGGGTCCGACCATTAATGAACCACTGGGTTATAACATCGTCCGGTAAATTAGAATGTGCCAGAGGCAATTTTCTTAAATGAGTTCTAAACAATGTGGCATATTCCTGAACAGTCTCGTGTGGCTTCTATCTATTGTTTTGCAAGTAATTGAAAATTTCGGCAAGGTTCTTCTTCAGTCAAAACCTCTGCAAAAATGCATCCCTTACTGCCTCATAGGTAACGAAATGGTTGATATCATACTCTGTTAGCCACCTCGCTGCTTCATTGACTAATGTTGACTGGAATACGATGGCCTTGTATGCCGGATTGATTGGATGGTTCAGTACGGCATAACTTATCTCAAAGGTATGTACATGTGCATCAGGGTCGTCACCTAAAAATCCACCGAACTTTGTGTACGTCACCCCTATTGGAACAGGTCGAAGTGGAAGTGGCTGTTGCTGTTGCTGTTGTTCTTGCTGCTGCTGCTGTTGTTGTTGTCCACTCATGGTGCTATTAGTGGTACCGTTGCTGTCTCCTGAGTTCTGAGGAGGTGTTTCTGGTCCTTCCAAATCTATGTGGTCAGACTACTCACCTTCCGGCTTTCAAATAGCATTCAATCTCTTACGGATCTCCAAATCGAAGAGCCTATCCTCAACCTTGATATCCCAGGTAGGCAAATTTGCCCCGAAGAGTGGTGTCCGAAATGAAGATTCACCAGGGAGTATCACACGATCACCGGAAAACTGTAAATTCCCTGCAACTGGGGCCGAACTGTCACCGGAATTTGTCGAACTTTCCCCAAAACAAGGTATTCTTTCACCGGCAATGATCCCTCTGGGTAACACCACTTTATCCTCGGAAAAGTTCAAATCCTGGCCAGATGGTGTCAGGTCAACTCCACGGTGCGTCCTTGTACACTCCGAAGTTACTGTACCTTTTGCAGACTGCACCGAAATTACACCGGAATCTACCGGAATTTCCTCATGTGTCACCGGAATTCTACCGGAATCACTGCTGTCGGGCTCCGCTCCTTCGACAACTGGGCTTAACCGGTCTATACTTTTGCCACCTGGGGGTGTCCCTATCAAATTTGGTACCGCCCAAGGATGCTGGTCTCTCCTGTACTTCGGATACGACTCGCCGGACCGAGTAACCGACATATATCACCTCTGCACCACTTGTGTACTACTCCAGCTTACTGATTATTCACTGTCTATGCCACCTTCCCACAGACGGTGCCAGTGTTAAAAGTGTGTTTCCGTCACAGGCACTTTTAAGTTCTTTCGGGTTCTTGGGAGTGGTAGGGGTCTGATAAATCAGAGGCCCTGTAACTTAATTTTCCCAATTAACTTATCCGATCAGCAGTACGTTAATGTTCAATATCGAATCCTTTATACAGCTTACTGTCAAAATTTTGGTTAGACTTTTCACAGTACGCAACGCAGGAGTTATTCAACACCCTTGCAGAGACTTATTATCGGCCACTTAACAGTACTGAGTTAATCACAAATTAACATAATTAAGCAAATTAAGAGCTAACTTTACTCAGGATTTCACGAATCATACACCACAATGTCTCCAATGACGGCAATCGCCCAGACAGACAGTCTAGCGATTCCTCTCGTCGTCACCGGAGAGTCATTGCCATGTCTTTTCATTGATTGATAAAAAGATACAACACTTCGCTATGAGCTTTCGGTTCGTGCGGTATAGGAAAAATATGGAATTACAATATGCCAATCTGGCGACCTTACACATCACAAAAAATCAACCAAAAACCTCTTTCCAAAGGAGTTGCAATAGGTTTGTGATCTTCAAGGCCAAAATTATGCAATAATAAGTCAATATATTTTGTTTGACACATAACTATTCCCATATCAACTTGCATAAGCTGAATGCCCAACTAATGATGTGAATGCCGCAAATCTCATATCTCAAAGAAGGCACGAAAATTATCTTGAAATCCAAGAGCATGCTTCTCGTTAGGACCAATGAGCAACATGTCATCAACATATACTATGATGATCAAGATTACATCATCTACAAGCCTAACATATAATGTGCTCTTAGTAAGAGAATTCGCAAAACCATGTGCAATCAAGTAGACATGTCTCTTTTCATACCAAGCACGTGGTGCTTGCTTCAAACCATTCAATTTGTTTTTTAGACTTCACGCTTTGTTTTCATGAATTTTCTCCACAAAACCACACGATTGAAATACATACACTTCTTCCTGTAAGTGGCCATTTAGAAATGCAGTTCTATTTTTTAGCTTATGTATATTCCAACGATGGTGAGTTGCAAGTGCACAGATGATAGGCACAATGGTCAATCAACATGTGGGAGGAAAGTTCTCATCAAAATTAGTGCCTCTCTCTTGAGCATAACACTTTGCAACAGGCATTGCTTTATACCTATCAATCCATTCCCTAGGTTTATGTTTCACCTTGTATACCCACTTAGTGACAATAACCTATTTACGTGGAGGTAAATCACATAATTACCAAGTATCATTCTTCCTAATAACATCATATTATGATTGCATATCAACCATTGAGTTTTTTGAATTTTGTATTCAATCAAAAGAAATAGACTCAATCTCATTACAAAGACTAGAGATAGCCATTCCATCACAATCAGATGCAAAGGAAGCACTATGATAGCCTCAACATGTACAATATGAAAGAGATGCATATAATTTCCTATCTCTCAAGGTCTACACCAACCATTTATGCATAGTTTTAGCATCTTCTATGCCATCCATTTCATGATCAAGAAGTGCATCATGTAAATCTCCATTAGAAATAAAATGATGTGCATCATCGTGTGGAATCTATAAATGCTTAGCAAATGCCTCATTTGGACCGGAACTTAAATTTCCACCTATAAAGAGAGGCAGCAAAGTTTCAATTAAGTCTTTAGAGCTAAAGGATTTCTCCGTGGTACATGAAAGAAATGGATGCATCGCATCCTCCACAAGAAGAAAATCAAGGATAGTCAAAATGTGTTTAGTCTATGGATAATACATATTATAGCCTTTGATTTCATAAGTATACCCATCAGGAATACATTTTATGCTCATGAAATTTCATGTGATTCTGAGACTATAACTAGAGGGGTGTCAAATATGCCTAGATGAAGCAACAACCTACTTTGATACCAATTATTAGAGTTTGATATACATGGAAGCATACAAAGATCACAAGGAAGAAGAAGAAGAAGAAGCTTGGAGCACAACCCACTATTGAATGTATTACCAAGTGAATGTACAAAGATAAGTGAGACATTAGGGTTATAGTCATATAAAGTAAGTGAGACATTAGGGTTATAGTCATATATAGAAGCACGAGAAAAAAACGTCGTAAAGAGAGAAGAAGTGCCCTTGTGGTCCTAAGTGTGTTCACACATATCACTCTCGCATTATATCAACAGTGCATTGTGAATTTGTGATGTCAAAAACTAGCCTCATAGTTGAAACCCTTTAGAAATTCTCAAACGTCTTCATCCTCTCTTGGCCAATTTAATCTCTTGATTTCATAGATTATTCTTCCTTATGCCGAATATAGATAATAACGTTTTCTCTCAAGTCCCTCCAAATGAAAAGTTATGGCATGAATGGATGGACAATCAAGGTTTTTATTAATTGCAATCATGTGGACTATCAAGGTTTTAATTATTCCCATTTATGCTCTAGCTACATTGAAGTCCTGGGAAAGGTTTTGACAATATCTTGGATAAGAACATTATGAGCTTGTTTTGTTGGCATTCAGGAAATAAATGGATAGGAACATATACCAAGGAACAAAAAAGTCATATGATTCAATTATTATAGCAACTCAAGTGATTACTGACTTGAAATTAGGAAGTATATGTCATCATCATGGATATTGTGCTCATCTAAGCCCATATATAACTACTCAAAATATTAAGTTTTGCTTCATAATCTCCTACTTCAAGGAAACATTTTACGGATGGTTTACAAACTTTGGTGACGTGTTTCTTATTCTCCTCTACGTATGGATGCTACATGGAATTATTAATATAGGAATCCCGATGTTATGTAAAGAGGACGAGAAGTGATTAAGCTGGCACTATGAATTTCATTTCAGTTTTCTTTGTCTTCTACGAAGTCGATGCTGGCGATATTCCTTTGCAAATCAAGTGTGATTTTGTTTTGAAAGCTCCGACACTAGAGAGTTCGGAGGGGATCGGGCTTGTTTTTCCATACAGGTGTTGAACGGCGCTCACTATTGAATCATAAAACGGAGAAGTCATCTTGCAGAGACCTAGCGCCACGCGCCGATGCTCTGGTTGCAGAAGACACTACAGCTGAACTACACTACAGCTTACTGTACATATTGAAGGAGACTCTGAAATGGCGCAGTGACACCACACAAGCTACACAAGGATGGAAGGAACTATGAGGATGAAGATGAAGATGGTGTCTTTGCTACTCTGGAGGTAGAAGAGAATGATTGGAACGACAGCCGATGTTCTGGTTGCAGAAGACACTACAGCTGAACGACACTACAGCTTACTGTACAGGTTGAAGGAGACTCTGAAATAACGCAGTGACACTACACAAGCTACACAAGGATGGAAGGAACTATGAAGATGAAGTCTTTGCTACTCTGGAGGTAGAAGAGAATGATTGGAACGACACTGCTCTGCCGAACTGTGGGGTCTGCTAGTGAACAATACGCTGGGGCTATACTTTAGAGTTTAGAGATACTTCGACGATTTCAGAACGGCATCAAAGTCGTTTCCGTAGCGGACCCTTACTGACAGTATTCTTTTCCTAAAGATTTGGTGAGAAACCTGTATGCTCTCAGCAAAGAGAGATTCATATTCTGCTCAGGGTTAGAGTAAAGAAGAACTCTCCGAATACTAGTGGGAAGATGGGGATTGATGGAGGCTTCGCACTGCATAGTGTTCAATGGCTATCGGCTACATTTTGATGTGATTCATGCTTCTGTGTGTAGAGTTTCACATCTTGTAATCTATAGATTAAAGCTTGGAAATGGTCCATGGTGATTATAATAAGAGTGCTTTCTCTTTGTGAAAAAAGGACCCTACCACGAGAACCGTCCATGCAGGCCTAGATCTGCACGACAACGTGACTTTCTTACTATTAGACAATAGAGTGGCAGTTGAGACAACCACTCTGTGTGATGCAAATGAAGGAAAGTACATAGGGAAGTGGTCGAGAAGTGGAAACCAAGGTTTGCGCATAAGAGTTTTCGAATTGGCAATGCCATTAAGAATAATTCATGGATTGCATACTACTTTATTTCAGATGTGTGAGATTAGACCATGTTTTATACATAGTATGTATGAGGTGTGCTAGATTCTTAGCCTAGCGTACTAAGAGTGTGCATACATCTACTTAGGCGTACTAAGAGTGTGCATACATCTACTTAGCATGCTAGTATATTTGCTAAAACACGTCTGAAGATTTAAATCTTCACAAAAATCATGAAAGAAGAATGTATGATGAGGCTTGATGCAAGCAATTCAAGGAAGGCAAACCAAAAATACTCTTTGATAATATGATTCAGTGGATGTAAATGTTTCATATCTTCACACAAAGGTGAGAACTAAGTTGGTGGTGCGACAATTCCATATGGATGGAGATGTTCAAGACCTGTGCGATCAGAAATATCAGGACTACTTATTTGGCATGTAGGCCAAGATCCCTAAAACACCTTGTGAACCCAACATGAAACGGTGTGCGCATGTATGGGTTTGTTAGAAAGTTTTTCATGTGGTGTGTGAGCTTGTTACAACTGCTATATTATTGTAAGCATCAATATGTCGTCCAAGCACTTTTGCGGGATGACTTAAGAAGATGAAGTTCCAAGTATTGTAGGAAAACATTAATTCAAAGTTCATTAATGATGCCATAAGAAGTGCTTTTGTAACTATGATTTTGAAAGATCTTTTGAGGAATTAGAACAACAATTTATTGACCTGAACGTTAAAGAGGAAATATTCGTATGTAATGAAAATGACTATTACGAGGAAGAATGTGAAATTGAGGAACACAAATCTATTAATGAGAAGGAATACGGAATTGAGAAACAACAATATGAAACTGAGAAAAACAAATCTATTAATGAGAACGAATACAAAATTAAGGGACATAAATCTGTTAATAAGAACAAATGTGAGATTGAGGAAGACAAATATATTAATGAGATCAAATAGGAATCTACATCAACGTTTAAAACCAAAAAGAAAAAAAGAAAAAATACTTAAAATTTCTGACAATAACTATGTAGAGGGGGAGGATGGTTCAATCCTAAATTTTAATATTTTCACTCTTCCTCTATATGAAGAAAGGGGGGAGGGGGGGGGGGGTGAGACCCATATATATTGTTTTTATGAATGAAGAAGCATATTCACTCTCACACACGTGTTTAAGAAGATGAAGTGATAACGTATTATACAAAGTTTGAGAATGTTGTACATCTTAATTGCTTGAGTTTAAGCAATGGATATAATGATTAAAAAAAAAAGGAATGGTTTCTTATTTGGAAGAGAATGAAGAAGACGATGGATGGGAATATGTAAATAATGGTATTCATGCAATTTTATTGTACTGAGTTGTGAATCAAAATCATGAAAAAATGATTCAATTATGATTCAAGGAAACCCAAATTGGCTTTTCTCACAAGTGGATTTTTGTTCAAATAAATTAAATCATTCAATTTGTTGTTCAAGATCATTTGCAAGGTTTCACTAATGTTAGGATGGATAAATATTTTTATGTGGTTAATGATTTTTCATTATTTGATTTATCTTCTCCTAAGCATGGATATGATGATATAGGGAACGTGAATGAAGTGAATGATGAGATTAATGCATATGAGAGCTATCAAAATGCATAACCATACGGAAGTGCACAACGTGGGATTGCAAATTTTGATATGCATGCATATGGTATACAAACTGATAATGAAGAACATTAATATTTAGAAAATATTGAGGTGCCTATAGAGTTCATCAATGCTAAAGTCCATTCTAGTTTGACTATAAAGAAATATTATCATGGAATGATGCTAGTTATGATATTTCTTTGAGTAAATGGTTTTTATGATTGGTGCTCATTTTCTCTCTCTCTCTCTCTCTCTCTCTCTCTCTCTCTCTCTAATCTTTGAGTTTCAAGATATTTATCAAGATAGTTTGGAGGTATGTTATATTGACTTTTGTAGTTTTGAAGCATCTTCTTATACATTTTTAACTTCTTTTCTCTAAGAGTTTTGATTGTAGCTTCTTCCTATGAAGGTGACGAATATAACATACCAAAAACATTCATAAATCCACAAGAAGCTGACAAGAATTAGGATAATAATGAGAATGAAACAGACCATGAAGATCTCAACAGTGAAAAATCAAATGGATTGTCTGTTGCTTTTTATTGTTTTTTTAGCATGTTTCATAAAGAATGATACTTACAAGTCTTTTATAAGCATTGGAGAATATGGAGATGAAGAATCTTGAAGAAACTTGATAATGTTTAATAAATTTTGCATTGCACATGGTTTTACCCTTAAAAGTACGTATCTTTGCACATGTACATAGCATGAATAGATTTTTAATTTTCAATTTATCATAAACCTGAGCATCAATAAACATTTTCCGTCATATACACCATAGATTGCAAGAAGCAAGGCATGCATGGTAGGGTCTCACTAAATGACCTTGCATAAAGGCTTATTTTCAGCTTTACCCATCCGCCTTGAGCGATGGAAAGAGTCTATGTATTAAGCGTATGCATAAACTACGCTTGTAACTCAACATATGAGTGTCTGTTTTACGGCAATGATTTGTATGTGCTTTTCCTTCTAGCTGAACTGTGTTTATTCGTAGAACCCTTAAACCTAAGATTTTATTAGGGTATATAAGTGATATTGAGACTTCTATTATAAGTCCATTAATCAGAAATCATATCTGTACCAATTGGAAATTCAATTAATGTTGGACGCACATATTGCCGTGTAGGAATAAAGCGAATTACTGTGTATTCTCAAGCCATCAACGAAGCCCCTCAACGATCTGTTCACATATTCGCGAAAGATCGAGCATATCCGCACTCAAAGGCGGGTCGAGAGGAAACTCAATGCACATTTACATCACGGCATAACTTCAACGCGAATAGAATTGTAACATGTACAATTATAGCGTCTCGGTCACGTGAAGGTATGGATCCAGCAGTATTTCATGTTTGCGTGATAGAGTTCACATCGTCAACTTCACACGCAGCTCTTTTGTAAGTTGAAGGTAAGTACAGAAAACACAATCCAGTATTTCATGTTTGCGTGGTAGAGTTCACATCGTCAACTTCACACGCAGATCTTTTGTAAGCTGAAGATAAGTACAGAAAAGACGATCGTATTTTCCGAATTTGAGGCAAAGTTCGATGAAAGACAGCGAATTTCAATGCACAGTGCATCATTCGCAGCTTCATAATGGCAAAAGTCGCCCATAATTCTTGTGACGTTCTACATTCATAAAGGGAAAAGCAAACAAAAGTTGAACCCGATACGACAATATGAAATCGAAAGAAAATGAAAAATGGTCGGATCTCAGACTTCCGTGCTTTCATGTCTTTCAAAAGACTAGTACCAGGATGAAGGTTGCACGTCATAAAAAGAACTACCGGCTCATAACAACAATGTGTTGCAACATTTTCCCATGTTGTTATATATTTCATGCACTAAGAAGTTGCGGATAACGGTATTCGCGTTTCTTTTGTTAAACATTATCACATACAGAAGCGTTAACGAGACTTAACCGAGTAGACGAGTAAATCTCTCGTTATTTTCATGAAGGATCTATTTTCTTTTCAGCTTATTACATTGAATTACAAAGAACATCAAATGTCCAACGGAGGCGTATAATTTTTATGGTCTCTCTTATTTTCCTACCTTAAAGGTTAGAAGGTGTAGTTTTCCTTCCAATTTGACAGCGCATCCTTCCTTGATGTTTGCCTTTCAACTATGTTTAGAAGAAGCAGTCGATATAAGAGGCTTGAACACCTGTTGATCATTAGCTCCCTAATACAAGAACCTGCTTGTCTGATATGAACAAACACACAATGCGAATTGAGGATGCACTACCTAACACCCCGTCACGCAGGTGTTAGACGAGCAATCACGCGGGTGAGATAAGCACCTTCAGGAGAGAGTTCTGTTCTAAACGTGCTAATTAACAGCAGCATAATCAAGTCCGTTCGGACAAGGGCTTTGGAAACGAATGATTATCCGTCCTTTCAAAGATAAATACAAAGGGAGGGTTAATGTAGTCAATGATAAGTCGTTCTTTGCCAGTAGCATCCGAATGATCGTCTGCTCATTATTTCTAATATAAGAAGCTGTATATGTCTAATAAATCAAGACCGCGCCGATAAAAGAAACATGAGATGGAAGTTGAGCAGCTGCAACTTGCTTCGTTGGATGGCGTTCAAGTGTAGGACAACCAATCCTGTGGGCTACATCGACACCTTCACGAAAGCGCCCCGTTTGCTTGCTGATAACCAGCGCCCCGTTCAAGTCCTGATTATGTAATTGACTGAGATAAATATTACCTTCAAACAAATTAGGTCAAACTCAGGTAGGTTTTGAACCACAACATCCGTACTGAATAAGGAGGAACAAGGTAACATGCTATCTGCATAACAAATAAAAGAAAACACTACTTTAAGATTTCAAACACAGCATCTGTAGCATCCGAATGATCGTCTCCTCATTAATGCGCCGTAAATATGTTCTTTAAATCAGGACCGCGCCGATAAAAGAAACATGATATGGAAGTTGAGCAACTGCACCTTGCTTCGTTGGATGTCGTTCAAGTGTCGGCTACATCAACATCTTCACGAGAGCGCCTGTTTACTTGCTGATAACCAGCACAATCGATTCCTGATTGTGTGAATTGAGTGAGATCAATATTAGCTTCAAACAAGTGGAAAAACGCAGGTTGGTTTTGCACCACAGCATAGGAACTGAATTAGGAGGGACGTGTAAGATGCTATCTTAATTACAAGGAGAAAGAAAACAGTACTTAGAACTTCAAATACAGCATCTGCATTAGATAAGATATACTCGTTTAACGATATACAATAGCACCGAAAAAAAACGAACGAGAAAGAGTTAATACTGTACTTTGCAAGAGCCACACATATCTGCTACACATATCCTGAGGCTTCTGATTTCTAGAGGACTGATCTCCACGATATCTGCCTTTGCCAAACTCCATGCTTATTGTAAAGCCTTGTCAGTGTCCATCCAACTTCCAATAAAATTACATCATTCATGCAGAATAGATCTTCCGTTTGGAAATCAGGATTCAGTACCAGCATGCCGAAAACATGCAATGCGTCAACGAAGAGGCGCTAGAAAAGCTGGAGCTCCCTTCTTTCCAAGAAACGAGATGAAGTATGGATAGGGCAAGCTCCTGGTTCATGCACGCATCTACCCAGTTTATATCCCCTGCCATTATAATACTGGGCATGTGGATGCATGACTCAGCAGCTGCCTCTTTCATCTTCCCCCCTTTGTTGGAAAAGAAGGAAGCTCTAGCATATCCATTCCTTTGTAAAATACTAAACATCTGACAATAATATGACTTAAAAATTCAGAGAGCATTGCTATAAGGAGTGAGGTTGAACGTCCTCTCTTAAAAGAAAAAGAAAAATTCTTGTTAGTTGATAAGTAAATGTCAGACTAAATAGCGCAATAATATGACAATAGTCAGAGATTAGATCAAATTAATAAAAAGACTTGCACAAATCACATTACTCGAGAACTCACCCTCTGCAGCTTGAAATCATGGCTGATGTCTATAACCTACTCAAAATTGATTTCCGTTGCGAGAAGCTCAATGAGCTCATTGCTAGAGACGAACAGAAATCCGCCTAGGAATACCACGGCCGGCGAACAAACAACGATGATTATAATATTGCCACTTTTGATTAACTAATTAATGGACAAAATCGCTATGTATTAACATTAATTACTGGACAAAATCGATGTGTATTAACGTTGGCTTAAATTAATTGAAGAAAGTGCACGAGCAGAAATGATAAACGAAGCGGCAAAATAAATCATCGTACAGCGATTCGGCAAATGAAGACAAAAGACGCAAAAGCAATAGTTACTGTAGGATTTGGGACGAATGAGAGCCTACTCCCTACGTCCTTTTATAATGAAAAAGGGAGTGAGGCAAGCCGCTCGCTATAGGCCGCTGGCGTCCATTCCTCGGGCGCCATGAATACACCATCTAATCAAAAGGCAGGTCAAACTGCCATCTAGTCGCAATTACAGGATTCCGCTCTCTCTCTCTCTCTCTCTGTCCGTCTTTCTGTGCCTCGCTCCCTCTATCTTTCCTTCTGACACCATTTATGCAGGAGGAGCAAGCGTCAGCCTAAGCAAGAAAGAGAACTACTCAACATCGACAGAGAAAGCGAGATAGAGATGCTTTCCGTTAGGGTGTATTTGTTAGTATGTGTGTGGATCTGTCTTTTCATTAGCCTAGACCCCGTACCGAAAACGTTGATGTTTCTGGTGCCATTGCTATCACATCACCTCAGAAAGCTTCATAAAATATCAATATAATCATAACACCTTCTCAGAAAAGCCTTTCGCATCACTTTCTGTGCCCATCTATTGAGCTACTCGTATGCACGCAGGACCTGCTCATTCAAAAGAAAAAACACGGATAATTGCCTGCACTGAGCGGGACTTTTTTCACCCAGTCCACACATAATCCGCGAGAATACGCGTTACGGGACACATACACGATGCATCATATGATTCTATTAAGAAGATCTGATGCAGCGAGGGTACTACAAGGACACCTCATTCCTGGGTATCTTCTTTTCTCTCATGTCAGGAGGGCTTGACCATCAAGGTACCTCAGTCACGAGCCCTGAAGCTGGCAGGCTACGATGGTTCAGCAGAATTTTGCGAAGACCTTTTGCATGCTGCCCAGAAATATCCGTTCAGTTCGATTGTAACTAGATTACCATAGATCGGCGGTTCTCTGTGCAACGATCGTCGGCTACTTCTGTGTATGAAACAATCGAGGCATGGTGAGATCTATGAACTGAAAGTGACGCTTGTAGGACGCCATAGGATTCAGGCTCTATTAAAGAGAGTACTAGAAGACGCCACGAGAAGAAAGTGCGCAACCAAAGAAACAAGAGTTTATTTCTTCGGAAAATTACAAGCTAGTACCAGAAGTCTGACTGAAATCTAGACATTCTTCTTTTCCCCTTTTTTTTTGAGCGAACAGTAAAAGATGAATATTAGTTACAAATGTGTAAGGGGCAAGCCCCACCAATACAATCTCCCAATTAAAGGGATGCAGCCATAAAAAATCTTAGATCAGAATACAGAGAAAGAGAGAGGGGAGGAAATCTCTTTATCTAGCAGGCTTTGTAAGTTACAAATGTGTAAGGGGCAAGCCCCACCGATAGAATCTCCCAATTATAGGGATGCAACCATGAAAAATCTCACATCAGAATAGAGAGAGTGAGGAGGAGATCTCTACATCTAGCAGCCTTTCTATTCCTAAGAGCAATAACAAGAATAAGTTTGCTCGGGCTACATTAATAACAGCATTAATACATAAGTCAATAGTTCTCTTGAGATTTTTAATATAGAAAAGGACAAAGTCCTTTGTTTCATTACTAATAATTTTTTGCTTCATAGTGATCCTTATGTGCTAAAGGATTTGGGCCCTCATATTTGCCAAAGCACAAGGTCCATTCTTCTGCAAACACCAAGAAGGATTTCCTGATATCCAAGGTTTGGGATTCTAGCAACACTGCAAAATTTATTGCACATCTTTCAATATTCTTGGGCATGTCAACATTGATAAAGAGGTAGGAAAGATCCTCCTCCCTGCCACGTAAGTAACGATAACCTGTACTAATATACATTATTTTGTTTTTGCTTCCGATCGACTCCATTGTGTATAATAAGCCATTGAATAACAAAATGTTTAATAGCCATTGGAGATGCCCAAATGACATTGAATTTATATCTCCACTCCTTAGGAGTTCAATTAAGATTCCACTTTTTATTGAGCTTGTCCATTCCTTTTTTTTGTAGTGAAGAAAGATATCAATAGCCACTATTTGGAGGTCAATCTCCTTGTATGTAGATGCAACTATCCAAGTAGCTCTTCAAAATCTTCTTATGAATAATAAGGAATTCTTTACAAGTAGAAGAAAAACCAGTAAGACCACTGAATATTATGTCATCCATCAAATCACCGTTCTGGAGAAAGTCGAGGAGAAAAATCCCGTTTTCTCGCACTTGTTCTTTTTTATATTTAGTTCATCATGATTTATGTTCTATTAGAACATAAATCTCACATCATGCTTGAAAAGAACTTGTTCAAGATCCAAAAATTTCAGTCAATTGTAATTAGGCTAGCAGTACTGAGCATTTGAAGTTGTATGAATATCCAAAAATAGCAATTATCTAGGCCCATTCATTGTGCAAATATATGTTTTTTGTATCAATTGGTTCTCATTGATGATTCAAAGCACATAGGTTATTTATTGCACTAATCACAATTCCATAAGGTGTATATCATTATCACAAGCAAAAGGGTTGGTCCTGTGCTGGTAGCTTGGACGAGACTTTAACCCTTTTTGAGCACAAACTTCTACTACCCAAGCATCTCTAAGTATTCAGAGTTGTATTTGAGCTACATCGAGATGGGTGATGGTTTTCCCTCAATGGTTGAGAAACTTGGAAGTAACAACTGTGCTGCTTGGCAAATAAGAATGGAAGCTTACTTTCAAGTTAGAAATCTCTATGGAATTGTAGAAGATGATGAAATTATGCCAATTTGAGGATCCAAAGGAGGATCTAAACAAGAGGATATTGAAAAGCTCACACTTTGGTATGTAGGAGATGCTCAATCTAGCTTATATATCTTAAACTTTATCTCTGATTCCTTGTTATCACATATTGGATGATGCAAAACATCTCAAGAGAATTGGGATGCACTTGAAACTTCTTTTCTTCTAGCACCAAAGCTAGGAAGAACCATTTATGGAATGCATTCAACTAAATGAAGAAGACACCACAGCAAACTATCACAAAGTTAAGTAGGTTGGAGAACAATTAGCTTCATTAGAGAGCTGATTGAAGAAGAGGCTATCATGAGGTAGATCATAAATGGAAATATGAATGACAAGAAATGGCAAGCCTTCACAATAGCCTACGATCTTATCATGGATGTGTAGACCCCTAATTTGAACATATTCCTTGTTCAAATCTTTAATCAAGAGGCCAACAACAAACTCAAAAAGGTAAACCTTATCAAGGTAATTCAACAAGTTCTCTTTGTGCAGACAAGAAATATAAGAAGGACAAATGAAAGAAGAAGGAAGATGATGATGAGGGGATTTCCAAAGCCAACTATGCAGGTAATAGCAAGTGGAAAGTGAAGGAGAAAGGAGAAAATCATGATAAGTCAAAGGGCCAAGAAAGACAACCTTGTGCCATTTGTAAGAAGACCAACCACAACACTCAAAATTGTTGGTTCAATGGGAGGACTTGGATAGGAGGTGATAGAGATGGAATCGAAAACACTAGAGGTAGAGGTGGACATAATTACAAGAATAACAATAGTAACTACAACAAAAAGGATTTCAAAAACTACTTAAAGGATCAATCACATGAAGATTTATGACTGCTAATGAATTTGAGTCACAAAGAAGGTAAAAAAGATGAACATGTTTTCTACATAGATTTAGGTTGTTCAAATCATGTTCTAGACAATGTTTCTCTTCTATTTGTTTTGGAGAACCTCAAGGATGAGCATGAAGTACAAATACGGGATGATACCAAGCACAATATGGAGAATATTTGCAATTTCAAAGCTCCGAATGCCAGGAAAAACATTCTTTGAAAGGTTCTCCCCACTATAACAAAAAACCTAATAATTCTAAGACAAATAGTTAGAAAAGGCTTGCAAGTTAGGATCACCCAACATGGAGCTTTTGTGGAAGATCCATCTCAAGGATTCAAGAAGATAGCCAAAGGTGAGAATCATGGTAGACTCTTTACTTTTGCAATAGGAGAAACTAGGAATATAGATCTTTTTTAGCTTTGGGTGTGAAACTCTTAGTGATCTTGAAGTGTGGTATAAGAGACTTGCTTATGTGAATGAAAGAACCATGAAGGATATATTTACGGATCAAATTCTTCTAGGGTTGCCAAACATACCAAGGCAACTCATGATCAACAGATGTGATGCTTGTTAGATGGGGAAAGCACAAAGACAACCTTTCAACCACAAAGGGTACATCCACAACAATCTCTTAAACTTTGTACACAATCATGTGTGGGGACCAAGTCAAGAAACTTTATTAGCAAGCTCAAGGTATTATCCATCTTCTGTTGATTATCACAGTAGATAGAAAATTCTTTACTTCATTAAGAATAAGAGTGGCGTGTTTGAATGCTTCAAGAAGTACCTAGCACATGGGGAAAATCATACTAGTAGATCATCGAAGAAACACAGATATCATGGTAGGGGAGAATAATTCTCCATAGAGTTTCATGAGTTATTTCAAGATAAAGGCATCAAAAGGGAAGTGACTACAAGGTACTCTCCTCAAGTGAATGGTATTGTAGAGAGGAAGAAAAAACCATAGTTGAATGAGCAAGGACTATGATTGAAAAGAAGAAGCTACCACATTTTTTATGGGAAGAAAGAATTGTAAATATAGTTATGTATCTTGTGATAGACTTCAATCAAAATTTCTTCAAGGTATGACTCCTTATGAAGCTTGGAGTGGTAGAAAAGCAAGTCTAGGGTGTTGCAAAGTTTTCGGTTGTTTATTGTTGATGTATGAAAAATCACAAGAAATGAAATAATTTGACACTAGACAACCTCTATGGTCACTATTAACTCAATGCTTCTTCAAACTTTGAGAAATGATTGCCTTAATTTAGAACTTGGCTTCTTCAAAAAATTTTAGTCACGGAAATGACATACATTCAGTGTTTTTCTTATTTCTCTTAGCACAAATATTATTTTGCCAAGATCTTATGGGAAGGAGGTAGGAGAGAAGAGCTTTCCAGCAAACTATTAGTTGCTAAAAACTTTGCACTACACACAGGTTATGACCTTCACAAGTTCACCTTGTATGAGCTTCCAAAATAGGAAACCTTTCTTGTTTAAGTAAAAAACATGACCCTTTACTGCAAATTTGATGCCTAGCATCGAGTTGGTGCATAAAGTCTACTTTTCAATAGGAATTCCATGCTGAGCATCGACTTCATGCATAAAACCTCACTTTTTCAGGCACAAAATCATCACGTGAATCATAGGCATAGAAAATAAGAAGTTATCAACTACAACTCGATGCCAGGCATCGAATTGGTCCAACAACCTCCTATTTTGAAAAACTTTACAACAATATTTGAAGTAGATAGATAAATTAATGACTTATCATCTCAGTCTTGATGCCATGCATCGAGTTGCTTGGAAAACTTGAACATTTGAAGTCATTACCACAATAGGCAAAGCATGGAGATGGAGGAGAGAGTCTCATACACAGAACTTCTCTTAATCCTTCTAATCGCCATGGAATCTCAAAAATTTACATGTTCTTTCTCACTTAGAGAAACCTGACTATTTCTCAACCATACAAAATCTCTCTTTCTCACATTCTCTCACACACTCTCTCTCTCTCTCATCGTGTTTGTTGATACAAACTAACTTATATAGATTTTCTCAATCTCATTGCTTTTTGAAAATTCTAGAACTAAAGTTAAGTCTAACTTTACAAATATAGTACATGTGTGAAATTTTCCCTTCACATAGGCATGTGCTTTTTTTCTTAGACTTTGACCTTCAAATCTATGTCCAATTTTTGATTGGTTCTCCAAGAGCTCCCCCTCAATCACTAACTAACATTCTCTGTTTCTTCATATCTTCTTCTTTTCTTTTACTCCTACCATACTTTTGAATCTGCTTGTCTTCACACCATCCAAGCTCTTTCTCATTGTGTCTGCTACCTGATCTTTTGTAGAAATGTACTCCACTTCAATTTCTTTCTCCATTACCTTTTCTCTCCAGAAATGATATTGTATCCCTATATGTTTTGTTCTTGCATGAAATACTAGATTTGTTGCAAGATAAAGTGAACTCATGTTATCTCCATGTATTGTAGGTATACCTTGATTAATGCCCAAGCTTTTGAATAATGTCTTGCATTTCATTTTTCCAATTGAATGTACACTATGTTTTGTATTATCACCTCTTTGAACAGTATGACTAGAAATGCCTTTTTTCAATTCTGACATCAATTCTATATTTCTTGACAAATGATTAAAACATCCAGAGTCATGGTGCATGGTTCATGGATCATTCTGATTATCTCTTTTGTGTCCGATAGTATTTTTCTTTATAAAATCATATTTTGGTTGCCATTAGAGTACACATCACATGTACTCGGTTTTTTTGAGGTAGAGTGTATTATCTTTTGCTAAACAACATCATCGTAATGTTGCTGTAGCAAAAGACATCACACTATGCCCAAAAACGTTTTTGCAGATATGGTCGTCGATAGAAGCAATGATACTCCTAGGATGGTCACCGATATAAGCGACGGTACTCCCAACAGGCGACAGTATAGACGCCGGTATAGGCATCGGTATAAGCACCGATATTTATGTCGCTTATACCGACGCTTATACGGATGACTATATCGATGCTTATACCGATGCTTCTGTTCCGACGCGTATACCAACACTTACACCAATGTCGGGGCAACCTCCAGGCTTAGCATTCTCCATTTTGAATTTTAGGAGAAGGTCCTAAATTTACCTTTTTCGGTCAATTACATACATTGATTTGTATATGACCTGCATACCTACAAAGAATGTGAGCTTTCCTAGGTCACTCATTTTGAATTCTTCGTACATATGGTTTTTTACCTTTTTCTTCCCATTCAAGTCATCACCGATCATAATTATATCATCTACATATACACATAAATAGATAACTTCATTATGAGCCTTATTGATAATCAAAGAAGGTTCTTCATTGCTTTATTTGAAACCTTCACCTTGTAGAAAGGTTAGCAATATGGAGTTCCAAGCTATAGGAGCTTGTTTTAATCCATACAATGCCTTTTTTAGCCTCCATACATAGGTAGGATAATAAGGGTTTTCAAACCTTTGGGTTGTGACATGTATACCTGTTCATTAATCCACCCATTTAGAAAAGCATTCTTCACATCAAGTTGAAGTACTATCCAAATTCTTCCAGTGGCTACACTACGCAAAGTCCTGATGCTGGTAATCTTGGCAAGTAGTGAGAAAGTATATTCATAGTCTATGCCCTGAGTTTGAGCACATCCTTCAAACAAACAATATGGCTATGTACATGCAAATTAATCCATCTAAATTCCTTTTCAATTTATAGAACCATCTGCAACCTATTACCCTCTGATTGGTTTGCATTGGAAATAACTCCCATGTCTCCATTTTCTTTAAGGCTTTTAACTCCTCTTTCATGGCTTTCTGCTAATTAGGGTTACCATTAGCTTCTTCATATATTTGATACGATTGTGTCTCTTCTTTTGCAAAAAGAGCAATCTAGAGTGAATAGGAGTGGCTTGATTGAGGGAACACAAGCACTTGCTATCTCACAAAAGGGGAAAAGCAAGGTATGGTTCATCTTTGGGTTCATCAAAACCAAAAGCCTCAAGCTTCCTCTTCCACTCATTCCTCTAATGATGCACTTGCAAAAGAAGAAGAAGATGCAAATATTTCCGAAAGGCTAGTCATACTATTGATGAGTATAGAAAGCTTGCTAAGTGCAATCAAAAGAAGAAATGAATTCGGAATCTCTATTGTTGAAGATTCAGCAAATGCAAAGAATGATGAAGCTAACATGGCTCAAGATTTTTCGGCATGTGTTGTTACATGTCATTATGATGCATCTTTGCATTCTAAATGTATGGTTGTGAGTGAGGCTAATTCATATTGGTTCTTTGATAGTGGTTGCAAACAATTCCTCTTATCCTATCATTATAGTAGGAGAAATTGAGCTTACATATGCAAATGGACGTGTGATTCTCTTGAAAATGCATTGTATGTATTTAGTATCAAGAAGAACTTAGTTTCAGTTCTATTGATTGCCAAAGTTGGACTTCATGTACACTTTGTTGATGATAAGTGTATGGGTCATGATTTCAGCAATGGTGATATTATCGTGATGTCCGGTACATTATGTAATGGTTTGTATTGCATGGATACACACAAGAGGGTTGCCTCAAATGCCTTGGTTGCTCATACTTCTTCCATGGGTTCAATGGATCTTTGGCATGCTTGTTTTGGTCACTTGAATTTCAATAGTTTGCTTTACTTGCAAAAGAAGGACATGGTTATTGGTTTGCCAACACTTGAGTCCGTTGAAAAGCATACATGTGAAGGTTTTATTCTTGGAAAAATGCATCGTGATTCTTTTCCAAAAGATAGTCATACCCACACTACAAGAAAATTATAGCTTGTTCATAGTGATAGTCATACGCACACTACAAGAAAATTACAACTTGTTCATAGTTATGTATGTGGTCCTGTCAAGACTCCATCTTTTGGGAAGCATGTATATTTCAATACCTTCATTGATGATGCTACTGGCCATACATGGATGTATCCTATGAAAGCAAAGAATGAGGTTTCTTCTTGCTTCAAAGCATGTTTAGCTATGGCTAAAAATCTTTCTTCACAAAAGCTTTTGACTCTACACATGAATCCTCGTGATGAATACATGTCACATCAGTTTAATGCTTTTCTTCATGAAAGAGATATTTCATGCCAATGTACGGTACCATATAAACCTCAACAAAATGGTGTTGTCAAGTGTAAAGTAGAACTCTACTTGAAATGGCACGATGTATGGTTAAAAAAAAGCACATCTTCCTGACACGTTTTGGATGGAAGTGGTGATGTGTGTTGAGATAACAAGCTCAACATGTGATGATCCAGGATGACACATACCAGTTTTTTCGTTTCTCTGGCATGTATAGTGGTCACGCCGGTATATGTCAGGGATACTTGATTGAGCTTTATTAGATTTATCTACCAAGAGTGATGGCACATTTGTTCCTTGCCAGCTCACTCATCCACGGACATTAGGTTTTTCCTTATGTACTGATCTTTATATATTGCACTTGTTGTATTCTTGTTTTTAGGTCATTATTGTAAATTCCTTTTTATGTAATAGAAGAAGAAGAAGAAGATTATTCTTCCTTGCCTCAATCTATGTGTGTGCTTCTCCTTGAGAGTGAGAGTGTGTCTATGAGCTCTCTTCCTTATCTCCTTCCTTGTGACATGGTATCAGAGCCAGCGTGGCTGTAGAGAGCTCGTGGAGAAGGCGATGGTGAAGAGTACGCAGCAAGGCATGGAGAAAACACGATTCACAAATGAACTCCGTTTGCTACGAAAATCGGCGTGAAGGTAGAAGACCTGGTTTTTTTTTGTCAAATCAATGTTTCAGAGCCATCTTGACCTCCATTTCAAGCCCACAAGGTGGGACCCACAGAAAAACTAGGTCAATTCTAGAAACTGTAACTTGCATTCTTTTCGGCAACACTCATATATTCAAGATCCAGAATTTCAAGCAATTCCATGTATTATTGATATAGGAAAATTGTGTTTTTCTGAGATCAAACTGTCACGTCATAGTGCGACAGTGTTCAAGCAGAAGTGCTGCTTGTAGTGGTTTGCAGTGTTGTGTATTGCTGCAAAAATGGCAAACAAAGATGGAATGAGTCAGCTTATGAGCAATAAGCTAGAAGAACATCTTCCATGCTTGGAGATTCAGAATGACTAATTTCCTGATGAGAAAAGGCTACTAGAAGTACATCAAAGGAGAGAACGAAAATGCTCCATAGTTACCAGAGAGGAATCATATTGCAAAAGAGATAAGAGCATATGAGGAATGGAATCAAGGAACACGAAAGGTAATGTACTGGCTATCTATTAGCATACACGATAGCATGATTGGGCACATACAGGATGCCAAGACTCCGAAAGAGGCTTGGAATAGTTTGGTCACATTGTATGAGACCAATACAAAGGCACTGAAATTGCAACTCAAGAACAAGCTGCATACCTTGGAGACAAAGAGCATGTCGGTAAGTGACTATACCCTAAAAATCAAAAGCATATGTGAGTCACTTGCATCTATTGGAGTGAATGTAGATGATGATCATAAGGTGGAAGTATGCCTTCGTGGTTTAGGAGCTGCATATAAGCAGTTCAGAACTTCTATACAGACCAGGGAAAATATTCCAAATTTTATTGATCTGGTATCTATGCTGATTATTGAAGAAAAGAATCTCGGTGAGGATTCAAACGCCCAAGGAAAGCCTAGTTCTGAATAGGTATTCTACTCTGGAAAAGGAAGAGGCAGAGGTAGAGGTTTTGGAAGTGGAAGAGGAAACAGTAACCAAGACCAAGGTCAATAACAGAATCATGTTGGAGGAAGAGGACAGTTTCGAGGCAGGGGGAGCCAAAGAGGTCGTAGAAATTTCCAAAGAAATGATTCAAGTAATGATAGTAAAGGATGTTGGAATTGTGGTAAATCTGGACACTTTGAACGTGATTGCAGGTTGAAGAATCAAAATAACAAAAGACAACAAAACAACTATGCATCCATAAGTGTAGATGATTCTGAGAAGCTGTTTATGGTTCAACATCACATGATGAATACGATGTCTACCTGTGTTTCAAAATCGAATGATAATCTCTTGTATGTTGATTCAGGTGCTTCAAATCACATGACAAGTCATGCGGAATGGTTTAGTACTTTGCAAAAATTGCCAGTTCCTAGATATGTTGAAACAGGTGATGACACATCACATTGTATTGAGCATACAGGAAACATAGCACTATCTATGGATGATGGAAAGGTAACACATCTCGCTGATGTGCTGCATGCTCCAAATATAACAAAGAATTTGGTTTCTATTGGACAAATAGTTGACCAGGGATTTCAAGTCAGGTTCAATGCTGATGGATTATATGTAGAAGAGTACAAGCAGGATGGACGATTGGTTGGCAAAGGAAACAAAGTGGGTAGGATGTTCACCTTAAATGTGAAGATTCCTAAAATGAATGCAGCCATGTTTGCAAAAGGTGCAGGACTTATTGCAAATATAGAGATGTGGCAAAAACGGATTGGACATGCAAACTTGCAAAGGCTGAAATTGATGTAGTCAAAGGAGATTGTCTATGGACTACCAAATTTCAAAGTTGCAGAAATGCAAAAGGTATGTGCAGCATGTCAATTTGGTAAACAGTCAAGAGCATCATTTCCACATGAAAATCATGTTAGTGAGAATGTACTAGAAGTAGTACATACAGATGTTTGGGGTCCAACAAAGACCACATCTATGGGCGGTTGCAGGTTTTATGTTACTTTCATTTATGACCATACACGCAAAGTATGGGTATATTTCATGAAAGAGAAGAGCGAGGTCTTCCCTCACTTCCAGAATTTTAAAGTTATGGTGGAAAAGGAGACCGGGAAGTAATTCAGACATAAAGATTTGATGGAGGAGGTGAATACATGTCAAATGAGTTCAGCAGTTTTCTAAAATGTCATGGAATTTGGGGTCAGTTTTCATACAGGTACACACCACAATAGAATGGCGTTGCTGAACGCAAAAATAGACATATTGCAGAAATAGCAAGAGCCTTGATGGCTGAAAAAGAATATGCCTCATTGTTATTGGGCAGAAGTTGTGCATACTACTGTATACATCATGAACAGAACTCCGACTACTATTGTACATCAAGTTACACCAAAGAGAAGTTTATAGGTAAAAAGCCAAACTTATCACATCTGAAAGTTTTTGGCTGTATTGCATATATACATGTCCCAAATGAATTGAGGACGAAGCTTGATCCAAAAGCAAAAAAGTGTGTCTTCATTGGATACTCTCTTGAGTAAAACGGATATAAATGTTATAACCCACTCACACAATAGGTAACGGGGAGCAGAGATGTGGTATTTGATGAAATGTCAAGCGTCTATGCACATGCTAAAGAAGGGCTGACTCTTGAACCAAATGACAAAGAAAATGCTGAAAAATCAAGTGCAGAATCTCAAGTTTTGAGTGGACCGGATGCATCACCAAGCAATAGTTCCAACTCAAATCCATGGAGTGGAAGATTACGTGGAAACTTCGGTCCACCAAATTCATCAAATACATCCAAGAAAGGTAAAGAAAAGCTTTCTGCTAGTCATAAAGCATGTGCAGGTTTTGAAGACGTTGATGGAGATTCAAGCGGTTAAGAAAAGATTCTTGATGAGGAACTTGGGTTGCCCTCTGTGAAGACTCTAGGAGTAAGAAGGGCACATGCGGATGATACAAGGAGAAGTGACCCAGGACCAAGAAGATCTGGGAGGATGCGGAATTCAGAGCAACGATTGACGTATGACAGTTATATGCCTTGTCATTGTGCCTACATGACCAAGGTAATACAAGATGCTGAACCTTCTTGTTTTGAAGATGCAATTGGAATTGCAGATTGGGAAAAAGCTATGGATGAGGAGATGGCTGCACTTTATGGAAATGAAACATAGAAGCTGGTTCCATTTCCGCAAGAAAAGAAACCCATAGGCTGCAAAGGGTTTACAAGGTAAAGCATAATGCTGATGGTAGCATAAGCAGGTATAGAGCATGAATGGTAGCTAAAAGATATGCACAGAAATATGGCATTGATTATGAGGAAACATTCAGCCCTGTAGCTAAAATGTCTACTGTGAGGACACTTTTTGCATTATCTACACCAAAAGGATGGACTTTGCATCAGATGGATGTGAAGAACGCTTTCCTACATGGTGAGTGACAGGAAGAAGTTTATATGGACCAGCCACAAGGATATGAAGATTCAAAGCATCAAAAATATGTTTGCAGGTTGCAAAAGGCTTTGTATGGGCTAAAGCAAGCCCCTTGTGCATGGCATGCAAGGATTGCTGATTACTTAACCAGCATTGGGTTTTCTATGTGTGATGCAGATCACTCACTATATGCAAGCAAGGCTGATGATGGCATCACTATTATGGCTATTTATGTTGATGACCTGATTGTAGGTGGTGATAATGAAGAAAGCATCAAAGAGGTAAAGCAACTTCTTATGCAGGAATTTGACATGAAAGATCTTGGTGTGCTGTGCCATTTCTTGGGCATCGAGTTTATACATACAAAAATAGGTATATGGATGTCACAAAGGCAATATGCCCTGAATATGATGCAAAAGTATGGTATGGCTGATTGTAAGCCAATTTCTATGCCATTAGATCAGAATATGAAGTTGGATACTACATCAGGTGAAGCATTGGAAAACGCTACTATGTATAGGAAAATTGTGGGAAGTCTTATATATCTCACAATTACTAGGCCTGATCGAAGTTATACTGTTGGACTTGAAATTCAGTTTATCCAGGTCCCCAGGAAGCCACATTTGGATGCTCTAAGGCACACTCTACGTTATGTGAGTGCTACTTTGGATTATGCATTGTTTTATGAGGCTGGTGTAGATTTGCAGGTTTATGGATACACAGATGCAGATTGGGCTGGTAGCATTCCAGATAGAAGATCTACTAGTGGTTTTCTATTCTCATTTGGGAGTGCAGCTGTCATATGGAGCAGCAAGAAGCAACCCACTGTTGCTTTGTCAAGTACAGAGGCTGAGTATAGAGGTGCTACAATGGCAGCATGTGAGACATCATGGCTAAAAATGCTACTTGTAGATTTAGGTGTGGAAGTGGGAAAGTCTATCACTATTTATTGTGATAATCTTAGCAGCATACAATTAGCACCGAATCCTATTTTCCATGCTAAAACAAAGCATATCGAGGTACATTATCACTTCATCAGAGAGAAAGTATTAACAGGTGACATTGATCTTGTTTATGTGAGAACAGATGAGTAGATTATTGATATTTTCACCAAAGCACTTGGAGCTAAGAAGTTGAAGAAGTTTCGGGAGATGCTTGGATTACAAGATATGGCATTGAGCTTGAGGGGGAGTGTTGAGATAACAAGCTCAACATTTGATGATCCAAGATGACACATACCACTTTTTCGTTTCTCTGGCATGTATAGTGGTCACGCCGGTGTGGAGGTGATCGCAATCCGGGTGGATCGGGTCCGGTCGTGGCACACACAGGGTGTATGAAGCTAATGAATGTTGGAAGGTTTAAAGATGTGAAGGTGAATTAATGTTGAGTATGGAGAAGAGAGAGATGTTGAAATGATTATGGGAATAGGAATGTAGGAGTGCAATTTAGATTTATGAACATGAATGATAAGAATGAAAGAGAACCATACACACGAATCAATTTTGGAAGGAAGAATGGTCCATTGGAGGAGCTTCTTAAACACTTCCTAATTCTAATCCATATGTATAGACTTCTTTGGATGATATGTATGCATGACGAGAATAGACGGAATCCTTACACATAAATCAGTTTCGAAAGGAAGAATGGTCCAATATTGGAGCTTCTTATACACTTTCAGAAACTAATAAATATGTATGGATTTGTATGGATTATATGCATGCAAGTGAATTATGATGATGGATTTTACTCACAAGCTCAAAGAAACATCCTCACTGGTTCAACGCAATACTGCGGAGCCTTCTCACACATAGAAGAAATAGAGGACATGTAAAAATACTTAAGAGACTGAGAGAGGTGACAAGAGACAAGTGACAAGTGACATGAATTAAAAGAATTTGAATTAAGTTACATGTAAAAGATCGTCGTGGTACGTCATGCTAAGCAGTCTACTGATCAAAGGTGGTTCCGACCCTCAAACCATGACAGTTCAACCGAATGTCACACGTAAGAAGGTGAGTTCCACTCCAGTGACCCTATGTCTGTCTAGGCTCGTAACGTCTAACTAAAGAAGTCTAAGACTCATTAAAATCAGCTCTAACTCACTCACACGCTCCACCGAGGGTGAGTCAAGATAGAGATGCTGGTTTCAAGAGCCTATCCTAAATTGGAGTTCTAACTTAAATTTGAAACTAGGTTCTATACTCATACTAGCTCACCTTGGATCCTCACTCGCTCAACCGAGGGTGATCGTCTCAAGGAAACCGTAAGCTAGCATGAGCCCTATGGATGCCTAACAATGATGCTCTAGGAGTTTGGAGGGGGGTTTATATAGTTTTTTGAATGAATTTGGGCCCTTGGATCTAGAGAAATCAACTCTCAACTCTCGGATCACTACTTTTGATTACAACCATTTGATTAATCAAATCAATGGCTTGGAATTGTTCTTTCTATCAAATCTAGTGTAAAGGAGTGAAATTTAGGCGCCCTCATTCTCCACCATTGGATCTGGGGATGATCTGGACCGTCGGATCAGTGCTGACATCAATTCGGATAAGATAAGCCACTATTTTTGGAGAAATGCTGCATTATTGATCTTTGATTGTAAAAAAGGTCTTCTTTTATGGAAAAAATTCGTGGATCCTCCTTCCTTTATGCTTTAGTGCATCTCCACCCTTGAATATGAGCTCATCTTGACCGTACAACATGGTTCAATCATATTTTGACATGTGGTAGACATTCAAGCCTTCAATTTTCTTAAACTAGAAAACTGCGGTGATCCTGAAAACTGGACTTTGTACTCTTTGACCCTCCAAATAGGCTTTGATGAAGATGAAACATTGTAGGACTATGTTTCCAAAGATCTCCTTTAGGAATATGCAGAAAAAACTCCCATCTGAATCTAACTTGTACAAGTTTGACTACATTTGGAAGCTTGCAAGGTGGCATTAAGGTGTCTAGGAAGCTCGGATAGCCTTGAAACTTTATACAAATATGTAGCCACATATGGTCTTTATACATGCCAAACCATATGGCTAACATAATTTTCTATACAAGAATTTGTAGGGTCAAACTAGAAAAATTACATTTTTACAAAATGAACATAGCATATCAATGTGCTACAAAATCCATTTTCTGCTGAAATTTGGGCTATAGACTGCCTTTGACAATCTTTACAAGTATATGGATTTTCATCTAATTTGGTGACAATGAAATTTTTGCCCTAATTTCCCAACTTTGACCAGCTTTGACTAGCTTTGACCGCTACCATGGACTTTCTTGATTTCTTTGAAACTTTGTATGTGACCTTCCTTTGACATCCTTGATGCATCCTGGACTTCTCGGGGAATTCTGGCTACCTTCACCAAATATGTTTTTTGTAGGCCTTCACAAGTGAGAGAGGAGAGAAAATCTCGACGACATTCGCCCCCACTAAACCTGCGATTCCTCCGGAAGCGCCACTCTAGCATCTCTGAAAAACAAAATGTTCCAGGCATCAAATTCTTTTATAGGCAACATAAGAAACATGGAAGGAAAATTGATTATATGCATGAATAAGTAGGTAACGTGACATGAAGCAAAATTTGCATGAAAGAAAGAATTGAAACAGGCAACATGAATATGCATGAACAAATAGGCAACATATATGCAAATGAACAAGCAACATTGGCAACAACAAAGAAAAAAAAACAACCATCAATATGAAGTGGAAGTGGATGTATTGAGTCGTTTTAAGCATCAGTTCCTCTCATCTTGAAGAAAATTTTGTACCTTTTTCATAAAGCAATCTACCTTAAATATGATTATAAACAAAGATTTAGGATTTTCAAGAGACATCTTTCATCTTTAGCTTATTTTAGATCAACTCCTTTCCTACATAAATATGAATATGCTCTTTCTCTAATAACATGCAAGGAAATCTAACTAAACTCCACTAATGCATAAATCTGCCTATATAGCCCGTGATTTATTCTACTATGCCTCTTTATCCTCCTTTGGCTTGCCTCTTTTTTTTTTTTTTTTTGATGATGATGATGATTCGGCAACTTTATGGTTACGATCACTTTTTTGGGGTGGAAGAAAGTGTAAACTTCTTGGTAACATGTAGCTTTTTTTTTTTTTTTTTTTTTTTTTTGACGAGGAAAAATTAAACCCCGATACAAGGTACAACCATTTTTGATGACGGAGAACAGTCGTTTAAACTCCGATACAAGTGCTGTGAGATGGACTAAGGATGTAGAAACATGCAATAGCAGGAGCTAGGATTTCAACAATTATGCTTTCGATACTGGATACATATGCAGGTTTATATATGAAAGTCATGTCACCAAAATAAACCTCCAAATATACATGCCCTATCTTTCCACAATCCTAGATTATAATCAATTCCTTAGTAGATAAGTTACTACTTAAGATACAATTTTACACAAGTAGAGAAATCATCATTTGCCTTTTTTTTGACTCAAGTGATGTGGATATGCAATGCAATGCAATGCAAAGACTGAAAAAAACATGCATGAAACAAGCATGGAAAAAAATAGAATGAACTTGAAAAAAAACAAAGCAACATGAACTTGAAAATTAATGTTTTTTTTTTTATATTTTATTTTATTTTATTTAATAACATGGATACTCCTGTTTATGAATCGGCCTCATTGTTGTCATCTTCTTCAATGTCCTCATCCAAAATGTACTCGTCATTATCACGCTTCTTGAATAACTTTATCCTTTTACCTGCAATCAAAGTTTTTAGTGCAACACCATTTAATTCACAAAGAGCATACGTACCATTGTTGTTGACTTTTGATACTATGTATGGCCCAAACCACCGTTGAGTGAGCTTTTTGCGTGCATCATATTGAGAGTCAAATGTACTATCATAAATGAGCACCCAATCTCCTACTTCAATTGGCTTAGGACGCAATCGATGAGTTTTATCAAAATAATGCTTGTTCTTCATTCTAGATTCTCTTAATTTTTCAACAGCATCATCAAGTCTTAATTTACCTTGTTCTAACTATTTAATACGCAAACTCAAAAAATCATCAGTAGACATGTTTTCAGACCAAGGAAAATTTGACCATGCAGAAATATGAGACTGAATTGCAAACAATGGTTTTTGACAGTACATGAGTTCAGCAGGCATATACCCAGTAGTGCGTGTATCTAGAATGTGGAAAACAAAGTGACAAACTATTGTACATGTTGGTTGGATGCGAGATGTCAAACCAATATCCACTGTTGTCCCGCTCAATAATGGATTCTATCCGAAATTTTGATCATATGTAGCTCCAAACATGAATCGAGGTGCACAATCACTACAAGCATGCTCGTGACCCTGAGTAACAATAGGTTTCTTTCTAATTGACAATCGATTCCTAGGATGATTCACTCCTACTGTCATGACTTGAAGTGATTGCATTCCATCCTTAGACTTAAATCTAGCATAGGTAGACCCATCATCCATGGCTTTAGTTTCCATACGACTCTCACAAATAAAGGGTTGACCTAAGAGAACTTCATAGGAGCAATTATCTTGAATAAAAAAGTGAAACTCTTCTGTGATTCCTCCTATGGATATGGGCACACTAGCACAAGCTCCATACAGGGTACCTACACCATTATCTGCAGTTCTCATACGCCATCCACAATCTTTATCTATGGGCCATCGAAACTTATCATAGACTTCTCTTGAAATCACATTGATTTCAGAGCCGGAATCTACTAATGCATTTACAGTGATAGTGTTCTTATCATTTCCTATTTTAACATGCATCTCTGATGTACCTCTAGACCAAAATGTTCTTGTAAAGTGACTTTCAGGATTGTTTTCATGATTTTCATGGTCAGGTTGAATAGGTCCTAAGAAATTTTTATTAACATTTACTTCATCATCATCAAAGTCCTTTTCATCAGATTCATCAAAGTTTAAGGCTTCATTCATAGCTTGATCTTGATCTAGAGAATCTTGCATCTCAGTATCTAGATTAAGCGGAAACCTCTTCCTTTTAATTAGGCCGATAACGTTATCTTTAAAAACAGGCTTTGCAATAGAGAAAACTTGTTCTAAAGACATAGTCACTTGACTCTTAAGCAAAATGTCATCTAAAATCTCCATAGGATCTATTTTTCTCTCAATTTCTGAAATCAAGATGGCTTTAGGTTTTCTCTTTGGTTTCTTTTGTTTTTGCTCAGGGTCTTGTTTTTGTTCATGTTCTCGTGTTTGGTCTTCAGTTTGTTTTGATTGTTCTTGTTTATCTAAAGGCTTTGGTTCTGTTTTTCTTTGCTTTGTCTTCTTCCCTTTTTGTTTCTCCTCTTGTTTTTGTTCATTGGGTTGTGATTCTTGTTGTTTATCTTTGGATTGTGATGTTTCTCCCTGCTCTATGATTGTTTCTATTCCCTCTGAGGTTTGTTTTCGAGTCACTCTTCTTTCACTAGGCTCAGCTTCATCTCTTTTTCGTTTTTCTTCTACATTGGATATGTGAGAAATAAGAGATTGATCTTCTATCGGTGACTCCCAAGCCGTTATTCTCCTAATCTCATCCCGTGCTCTTACTAAAGCCTCTATGGAAAAATCACCTTCCTTTGTGGGTTTACTTGATTCTACTTGTTGTTCATCAAGAGCTTCTAGTTTCACTCCTCTAGTTCCTACGTCCATTACGGTTATATTTTCATAATGTTTTTTCATTCCTCCCTTACCATAATTTCCTTGCAAAGGTAGCCTAGATCGATAGTCACAGATTTTCTTGTCTATGTCTATTACTAGTCGTTGCTCCTTAGCAGCCTTCAATAATTCACAATGTCTCAAAAAGTGCTCTAACGAATCACACCAAGGACACCTACGAGGGCCACGCACAAAACCATTTTGATTTTGAGGATTTTGATTAACTTGTGGTGGGAAATTTTGAAATTGAGGATTTTGTTGATAAGGTATTTCTTGAAAAGGATAATTAGGATTTTGAAAATGCAATTGATGTATTTGAGGAGCTTGGGGAGCAACATGTGGTACTTGAGGTGCAAGAGGAGCTTCCATATTATACGGTTGATGATTTTGAAACTTTTGATTTTGAGGATTTTGAAAAGCTATTTGAGAAGCTTGAGGATACAGGTTTTGATACATTTGAGGATTTTGCACATGAGGATGAGGATTTTGCATTGAAGGATTATGCATTGGAGGATTATGCATTGGAGGATTATGCATTGGAGGAACTTGATATGCTTGAGTAGGAGCTACTTGTGGATTTTGATTGGTAGCTATAACATGTTGATTAGGCTCTTGAAAAGTCATTGGGTTCATTTGATTTTGGAAAGTTTTGGTGTAACTAGATTGTAAAGCATCTATAGTCTTGGCCAAATTGGATTGTGTAGCAATAAGACTTTCCATTTGCTTAGTGAGAATATCCACTTGAGATTGTTCAACTACACTTTTATTTGGCTCTACTTTAAAACCTTGAGTAGGCTCCATCATTTGAGGAATAAGAGTAGAGTCAAAAAGCATAGCATGGGATTGTTCTCTAACTTGCTCCTTAGTTTGTGGAAGGCTAGCTTGAGGAAGACTAGTTTGCTCATAAAGCATGGATTGTCTTTGATGTCTATGGGCTACAGCCTCTACTACTTTACGCACTTTTTGCCAATTGTCAGTAAGACCATAGCGCTTATCTGGTTCTTTTAATCGCCGTTCAACTTCCCTACGAGTTTCAGGATGAAGAAGCTTAAGAAAATTGATCACAAGATCAGGTTCCAAAGTTATCTTATCCTCATCAGGAAGTTGTTCATAGCGTCTAATATACTCATTTTGTAAGTGAGTAATAGAGCTACTAGGCTTTGGAGAATTGACCCATCGTAAGAATCCATCTCGATTATGTTGGCTATAATCTTCAAGATAGAATTCTTTGAGCATCTCCTTTCTAAAATCACTCCAAGGAAGACTATCATATTGAGTGACACGGTTTATGATAGAGCTATCAACAATTCGTTCAAAGAATGATATCAAAAGATCTTCGGGAAGACCAAAAATCATAGCTTGCTCTTCAAACAAATCTAAGTAGCTTGTGATGTTGATGCCATTGAATTTTCCCTTCTCTCTCAACGTAGAAGAGACTATTCTTTGGCCTTGTTTCTCAACAATAAGGGATTTGAATCCTTCCTCCATCTTATGTGAATAAGCAAGTGATGCACGATGCTCTAGATCTCTCACAAATGTGTTTACTTCACGACGAAGATGTTCACGATACTGTGAGAAATCCAGTGCAACACTCAAGACTGATGATGATGATATGATGAGGATGAAAAATATGAAACAAAGGATATGGATCACAACCTCCCAACAAGATCACAAGCAAATGCCACGAAGCGTTTCACGTCGGGTTCAAATGTGGAGGTGATCGCAATCCGGGTGGATCGGGTCCGGTCGTGGCACACACAGGGTGTATGAAGCTAATGAATGTTGGAAGGTTTAAAGATGTGAAGGTGAATTAATGTTGAGTATGGAGAAGAGAGAGATGTTGAAATGATTATGGGAATAGGAATGTAGGAGTGCAATTTAGATTTATGAACATGAATGATAAGAATGAAAGAGAACCATACACACGAATCAAATTTGGAAGGAAGAATGGTCCATTGGAGGAGCTTCTTAAACACTTCCTAATTCTAATCCATATGTATAGACTTCTTTGGATGATATGTATGCATGACGAGAATAGATGGAATCCTTACACATAAATCAGTTTCGAAAGGAAGAATGGTCCAATATTGGAGCTTCTTATACACTTTCAGAAACTAATAAATATGTATGGATTTGTATGGATTATATGCATGCAAGTGAATTATGATGATGGATTTTACTCACAAGCTCAAAGAAACATCCTCACTGGTTCAACGCAATACTGCGGAGCCTTCTCACACATAGAAGAAATAGAGGACATGTAAAAATACTTAAGAGACTGAGAGAGGTGATAAGAGACAAGTGACAAGTGACATGAATTAAAAGAATTTGAATTAAGTTACATGTAAAAGATCGTCGTGGTACGTCATGCTAAGCAGTCTACTGATCAAAGGTGGTTCCGACCCTCAAACCATGACAGTTCAACCGAATGTCACACGTAAGAAGGTGAGTTCCACTCCAGTGACCCTATGTCTGTCTAGGCTCGTAACGTCTAACTAAAGAAGTCTAAGACTCATTAAAATCAGCTCTAACCTCACTCACACGCTCCACCGAGGGTGAGTCAAGATAGAGATGTTGGTTTCAAGAGCCTATCCTAAATTGGAGTTCTAACTTAAATTTGAAACTAGGTTCTATACTCATACTAGCTCACCTTGGATCCTCACTCGCTCAACCGAGGGTGATCGTCTCAAGGAAACCGTAAGCTACCATGAGCCCTATGGATGCCTAACAATGATGCTCTAGGAGTTTGGAGGGGGGTTTATATAGTTTTTTGAATGAATTTGGGCCCTTGGATCTAGAGAAATCAACTCTCAACTCTAGGATCACTACTTTTGATTACAACCATTTGATTAATCAAATCAATGGCTTGGAATTGTTCTTTCTATCAAATCTAGTGTAAAGGAGTGAAATTTAGGCGCCCTCATTCTCCACCATTGGATCTGGGGATGATCTGGACCGTCGGATCAGTGCTGACATCAATTCGGATAAGATAAGCCACTATTTTTGGAGAAATGCTGCATTATTGATCTTTGATTGTAAAAAAGGTCTTCTTTTATGGAAAAAATTCTTGGATCCTCCTTCCTTTATGCTTTAGTGCATCTCCACCCTTGAATATGAGCTCATCTTGACCGTACAACATGGTTCAATCATATTTTGACATGTGGTAGACATTCAAGCCTTCAATTTTCTTAAACTAGAAAACTGCGGTGATCCTGAAAACTGGACTTTGTACTCTTTGACCCTCCAAATAGGCTTTGATGAAGATGAAACATTGTAGGACTATGTTTCCAAAGATCTCCTTTAGGAATATGCAGAAAAAACTCCCATCTGAATCTAACTTGTACAAGTTTGACTACATTTGGAAGCTTGCAAGGTGGCATTAAGGTGTCTAGGAAGCTCGGATAGCCTTGAAACTTTATACAAATATGTAGCCACATATGGTCTTTATACATGCCAAACCATATGGCTAACATAATTTTCTATACAAGAATTTGTAGGGTCAAACTAGAAAAATTACATTTTTACAAAATGAACATAGCATATCAATGTGCTACAAAATCCATTTTCTGCTGAAATTTGGGCTATAGACTGCCTTTGACAATCTTTACAAGTATATGGATTTTCATCTAATTTGGTGACAATGAAATTTTTGCCCTAATTTCCCAACTTTGACCAGCTTTGACCAGCTTTGACCGCTACCATGGACTTTCTTGATTTCTTTGAAACTTTGTATGTGACCTTCCTTTGACATCCTTGATGCATCCTGGACTTCTCGGGGAATTCTGGCTACCTTCACCAAATATGTTTTTTGTAGGCCTTCACAAGTGAGAGAGGAGAGAAAATCTCGACGACACCGGTATATGTTAGGGATACTTCATTGACCTTTATTAGATTTATCTACCGAGAGTGATGGCACATTTGTTCCTTGCCAACTCACTCATCCGCGGACATTAGGTTTTTCCTTATGTACTGATCTTTATATATTGTGCTTGTATTCTTGTTTTTAGGTCATTCTTGTACATTTCTTTTTATGTAATAGAAGAAGAGGAAGAAGATTATTCTTCCTTGCCTCAATCTCTGTGTGTGCTTCTCCTTGAGAGTGAGAGTGTGTGTGTGAGCTCTCTTCCTTATCTCCTTCCTCGTGCAAATGTGTACAAACTATGTGTTGAATCGCTTCCCTACAAAAGCATTGAGATTCATCACTCCTTATGAGGCTTGGAATGGACATAAGCCTATGGTTAGTCATATGTGTGTGTTTGGTTGCTTGGCATATGCTCTTGTGCCATCACAACAATGTCACAAACTTGATGAAAAGGCAAAGAAATGTATATTTGTCAGTTATAGTGCTGAAATTAAGGGATATTGCTTGTACGATCCATTGAAAAACACAATAATTGTGAGTCAAGATGTAGTATTTACTAAAAATTCAATTTTCCCTCTACTTGAATGCAAAAAATAGCCAATAGTTAGCTCACAAGATGTGTTCGACACACTCATGCCTTTGTTCCAAAATGGTGCACTTGACGATGGCCATATAGAACATCCAACTGAGGCTCAAAGGGCTGAAAAATTCTAGCAAAATAGAGGAAAAAATGCAAAGAATTTCCATCCAAACATGGCTGAAATTCTTCAACCAAAAATTGTCCAAACTCCTAGAAATTTTCAGCCACATATGGATGAACATTTGCATCAAAATATGGCTGAAAATGATCATGAAATTAATCCCACACATGATGTACATGTTGATGATGTATTACATAATGAACGCATGTCTATCAAGAGTGCACAAACTATGCGAGAGTGACTAAAACAAACTTTGCAGGATAGCAAATTGAGTGCACCTTTACTTGGTAGAACAAGATCAAGCTCTCACATCAAGTAATTTTGTGGATTATTCTCTTATCACAACAACATGTAATGAAGATCCACTTAGTTTTAAAGATGCATGTGATGACCCACAATGGATGAGTGCTATGCAATCAGAAATGGACTCCATACATAGGAACGGTACTTGCAAGTTATGTGAATTGCCAAAAGGAAAAAATGCCATTGGTACAAAGTGGGTTTACAAAAATAAGAGAAAGTCTGATGGTAGCATTTTGTTGGAAGTGAGGTAGGCCCTTGGATCATGTCACAGGTCCATGGTTCCATAGGTCCAACATATACAACATTAATTCCAGCAATCTTCCATATTGACAACACATGAATGGTGTAGCTCAGTGATGAGTAGCACCTCCTTTAATGTCAATCTGGGAAGACGTGAGGATGGTATGAAGACCTCAAACAAGTGGAGGCACAAGTGCATGAGTGAGAAGCACACTAACATGCACACACATACACACACACACGCACACACGGCAAGACAAAGAGTGAGAAGCAATGGAGTTCTTAGATTACTTCCAAAAAGCTCTTACAAGTTCATTTCACTTACAATCTACCCCCAAAAATGAGCTCTATAGCTCTATTTATAGTTTTTGACTAGGTTTTGGCCTTGTCCAGACCTAGTGTCCGGCCTAGTTAAAAATTAGGTTCTCTACCCTATTTGGAGGTTCAAACGAAGTCTAAAAAATGTGAAAACTGATAGGTAGATACTTCTAAAGCTCCTCAAGCTCAAGGACTCCTTGGCTTGCACAAAATGGAGCTACAAAAATGTGAAATGGTATCTACAAGGGTTTTTAGTGATGAAAATCACTATTGTTGTAGGGATTTCTTCTAACATTTTGATATACATTTCCTGGAGCTCCCTACTTGCTCCTTCTCCTTGTGTCCACCTCTCTTATGTGCATAAATGTCTTGAAAAAATATTGGCCTACTTGCCAGATCGTCGTTGACTGCTCTGTCTGCTTGTACTTTCTCTTCTCTCTGACTCCCTTCTTAAGCTTCCTTGCCTAGTGAGTCCTTTAGTTCCAACACCCCCCCCTCTCTCGCATCTGTCGTCCCTGACAGACCCTTGTTGGGTGGGTCGTTGGATGTAGTACTCAACAACGTCTTGTGCTAAGTGATGTTTTGCAATCCGCAACCCTTTGGCCAAGTCCGTGAGTAAAGCATCCCAATCTACCGGCCCGGGAACCTCTGGATGTGGTATACGTAACTTTTCTGAATGGAGAGCTTGTTCCATTGCAAACAACTGGAATAAATGTGATGGTCTGGGAATGAATATCTCTGAGTGATATTCCCAGAATCCCGTGACGAACATTTCTTCAAACGTCTGTTTGAAGCAGGCTGGTAGATACTTGATGCGCGCGTGCCATGCATATACAACATTAATAGATGGTGTTGCACTCATGTCGTAGACGAGGTCTTGATTACTTTCATTAAATCCAAGAGCTGACAGATGGGGCTCCTTGACATTTTTGAAAGTCCTGAAGGTAACCAACATGAGTTCAAAAATTTTAAGGCACATTTGGGCCATGACATCTGGTACATTTTTAAACCTGACCCCCCAATGCCGAATCGTCGAGATCATGTATCCTATGGTAGGTTGGCCTTTGGGTGGTGCTAAGTAAACATAATTGAGCCATTTCTCACATCCTTTGTTTGTTAGCACCATTTTTGTGTATTCCGGCCATGACCTTCTTCGAAACACAGGACAGTAGCATGGGTTGTATTTGATGTACAAAGGCATGTTATTCCATGTTCTGACCATCTCTGGGTAGGTTTCCAGTAGACGAATCCTCCACATCGGTTGATGAATATTGCCCTGCTTGGCACTTGCTGGGATGTCGTCCGGTGCGAACTGTGTAGCCGAGGTTGGTTCTTTTGATGTGTGACTCTTGATTTCCGCATTGTAATCCGCCATTAGGACACAGAAAGGAACATACAAATCGTCGGATGTGTCGATCCACCTATGATGGGAGAGATTCCTAAAGTAATCTGATTTTATGACTAATTCTTCCAAGTGTGACATAGATGCTATCTGAACTGCCACTCTATCATCATGGGTTGTGGCCACTTTCTCTAACCTCTGCATCCATTCAGGAGCCTCTATTTCAATGGTGTCCATGCCCTCGTCTGTTTGCTTGCCCCCTAGTGCAGGCATGGGAACATACGGGTCTTCGAAAGTTTCCTCTATCTTGATTGGCACTAGATCTTCAAGCTCGGGCTCGACAAGGGGAGAGGGCTGACGTTCGTATTGCATGACTTTGCTACGTAATTCTTCGAGTTCTGCTCTGAGTTTTGTGACTTCTTCGGATGTGTCGTCTGTGGCTGTGGCTTTGCTTGGTGACTCCTGCTGAGTCGCCAGTTGCTTAAGTAGACCATCCCTTTCTCGTTCTAACGCTGCATGGGCCTCCAGGAGGTTGGCATGGGTTTCTAACATAGTTTTCATATTTTCTGAGGGAATGGCCTTGAATTTTTCTGGGTCGATTTCCTGCGGGGAACCTTCCATGGCTGCTTCCAAGTTCTCTTCATTCTGTTTTCTGCAGCCGTTTATTCTCTTTGAGAGCTGTAGACATGTGTTTTCGTAGGAGGGCTAGGTTGCATCTAAGTTTGAGATTCTCCGTTATCTGGGAGTGTAGCAATTCATCCATATGTTGTCTTTCCTCTGCATCTGACTGGGGTGGGTTGGCTACTAACTATTCGTGTTGTTCCTGTAAGGTGGTATGCTGTTGTTGTAGTAGCCACTTTTCCCTTTTGAGATCCATGAAGCGTAGTTGAAGTTCCTCATGACTTCGAAAGAGTCGCGTATGTTGGTTATCAAGATGCTGGTAGTGCTGTTGTAGTTGCAACATACACTGATACATATTATTAAATACATTATTAATAGGGATGGATGCGGGAAGGGGGTTGGATGCAGAAGGGAAGGGAAAGGGGAAGGGAAATGGAAGTGTGGATGTGGTGCTGGAAAATGGTGAAGTGGGAGGTGGGGGAATGGGAGATGGTGGATGCATGGGGGGAGGGAGAGGTGTGGAGGTGGGGGAGATGTCCATAAGATCAATGGTGGATGCAGTAGTGGGAGTGATTGTGAATAGTGGAATTGTGGGTGCGGTGATAGTGGTGAAAGTGTACAGTGGTGTGTGCAATTGTGAATACGAACTGCCCGAAAGTGTGATCGGGGGGTTGAGATTTTCTGTGGCCGCGGTTGGAACTACTGTTTCAGTGGCCGTATAGACAAAGGAAGTGGAGATAGGGTGTGTGGGTTGTGTGACGGTCGTGGTTACACTGGTTGTGGGAGGTGAATGTTGTGGAGTTGGAGGCAGGGGTGGCAACGGGGGTGACGGAGGTGCACTTGATACATGGGTTTCCTCAGTATCGTGGACAGTGTGTGCGGTGCCCGTGGTTGTGGATGTGCCTTGTGGTTCTGATACTAGTACATTCATCTGCTTTCCTGCTCGAGGGGGGCGTCTGCCATATCTTCGTTCCGTTCTTCGTGCTTGTGCAAGGGCGGTATGCACCGTTTCAGGTACTCCCAAAGCCTCAGATATCATGTCAAGCGTGGCGCGGTATTGCTCGTCTACGCCTTCCTCCTCAAGGATTTGATTCATGAGGGCCTTGCCTGCTGCTAGGGACAGCCTATGTTGCTCTTGCACTCTGTTCATGGTATCATAGAGCTTCTTCAATGCCTTCGTGTAAGTGAGGGCACCTTCAAGTACCTGCAGGGCTTCCTGATCATATTCCTACTCTTCTTCCTCGGATTGTCCATCATGTTCCTCCTCTCCTTCTTCTTCTTCACCCTCCACATCGACGATTTCTGGTTGTCTGGGATGGGGTTGGTCTGTAGCAGTTTGTTGTCCACTAGCTCGTTCTGCCTCGACTTCTGTGTTAACAGCCTCAATGATTCTGGCTACCTCCTCATCAGTTAAGTCTTCTAAAGTGAATCCGTGAGGAAACTCTAGGTCGGTTGGTACGGGTGGGAACACCAGATTAGGTCCGTCAGTGCTGTGCCTTGGTAATCTGATAGTGAAGGGTTGCACCCGCCTTGGAAGTCGTGGAGTGGTCTCTGGAGTCAATGTTGCACCGCGGGGTTGTGCGTAGGGCATCTGAACGGTGCCTCTCATTTTCTTGGATGGTGGTCCTATGGAGGATAATCGGCGCTGAAACTCTTGTACCCTGGTCCAAATGAGTGCCCTTTGCACTGGTACATCATACGCAAGACATCTGTACACAATCCTGGTCAGAGCACAACATCCGTACAGTACAGAATTTTGTTTTTTATACCACCTTTGATGAGCCAAGTGGATTTGGTCGATAATCCAGTGGGGCATGTTGATTGTCAAATCAAAGGCATCAGCCAAGTATAAACTAAACCATATCTTTTTAGGTGGCATTGTGAACCTCTCCTGGGCGGGAAATGCAAAGTGCTGCATGACCATTCGCAAATGAATAGCGATTGTAGGCGTCATTGCCACCATGTCTTTTAACTTTGTCAGATTCCTGTTCTTCATATTGTCGGGGACCATAGTCTCTTTCTCCGTAGGAATATGCATACCTTTCATGTCTAGAGCTTCCCTTACCAAGTTGATAGTTAATCTGAAACGCTTGAGCTCATTGCCCCTTGTGAGAGATGGGAGGACAAAGGAGCTGTATCCCTTTTTGTCTTTGCTCGGAGTAAGGGTGCTAATCAAATAAGAACATCTTAGAAAATCCGGCTTTGGCAATTGGAATTTGAAGTATTCATAGAGTCTTGCCTTCTTCCATATAGGTTTCAGTCCTTCATTATTCTGCAGTCTCTCAAATTCCCTAGTGAAAAAGTGATACCTGCCCTAGCGTCCATTGAATTCTATCTCAGCCTCCCACATATAAGTGCCTTCACCTAGGGGTCCTGCCACATCACTGAACCAATGAGAGTTTTTACTGACTGGCATAGTGTGCCCTTGTGGAGGGTTCAGAACCGGTATGGCGTGTAATGCTCTCAATGCTACAGGGCGTTCCTTCAATTCCTTCTCAACGGGAAGACTTTCAATATCCACGAGTTGGGGGCTGGTGCCTATCTGGGAGCTAGTTCCTGCCGTATCTGCCATGTTACTTCTTGCCTCCTGATTCTGTGAGAATATAGAAACATGTGTTAACATTGTAAAGGACAAGATAGAACCGTTTTTGTCCCCATTACAACATTAACATGAGGTTCGGGAGAGATTAGTGGTTAGCAAGTGCTCGGTGCTTGTGTGTGTAGTTAGGGATTGGTTAGACCTAGGAGCTCAGTGGAATGATATGGTGTGAGAGTGACGTAGTTAGTAGGTGGGCATGGATTTACAACCGGGGTCTAGGGGTTTATTACAAGTTTTAGGTTACCAAATGCAATGGATAGGTTTGGATTTTGACTTTGTGGAGGCTCTGGGGAGTGTGATAGGGTATTTACTTGAAAAATGGGGCTTTTTAGGAACCCATTTACAAGTGATTCCACTTGTGCTCATGGAAGAATACGTGTTAGTGCGTGATGTGTAAGACTGGGCCTCAGATGTTCGTGTGAGTGAAACATGTTGTACAGGGTTTGGCCTTGGTGTAGCTATTTGAGCCCGCAAGCAAGCCTTAGGCACCCAGATTTGTCGTGATTGTGGGTTGGCCTTCATTGACTTCTTGGGTACCCAAATAGACTTCACTTTTGCAGAAGGATTTATGAAGGACTTCTTATTAGTGTCGTGTTGTTGATTACTAGTAAGAGGTTTTGGCCGTGGGGTTGGCCTGGTCGGAACAGGGTGTTCGCCTTTTCGCCTCCATACTTGTTTCATCGGTTGAAACAATCTACTTTGCTCCTTTGTTTGGCCTCCAGTATAGGTAGTGTTCTGCTTCTTCTGTATTCGATCTGCCTTTGGTTGCTGCATCCCTCTGGCCTTTGGAACAGAAGGGAGTACCGTCTTATCCTTGACTCCGTTGTTGAGACAATCCTCTTTCTGCATCATACATTTTTGGACAAGAATAGCATGGTCAACTTCTTGTGCACCCCTGGAAGGACCAGGAGTTCGTGCCTTACCTAGTTCCTTGAGTGCCTCATTTTCCAATTCAACTGTAATTCGACTATGATTTACCCATACCTGAAGAAGTCCACTTCTTAGGTTTAGGTTGACCGCATGATCATAGATCTAGTCCTGACCCAAGACAAGAGGCTCAGTGACGTCCTCATCTTGACACACTAATACTTTGACTATCATTACTTCATCTTGAATGGAGATGGGAAGATCCACCTCGCCCATGCAAGGGGTTTCCACACCTCCCAATCCTATGAGATATGCTTCTATAGGATTGACAGTTAATCTCAATTCTTGACAGTAAGACAATTTAACAGCACTGGTGGCTGCACCTGAGTCAATCAAGGCTCTCACAGTCCTTGCACCCTTTCTTTGTCCAATCTCTAAGGTTATAAAAGGACGTCGATCAATTATCCTTTGAGCACTGATACCTGAAACTTCACACATAGCCACATGATATCCTTGATCTGCATAGGCATCCGTCCTAGGTTGCTCCCTATTTTGTCTTCTCAACTTCATTCTCCGGATGCGTTCTAAGGCTTCTGCTTGGGCTTCTTCTCGAATTCGCTTTTCTTCTTCTTTGCGTTTCTTAGCAGTGTTGAGTCGACTTAGCATTTCCTCTGTGAGAGGTTCCTGATATAACTTGACTCTGCATCCGCTAATGTAGCTTGGGAGAACATCACCCTCTAAAGTGGCTAGTTGTACTGCTCCACTTGTGGAGATCCTATTTATGATCATAGGTCCGTAGCCTCTTTTCTCTAGTTTTCTCGCATATTGTTTCAAAGTGTAGACTAGTACTAGGTCGCCTGCCTTCAAACCTTTATCCTTAACGTGGGCATCAAAGTACGCCTTCTGTCGTTTCTTAGCTGCATATATCCCTGCAGCTGCCCTCAGTCTTGTTTCTCCTAATCATTCAAGGTCAAATAGTCTAGAGGAGAGTTCATGACCCGTCCATTCATGCTCCTGTGCTACTTTCAGGGTTGGTATTAAGAAGTCTAATGGTAGCACTGCATTTTGGCCAAACACCATCTGGAAGGGGGTGGCTTGGAGTACCGTTTTGTAGGCGACTCGGTATGCCCAAACAGCATGGTGTAGCTGTTTGTCCCAATCAGAGCGTTTATTGTTCACTAATTTCGTCAGTACATTGCATAAGATCTTATTGGTGCTCTCAGCCTGGCCATTAGCTTGAGGGTGATAGGGGGCAGACTTCTTATGTACTACCAAAAATTCTTGGAGCAGATTTTCAATAACTTCATTCAAGAAGTGAGTGCCTCTATCGCTAACTAGCTCTATAGGTAGCCCGTATCTAGTGAACACATTCTCAAATAAAAATTTAGCTGTTGTTTGAGCATCGTTCTTCGTTGTGGCTTTTACCTCTACCCACTTGGTGAGATAATCCGTGGCCACAATGATATATTCAGCATGTGAACCCTTGGCTGGGGGATTAATTGGGCCTACAAAGTCTATTCCCCACTTAGAGAATGCATGTCCACCCATCATAGGTTTCAGTGGCATCTCATCTTTGCGTATAGGATACTGAGTTCTTCTGACAAACATCACACCGTTTCACATAGGTATGTGCATCCATGTGAAGGGTCGGCCACCAGAAGCCCGCAAATAGTATTGCCTTGATCACCCGATCTGGTCCAAAGTGTCCTCCTGCTACACCTTGGTGAGCAGTTTCCAAGACCTTGAGATATTCACTTTCATGGACACATAGTCTCAGGTAACCATCCTTCCCACGCTTGTAGAGATTATCACCAATGAGTGAGTACTCTAGGGCTTCTTGTTCTAGACTTCTTTTCCTAACCAGAGTCATGTCTGGAGGGAATGTTTTCGTCCTCAGGAAGGATACTAGTGGTTCACTCCAATCTGGCACTATGGATACTTGATAGAGAGTGGCATGTCCCACAGGTGGTTTAGTGCAGTAGATTGGGCATTCCTTGCACAACTTTTGGACATCAGCCTCCATAGTCGGCCAATGCACTCCTAGTCTCCTCAGGGTCTGTAGGGTTCGTTGTTTTGAGTATTGTTGCTCTAATGCACCTACATGTGCCAATTGCAACCACTTAGCGTACTCATCCTCTTCCACACAACAAGCCAAAATCCCTTGATCTGTGTGTTTGTACATACTACCTGCCATGATGTGATACTTTTGGGCTTTTACTACCTCTCTATCCTGTGTGTTTATCACTGGGTGGTTAGGTCCGTATGTCAATACTGGCACTAATGGCTTAGCCCACTGCGGTACCACTTCCAAGTTAAACAAGTAAGCATCAGGAAGGTCATCTGACACTCCTTGTGGGGCTTCTCCAGATGTGAGCCTAGAGAGATGTTCTGCTCGCAAGTGAGTCTTCCCTTTCCTTACCACAACCTCGAAATCATATTCCATTAGTAAGAGGAACCATCTCACCAATCTTCCTGTATTGCATGGTTTGTTTACAAGGTATAGCAATGCCTGATGATCAGTAAAAAATTTAAACTTATTTGCAAGCAAATAATGTCTAAACTTTTTAACCGCATACACCATGCTTAGTCCTTCTCTCTCCGTAGTGGTATAATTTCGTTCAGCTGCATTCAATTGTCTACTAGCATAGGCAATTGGAAGATCCATATTACCTTCACCGGTAGGCTGCGCGAGTACACACCCAATAGCATAATTGGATGCATCAACATGAACATGGAAAGTCTTATTCCAATCTGGTGTGGTCAAGATCGGTGTTGAACATAATCGCCGTTTAAGCTCATTGAAGGAATTCTCACATTCATCAGTCCACTCAAAGTTAGTCAGAAGTCCATACATGGGCTTTGCAATGACAGCATACATGTGAATGAACCGGCGGTAGTAACCACAATGCCCCATGAAGGCTTGTACTTCCTTGACATTCTTTGGCCTAGGTAACTTGGCTATGGCTCTTACTTTCTCTTCATCGGTGGATATGCCATTCTTTGACACTATGTGTCCTAGAATCTTGTCTTGCCTGACCATAAAAACACACTTTTCTGGGTTCAAGCAGACCTGATACTCCCTACATTTGTCAAAGATTTGTCTGAGTTCAGGAATATGGGTTTGTCTGATGTTGGAATGAGCACAAAGATCATCAACATAGACTTCTAAATTCTTCCTCAGGAACTCCTTAAATACATGGCACATCAGCCTCTGGAAGGTTGCTGGTGCATTGGTAAGCCCAAATGGCATTAATCTAAAGGCAAATATGCCCCATTCAGTGGCAAATGCCGTCTTATGCTGAAATTCTGGAGCTATGGCTACTTGATTGTAGCCCGAAAATCCGTCGAGGAAGCTGTACACTTCCTTGCCTGCTACTCTTTCTAAGAGATGCTCTGTGATAGGAAGCAGATAGTTATCTCGAATTGTGGCTGCATTAACCTTCTTCAAGTTAATGCATACACGCAGCTTTCCATTCTTCTTGGGCACCACTACGATGGGGGATACCCACTCAATGTGCTCAATTTCATAGATGAATCCAACTTCAACCAGTCTATCTATCTCCTCTTTGATCTTAGCAGCATAATTATCATTATATGTGTATGGCTTTTGCTTAGAAGGTTTGGCATCCGAGGTCATGGGGATAGTGTGTGAGCATATGTCTGGATCAACACCCTTCAAACCCTTGTAACTCCAAGCGAACACGTCTCTGTATTCTTTTAGCAAGGCTATTAGCTCTTGTTCTTTCTCTTCTTTCAGGTCATGGCCTATGTACGTGCATCTCTCTTCTCCTTCTTCCATGGCTACCACAATTTTCTTTGTGGTTTCTTTGTTATCATAGGCCTCTCCTGATTGCGCCTCTCGTTTAGGCATTCTGATCATGACTCTCCTGTCATCTATCTCATACTTCTTAAAATTTTTCGGGACCTCAAACAAAGATTCTTCCTCTTCTCGTGTGACTTCTCTCTTCTTTCTTTTCTTTCCTTCCTCCTTCGGGGTCACATGTGTGGCTAGTCTTACATCACTTGTAAGCTCTCCATACCTCTGGGGTTGAAATTCTACTTCATGGAAGTATTCTTCATCTGATGCAAAAGGTGGATCCATAATGATTGACTCTAGATCGGAGTCATTTGCATCCTCAAATGCATCAGGGCTAGGTTCGCATTCTTCTAGAACTGCCTCTCCCATGATTGGCTCTATGGAGAAGACTGAAATGTCATAGCCATCTTCATCATAGTGAGGTGTCCATTGTTCTTCATTGATGGCTACATCCATTGTTGCTAGGATTTCTACCCAGCCGTGGGGTTCAAATTCCTCGTCAGGAAAGACTACCGGTGCATAGGCTGGGTCTTGAATTGATCTATGTGTTTCTTTTGCACCTACCTCTCTGGCTTTTTCTCTCTTCTCTTCTTCTACTGCTACTTTGCACATCCATAAGTGGGTGTCTTCATGCATCCATGAGGATCCTGACCCTATGGAATGCACCAATTCTGTATCATCTTTGGCTCTATGGATGGGATTCCATTGGATGGGAGGGACATCTCTATGAGAGTAATCTTTGAGATTCACTTTGGTCGTAACACCTAAGTGCTGCAGGTACAAGGAATTGGTTCCCCAATCCTGTACCACTTGCAACTGTCGCATAAAAGGTCATCCCAAGATCATCTCATAGGCATGATTTTTGCTGAAGTCACATATAGCAAATGTGTGCTCAAACTCGACACCACAGGTGGTGAGAGTTATTCCTTCTAGCAATCCTAAGGGTCTTTCTATGTGACCATCGGCCATCTGCAATTTCATTCTCGTTGGCCTGAGTGCTGGCTTGCCCCAACGCTTCCATAGGGAAGTGGTAGCAATTGCAACACCTGCGCTTGAGTCCAAAATTGCCTTGGTGGTGTACCCCTGGTAGGTAATGGGAAGATAGGTGTTCCCTTCTTCACCTTCACACATGTCTCCTATCTTATCCAAGGGTATTTCTGGCACTGTCCTCTGGGATCCTACCTGGGAATGAGGTTTTGATATCTCTGGTACTTGTTTGGCTACATGTTTCCATAGCTCTGGCCTTACTTTGAGTAGCTCTTCTAAGGTGAGGTTGCATTGTACTTTAGTGTTTTTCACTACCTCTGTGTTCCTAGGTATGATCAAGTCTTCGTTTCTTACCATGACCGTGGGTGCTCTCATACAAGTAGACTTTGCTTCCCATGGGCCTGTGAAGTGGGGTAATTCTTGTAGAGAGTTAATCTCAAAGTCTAATTTTTCCTGAGAGTGGGTGCTCTCCTGCTCCTCATAAATGGATGGGATGTCTTGTGGGAATTGGTCATGTGCGTCATCCACAAGTTCAATGGGAGGAGGGACTTCACTTTCTTTAGCCCATTTGTCTTCTTGAATCTCTCGTAGGAATTCTGGTGTGAATCGATTCATAGAAGATGATGTGTCTGGCTCCGTAGAGTTAGGCACATAGGCTTCAGGCACATAGGCTTCCTGGACAGGAATGCTTACTCTTTCACTTGCCCTGTCCTTATGTTGAGAGGCGGGTTCCTTTTCTGATTGTGCAATCAGCTTCTCTATTCTTTCTAACAGTCCATCAAAGTGCAACTGTGTCTTCGCCGAACTAGAGATGTTAAATAGGCGACTGGCTTCAAACATGGTTTGAGCCAATTCCACCATCTTAGCACAAATTTTGGTTCGTTCTAGCTCTAGTTCTGCTCTAGGGTAACACTTTTCATGATTAGTTACGTTTGGCCCTTCTTGGATTCTGGCCTGATATGCTTTAAGCATCATGTTTAGGTCCTCGGGAGTGGGATCTGCTAAGACTGATCCTACTCTTGGGGGTGGTGGGTTTAGGTGAGGCAGGTTGGAAGGTGGCGGTTCGGATGGAGTTGGGAATGGTGGAGGTGATAGAGGTGGGGCAGTGTGAGAGGGAGTTTGAGGTTTGAGTTCAGTTATCCTGGCCTTTGTTTCTCTCAGGCTTTCCTCGAGTTCACTCATCTTTTTTGCCCATTGTCTTTTCATTCTTTCACGACTATCTCTCCAAGCTCTAGTCCTCTTCTTTGTCATGCTCTCCGTTTCACTAACATCTGGGCTTTTTTCCTGGCCTACGCTTTGGTTCTGTTGCAAGGCTTGGGCTCTAGTGATTACTTGTACTGGTGTAGTGGAAGTCACACTCCCTGTGGAGTCTACAACTAACCCAATAACGTTGATAGGAGTGAGTTTTGGCATATTATTGGGGTTCTTTGGGCAATCTCGTAAGAGATGCTCCTTTCCACACTCCTGGCAATAACCCTGGATCGTCACTGATTGGGTTTGGGTAGGTGCAGGCATGGGGCAATCACGAATGAGGTGATCCCCCTGACATCTGTAGCATGGTCCTCTAGGGAATAGGGGTCTTACTTGTCTAGGTTGAGGTCTAGGGGTAGGGGTTTGCATACATGACATTTGTGTAATCTGACTCCCAACTAGGTTCATTTGGCTCGTCACTATAATAGGGCTCCCCATGTTCAGGAGACTGCATGTAGTAGGCCTGGGGGCTATCAACATGTGTAGAATCGAAACTATGGTCACTCGGGTCACTTTCAGAAAGCAATTGGGTTACCGGGACTATAGCTCTATTCAAATTTTCTTCTGCCGCTGCATACTTTACCGGAATTACATTAGCTGGGGCAGGGGTTTGTTGTGCTAACACGGGCTGAGGCCTTTGTTGGGCTTGATATTGTGGTTGATAATTTTGTTGAGGCCTAGTATACTGTTGTGGTGGGTATTGACTCTGGTATCTGCCTTGTTGAGGGTATGGCTGAGGGTAGGGTTGCCTAACCGCTTGCTTATTGTATGGGCAGTCTTGCGCGGTGCGATTGGTGTACCTTCGTTCTATGGTGCAGTACTGGCTACTAGGATTAACTTGGGGTTGAGCCATAATGGAACACACATTCGCCATGTGGTCACCACCACAAGTATAGCATCTTTTCACAGGGGCATACCTTGGGATCTGTTTGCTAGTGACACCTAATTTCTGAGCTACTTTCTCTGCAAGTTCCTCAATTGATGTGGATTGCGTGGAAGAGAGGCTAGAGGCACTAGCTGAATCTTTGTATATCTTGGAAAGCTCTAACTCCTCCCCTAGGTTATCCTCGATGTCAATGCACATGCGTACACACTCTTCTATAGTCCGAGGGTCCTTCAAGTACACATAGGATCTCAACCTTGTACTTAGCAACCCATCCAAGAATAAAGCCACTTGCTTAGCTGGTGTGGGTAGCTCAGGGACAGGGCATCTCTCCAAGTATTGCCTAAATCTTCTTCCAGCAAGTCTCACGGTCTCTTGAGGGGTTTGCTTGAAGCTGTGAATCAGCGAGGAGGTATTATGTCTTATGCCACTCTTAGAGAATTCAATAATGAAAGCCTCTAGGAGTTGGTCTATACTCCTGAATTGTCTCTCATTCAATGGTTGAAACCACGTAAGGGCTGTGTTCCTAAGGGTTAGACCAAAGGCATTGTACTACGTGAATAGATCCTCCACTTGTTTAGCTCTCAAGACTTGCCTAAACTCGGCCACATGATCGTATGGATCTCCAGTGCCATCGAAGTAGTTCTTCATGGACTTAACTAGCTGAGTCGGTCTCAGAGTCCTTGTGTGCTCTCTAGGTCGTGGTAGAGGGAACTCATCCGCATTTCTTTGATTCCTGGGAGCTCTAAGTACCTCAGGTTCGACTCTGTTTGTTTCCGTTCTCGTTCTTTCTCTGCCCCTTGGGTTGGCAAAGCTTACTTCTGGCCTATCTCTACTTCTGTCTCTTTGAATTCCATGAGCTTGGGATGTTCCAGCTCGAGGGTGACCATAGGACACATTCGATCTGGGTTGGGGGAAAACGAATTCACCCTTCCAAGTGTAAGCATGCCTATCATGTTCTGTAACCACAAAGATCCTCTCTGAAGCGTGATCTAAGTAGGTCACGCTGCTTGGGCTATCAGGGTCCTTAAACTCATAGATCATGATTGTTCCTATATCAGTTGGCTGATCAGATTTCTACCTCCAAAAGGCTTCGTCAGTTTCTCGGTTCAGAAGCAGATCTATGCTCTTATTATCTTGGGGAATCCACTCTGGTGTGATAATCCTAGTGAGAACAGATTTGCCTCCGGGGGTCCTCGGTTCTTCACCCCTGTTTCCTTGCTCTAGGTCACCTAAGTCCGTTCCTGGGATCTCATTCCCAAATTCATCTGTCCTATCGAGATGACTGGTGACTACATATATTGTCCCTTCCTGGTCTAAGTACGCTCCGTTTTCAAACTTGACAGCTGGGCGCTCTAGTCCAATAGATTGGTCAGGATTCTTAATCTGTACTACGGATCTTCCTAGGCCGTCCTCATAGATGCTAGCACCCAATCGGTTGGTCCTAAGGTATTCCAACTACGTTTTGTAAGGGCCTTCTACCCTCTGCAAGTATGGCACTCCTGAACTTCCCGTAGGTCTGTCCATGCCTTGAGACATCTCTGATTCACTAGTCTCAGAGCTAGGGTAGTATGAGTGATGGCTCAACTGCTGGGCCCACGACCTAGCAGTGTGGTTGACACTAGCCTCTGAAGACCTAAGGCTTTGTCTATCCCTTACTAGATGTCGTCCTGATCTAAGGTTCATAAACCTATTTAAGTAGGCCAATTTGTGCCCAAAGTACAACCTCGTTGCCAATCAATTGGTATCAGTCACTTGATTCTTTTTTAGTGTGTTATCGTGTTTATGATCTTGTCTGATATCGCGTCATCAGGAATACTTGAGTATTTTTCGTACTTTAAGTTGATCGTTCCTCGTTAGATTCTTTCCTTTAAAGTTCTCGACAGTACAAAGATTATGTCCTTAGCTTGAACTTGAAAGTTTAGGTATTCTTCAACTTGTTAATTGCCTATCGTCGCCCTGACTTACTCCTACCTCTAGTCGTTCTTAGCCTAAGCTAGGAATAGACAGAGGGAGTTGAGGATTTTCCAACCTTGAGTTTCTTTCCTTGCGTTGTTGCCCTGGTGTGCCTAGGACGCGTATTCCCAAGCTTGCACTTACTCTTGCTTGAAAGCCCTCAAGTGCTCTTACTGGACCTGTAAAAGTCCCACGGTTAGCTCAAGACTTAGATTCAAATGACACAATAGTCCACTTTCATGCATGTAACTCACAAACCAAATTATCCTTTGCCTTTATGGAAAACAATCCCAAGGATCCCTCAGTTTTCCTACCTCGGGGTATGGTCCACTTCAAAATACCCTATCTAATAATCCTGATATTAATTTTGACGAGCTTTCCAACAAAACAAGAATCACAGCAATTGGATTTCGTATGAGAAAGTTATGTCAGTTCAGGGCTCTGGTGCTAAAACAGGGTTCAAACAGGCTAACAGGTCACAGGATTTTTCTCAAAAATACATGTGTAGGGACCTCACAAATCACTAATTGCTAGACCAATGTGCCCAAAAACTATCCCCAAAGCTTAGAATAAAAACCCTAATTGTTTGGCCAAAAAGCCTGTCAATCGCGATCGACAGGTCTGTCAATCGCGATTGACAGAGGTGTCCGTCAGGGCCTATCGATCGCGATCGACACGTCAGTTGCGATTGACAGTGTCAATCGCGATCGACAGAGTCGGTCGTGAGTTTTGTCAATCGCGATTGATGGTGTCAATCGCGATCGACACTTTTTCCGGGTTTTTCGCCGTGATTTCAGTCAATCGGGGATGTGTCCGTCGCGATGGACACGTGGCTACGCGTAAAAGTCAATCAATCGTGGAAATTCTGTCGGTCGCGATCGACGGTGTCAATCGCGATTGACAGGGTCTGTCGATCGCGATTGACAGGGTCTATCGGTCGCGATCGACAGGGTCCTACGTGGCAGTCAGTCGGTCGTGGGGTCTGTCGGTCGCGATCGTCAGGTCTGTCGGTCGCGATTGACAGGGTCTGTCGGTCGTGGCTGTCAATCGCGATCGATGGTGTCGGTCGCGATTGACAGAGAAACACGGAATTTTCCAACTATTATTAGTGATTTAGAATGTGCTCATCATGCTTGTGCTAGTGGTGAACTTTGTTTTACCAAATGATCGAATTTTCTTTCGATCACGATCGACAGAGGCTGGTGACTGCGAGACAGTTTCTGAGTATTCCATACCTGCGCAACGTGCTGGAGGGGATGATGCTGCTGGAACCTGCAAGAAAGCTCAAAAATCACGCAAAAACAACGCACACAATATCGCTCTCTCGCTCTCTCTCACAAGTGGAATGAGGGAAATGAGGTGGAGAAGGTGGTATAAGCAAAAAACTAAAATTTTTTTGCGATGATGGAGATGGAGATCGGATATGGTGATGATGATGATGGTGATGATGGTGGTGAGGTAAGAAAAAGAAAAATAAGAAAAGTAAAGAGATTACCTACAACGCCAACGTCTGAAATCTACGTCTTACCATCACACGCTCGTCCTCAAAGCTCGATCCCCGGCAACGGCGCCAAAATTTGGTGTAGCTCAGTGATGAGTAGCACCTCCTTTAATGTCAATCCGGGAAGACGTGAGGATGGTATGAAGACCTCGACCAAGTGGAGGCACAAGTGCGTGAGTGAGAAGCACACTAACATGCATACACATACACACACACGCGCACACACGGCAAGACAAAGAGTGAGAAGCAATGGAGTTCTTAGATTACTTCCAAAAAGCTCTTACAAGTTCATTTCACTTACAATCTACCCCCAAAAATGAGCTCTCTAGCTCTATTTATAGTTTTTGACTAGGTTTTGGCCTTGTCCAAACCTAGTGTCCGGCCTAGTTAAAAATTAGGTTCTCTACCCTATTTGGAGGTTCAAACGAAGTCTAAAAAATGTGAAAACTGACAGGTAGATACTTCTAAAGCTCCTCAAGCTCAAGGACTCCTTGGCTTGCACAAAATGGAGCTACAAAAATGTGAAATGGTATTTACAAGGGTTTTTAGTGATGAAAATCACTATTGTTGTAGGGATTTCTTCTAACATTTTGATATACATTTCCTGGAGCTCCCTACTTGCTCATTCTCCTTGTGTCCACCTCTCTTATGTGCATAAATGTCTTGAAAAAATATTGGCCTACTTGCCAGATCGTCGTTGACTGCTCTGTCTACTTGTACTTTCTCTTCTCTCTGACTCCCTTCTTAAGCTTCCTTGCCTAGTGAGTCCTTCAGATCCAACAATGAACATATCACAACTTAATCATACAGATGATGAGACAAAGATAGAGAAAGAATAGACGACATGTGTAAGGTGTTACGTAAGCCATCGCTTACTCATAGTATCATATATACCAATGTTCAATGTACAATGTGGGAGAAAAACTCTCAACCACTCTGTGTGATGAGAAATAGATCAATGATGAATGTACAAATGTAACAAACATATTCAAATGTATGGGTAGTAATCTGAATATATATGAGATGTGTGACCTTATAGGTTATAGAAGAGTGAATATGAGTGACTGAAAGAGGAAGGATCAGTGTGAAACTGATAGTCAACAAACCCTCATCTGAACTTAGGCTATGGAAGACCCTAAGTTAGATATGTGTGTGAAAAGATCACATACTTATAAAGTAGCATAGAATGCTAACAAGTTTGCTGCTAAAAATCCTCAAACTCATGTGAACACACCTTCTTAAACACCTCATCAAAATATGCATAAAGCATATACGTACTGTTTCTCTTGTACCTATGCTGAATAGGACTCCTCCTAATATGAACGCCACGGCCTCCATAAAATTCAAGTAGTACCTGTGTGCATAAAGAGCATATGTACCTGAATACTTAACATAAGATGTAAATCTTATGTTAACCACCATCGAATGTCTTTGAAGTAGCCCGACATCCTCTTGTAGAAGACACAACCTGACATCTTCTTTGTAGAAGACAATCTTCAAATACACCATGTAGATGGCCGATCCTCACCATCAAGCTGCTAATGACCAAGTCTTCTTGCCATGAACAAGAGATAACCTCCTCTCCATGAGCTAGAGTGTGAGCACACCCTTCATCTTCTCCAAGAAGAATCATTAAGAAGAACTCCATAGCTGCTCCTCAACATGCTTCAAGTTAGCACCATGGCTGCCCCATGTGCTAGAAGAAACACCACCTCTATTGAGGTCCAAGCTCCAAGCTTGTGTTGAATACTAGGTGAAGGATGAATAGAAGTGATCCAAAGTACTTCTTATATAGTAGATTGTATTCTCTGAAAAGCTTATTCAAAAGCTAATAAAGCACATCTTAAAGCGATCGCTACTCGAAAATCACTCGTTGCTTAAAAAAAACGCTATCGCGATCGGTAAAACTGTCTGTACACTTTCATTAAAACAAAAGCACAAAATAAGTAAACTTTTTGCGCTGCACCGATTCAAGGATTTGAACCCTGGTTGGTTCCATGAAAGACAGGCAACCTTTCCACGCTGCCCGTCGCCTTTATATGTTCCAGCACTACTAAAAAGCTTTACTCATGCTGTAAACTAGACAACATGGACCAATTGCATATTGTTTCTTGACCTTTTGACCATGAGATTTTGTACTTATATGATATTGTTTCCAACAATCCCCCCTGCAATGTCATATTGGTACAATCTGGTCTAAATCTGCAAACTTTATAAGCTGCAAACTATTACAAGCTTCAAGCTTGTACTCCCGTACTTCAAAACTTGTTCTTCAAAAGTCTTCTTCAAAACTGAATTTGACTTTCCTTCAAAAAATCTGAACTTGCTGAATATGAACCATAATACTTGAGAAAATATGCAAAGTAGATATCCAATAGTGTTCTTATCAAGCAATCATTGTTTGACAACAAATGTAGCAAGTACTGACTCTGCACCTGCTATCTCCTGTCTTCAAAAACTTGAAAACATACACTAGGATCCACATGTTTGCATTTACCTTCCAAAAAGGTTTCTCAATGTACTTCTGCTGCGTCATGTAAATACACTAAACAAAATCAGGAACTGAATCCTGGAACCTGTGACTGACAACTCACAACTTAGTGTATTATGAACACTGCTAGTTCATCTTTGACTGTACTCAAGTCAAATCAACTTAACTCAATTGAAATCAACTGAAATATGAGTAAAGATCTTTGATGTCATCATGTCTTCATCCTTTAAATCCTTCATACCTCTTTCCTTCATAACTTGGTATAAACATATATGTGCACACTTCTGAAATATACCTTTCTGAAATATCAAGCTTCTCTTCAAATAGAACTCTGGAACCTTCTCCTGAACAGGAACATCCTAACAGGAACTTTCTCCAAACATTCTTCTTCTTCCTTCTTCTTTTGAAGCTGGAACATAAAGAGAACCTGACAAAGGAAATATAGGAATACCTGAAATAGGAATACCTGAAAGTATGAATCTGCATTCTTTCACATATGGCTGAAAATAAGTCTTCATGTTTCATCACCCCCCTAGATGACTTAACACTAGTATCCAGTATTCTTCAAATTATATCAGACTTTATGAAATCTTGGACGTCCTTCTTCATAAATCTGATCTTCACTTATCAATACCTGTATGGGAAACAAAATCTTTGAACCCTTTTTATTAGCACTGCGCAGTTGCCAATAGCTTCCACTGTTTCTTTCTCAGCTTTCCATATTGTAGAATAAGGTTAGCTGATAGAACCTTGCTGAAAGCATTTTAGGATTCATACCCTTCTGCACATAACAAGTATTTCTATCTCTCTGCAACACAAATTTGATAGAATCTGAATCTTTGACTGACTTCTTCCAATGTTAAGAATCTTCACAAACAAAGGATAGACAATTGACTCATAAATACTCAAGATCATATAAGATCATACAAGATCAATGATCTCTCTTGTGTAGAATCTGCTCTTATCAAACCTTCATAACTGAATGTTTGATTTGTTACCTGATTGTCTCCAAGTGTCCATGCTTCTCAAAAAGTTGTAAAACTTTTCTTCAAACAAATCCTTCAAGGAATCTGCAACTCCTACTTGAAATATAAGTGGACAAACTTCTCACCTTGAGAACTCCAAAAGCTGCAAGTTTGATACTTCATAACTTTCATATTTTACCCGGGTGAAATGTGATAGTACCTGCTTGATTTTCTTTTGGCTAACTCCACTTTTCAATCAAGTGATAGGATCTGATGGAACACCTTTTTGAATACAAAAATGTATCCAAAAAACTAGACAATCATAAAAAGTAGATTCTCCATTGACTAGTACATCAACAATCTGAATTTTCTGAAGTTTCTGAAAATACTGAATATGAGGTAACCTTTTCCAAACATAAAACCTCAACCCAAATCTTCAACACCTGCTCCAAAACTATTTTACCTTAAGAGTTAGATAAAGAAGAAATATACTTCTCTACAACTTGTCATATACCAAGTAGCTCTGTATTGACAGTCCAAGAATTCTTTGAGGGAACATATAAGCTGCCTGCTTAAAGCTTCAACATAACTCATACACATATGAGTGCTTTTGTTTCTCTCGATGCAATTCTTTGTCAAATCTACTAAATCATGACCGTGTAATGCAAAACAAGAAACTGCTTCTTCTTTAAACAAGATGTTCTCGTAGATTTGTCTTTGGATGTAAAGGATAAAATAGGAAAAGTATATGGAAAATATATGAGAAAAGGAAGCCTTACTTTTCTTTTGGAAATGATGGACTTTCTTCTTCTGCATCTTTCTTCCACCTAATGATGATGTCAAAATCTTCAAACTTCTCTTCCATACCTTTTGTTCTCTTCATCTTGAAGTAGCAAGCACTCTTGACTTCTTCAAATGAAATCTTTCTCTTCCTCTAATGCTAAGAGTAAGAGACAAAACAAATATAGTATACAATGGAAGTGAATATAGAATCATGTTTTATCATTTCCTCATATCTCTGAATCAAAATTCTGGTTCAAATGTCTGAAACAACTAAATTCACCAATCTTTTGTCTGAATGATGAATTACCCTTCTAGAGTTACCTTCTCTAGATCACATTTGTACCTTGATATCCAACCAACTTACAACAGAAAATTGGTTGAAAACAAAAAACTCATGCCATCTTCACCTTTGTCTTCTTAGATGAGCCTTCTTGTCATGAAAGAGATCTCTCAAAAACTTTCTAGAAAAACCTCTAGATACCTGTTTTGATGTAGCCTTTAACTTTAAAATAATGAAAGTGTATAAAAGTACTCCTTGAATTTCTTCAAATCTCTTCCTAACTGCTCTTCTAAGATATGACCTGCAAATGATAATCTGATAGTAGAAAGTGATACCTCTGATTTGATGTTGATCTGCTTCCCTCATCTTCTCTAAACCATTGTTCTTCCTTGAATTTGAAGTAGTCTTATCTTCATCAAGTCTGGGTCTTCAAACAATACTTTTGTAAAGTATTTGCATACTCTTCCAAAAATATTCGGCTGCTAATAGATCATCAACTTCATACTCCACACTAATGAATACACATGTGACTGAATTGTCTAATTCTCGAAAATGTCTACTCATCTAGATTAAGTGTGTATGTCAAATGTCAAATTGGAGAAGATGCCTTCAAATCATATGTTGTAAATCTGGAACTCTGGGAACCTGTGAATATGAGAGCCTAAATGATCTGATGTCAAAGTCCTAAATCTTTGAAATCAAAACCTTAGTGCTCTGATACCAAATGTTGGAAGTGAGGTAGGCCCTTGGCTCATGTCACAGGTCCATGGTTCCATAGGTCCAGCATATACAACATTAATTCCAGCAATCTTCAAAGCATGAACATATCACAACTTAATCATACAGATGATGAGACAAAGATAGAGAAAGAATAGACGACATGTGTAAGGTGTTACGTAAGCCATCACTTACTCATAGTATCATATATACCAATGTTCAATGTACAATGTGCGAGCAAAACTCTCAGCCACTCTGTGTGATGAGAAATAGATGAATGAGTGAATGTACAAATGTAACAAACATATTCAGATGTATGGGTAGTAATCTAAATATATATGAGATGTGTCACCTTATCGGTTATAGAAGAGTCAATATGAGTGACTGAAGGCAAGTTTGTTGCTAGAAATCCTCAAACTCATGTGAACACACCTTCTTAAACACCTCATCAAAATATGCATTAAGCATATACGTACTGTTTCTCTTGTACGTATGCTGAATAGGACTCCTCCTGATTGAACGCCACGGCCTCCATAAAATTCAAGTAGTACATGTGTGCATAAAGAGAATACGTACCTGAATACTTAAGATAAGATGTAAATCTTATGTTAACCACCATCGAATGTCTTTGAAGTAGCCCGACATCCTCTTGTAGAAGACAATCTTCAACCTGACATCTTCCTTGTAGAAGAAAATCTTCAAATACACCATGTAGATGGCCGATCCTCACCATCAAGCTGCTAATGACCAAGTCTTCTTGCCATGAACAAGAGATAACCTCCTCTCCATGAGCTAGAGTGTGAGCACACCCTTCATCTTCTCCAAGAAGAATCATTAAGAAGAACTCCATAGCTGCTCCTCAACATGCTTCAAGTTAGCACCATGGCTGCCCCATGTGCTAGAAGAAACACCACCTCTATTGAGGTCCAAGCTCCAAGCTTGTGTTGAATACTAGGTGAAGGATGAATAGAAGTGATCCAAAGTACTTCTTATATAGTAGATTGTATTCTCTAAAAAGTTTATTCAAAATCTAATAAAGCACATCTTAAAGCGATCGCTATGCGAAAATCACTCGTTGCTTAAAAAAAACGCTATTGGGATCGGTAAAACTGTCCGTATGCTTTCATTAAAACAAAAGCACAAAATAAGTAACTTTTCGCGCTGCGCCGATTTAGGGATATGAACCCTGGTGGGTTCCACGAGAGACAGGCGACCTATCCACGCTGCTCGTCGCCTTTATATATGCAAGCATTATTGAAAAGCTTTACTCATGTTGTAAACTAGACAACATGGACCAAATGCATATTGTTTCTTGACCTTTTGACCATGAGATTTTGTACTTATATGATATTGTTTCCAACACATTGATCGCTACAAAGCTAGATTGGTTGCCAAAGGATATGCACAACAATATGGCATTCACTATGAGGAAACTTTTGCACCTACATCACGCATGGCTAGGATTCGTACCGTGGTTGCATTGGCTGTCCATCGAGGTTGGAAAGTGCATCAGCTAGTATAAAAATAGCCTTCTTGAATGGGGATTTGCAAGAAGAGGTCTATGTGAAGCAACCTCCTAGATTTTCCATGAAAGGAAAGGGCATATGGTTTGTCACTTGCATAAAGGCTTGTATGGTCTCAAGCAAGCTCCACGTGCATGGTATGATAAAATCCATAAGCACTTGATTCCTCTTAGCTTCACATGTAGTCCAACTGAAAACACCCTCTATGTACACAAAGATGGGGCTGATCTTACAGTGCTTGTTCTTTATGTCGATGACATACTCTTGACTAGGTCATGTGATGCAAAACTTGACATTCTTATGGCTGATTTGCAGCACACTTTGATGTCACTTATCTTGGTCTTTTGAGCTACTATCTGGGCATCTAGTTTGTATCCGTTGAGGGGGGGAATTGTTATGCATCAAGCAAAGTATGTTGAAAACCTACTTCAGCGTTTTGACTTTGAGGATTGCAAACCAGTTTTGACACCAGTTGAGACATAATTTAAGTACTCAGTTGAGGATTCTAGTGATGCATTTGACACCTCTTTATGAGCAAGTTGTGGGATGTCTTATATTATGCATGCAACACAAGGTTGGATATACAGTATTCAGTTTCCTAGTTGAGTCGATTCATGCATAGCCCTCGCACTAAGCAACAAGCGGTGAAATGTTTGTTTAGATATCTCAAAGGCACTTTGAGATTATGTCTCTTTTATGGAAGACATATTTAGCCATGCTTGCATTCTTTTACATATAGTGATTGGGCTGGTTGTTATGATAATCGCATGTCCACTAGTGGTAATTTTGTTTTCCAAGGAGACTCATGCATATCTTGGTTGAGTAAGAAGCTACCCTATAGTGCCGACATCGAGTTGTGAAACTGAATACAAGGCAGTTTTCATAGCTACAGTGGAGTGCATATGGCCGAGATGCTTATTGATGGATCTTTGCATGGAGATTCATGCTACTATGCATATTCTCACTGATATTCAGAGTGCATTGGCTATTGCACGAAACCTAGTGTTTCATGCACAGACCAAACATCTTGAGGTGCATTATCACTATGTGAGAGAGCACCTTCATGCAGGAGATATTGATTTGGTATATGTGCCTACACAAGATAATGTGGTAGACATATTCACCAAAGCTCTTCCTTGGGAAAGTTTCAAGCTTTTTGCAAAGCTTTAGGCTTATTTCCTTGTGGGGGATGATCGGTCACTCCCTATTTGTGTTCACATCATTCGCTCCAGGGGGGTTTGTTACATTTATGTGTTCCTTGAGTAGCTTTGATATGAACCTTTTCCCTATACATGGGCACTTTTTACTCTAGTGTTGGCTAGAGATTTTTTCCCCATATTATTATATACTTATGAAAAGGGAACTACATACCCTTGCAATTATCCTTGTGCTTGCAGCATGGTATAACAAAAAGAACGTTGCAAGTTCTTATATTTTCCTTGCTTTACCTATGAAACCAAGTTCTCATTGTACATGTAACACTACTTTTACACAAAGTGCAGAGCTCAAAAAGTTTCTAACTAATCATATACCATGTATGCCATGCAAAATACTTGTTCTGTGTGCACCATGATGCATGAAGAGAGCAAGAATGCATCAAAATTGACTTAAAAATTTATCATAAGGTCCAAAAGCTTGATATGCAGGTATGTGCATGTGTTGGAGATGATGGATCTACACTCTTCTTGCTTCTCCAAGAGTCTCCCAATGATAATTGCATTAAAGAAGTTCTCAAACGGGGGTCCTCAATGTTGAATAACTAAGTTTGAAGCTCTATACAAGTTTGAGACTAGATCCAAAAGGCAACTTCTAACCATTCAATAGAAAGGACTCTTACTGAAAATCCACAACAAGAAAAATCACTCAATTTGGATATGGAATGAGTGATTTATGTTCATGTGAGTGAAGGAGGGTATTGAAAATAGGCTATTATAGAGAGACTTAAGCTATGGACATGAACATCAGAACTCGAGCTCCCTTCTTTTGAGAGACTTTTGTTGGAACAAACCAATCACAAATTGATGATTACAAAGAGCTTAAAGCAAGCTTATGATCAAATTGAAGTGAAAGAAGACACTTGAGAAAGTGAAGAGATCTCAGAAGTAAAGCCTGTATACATATGTACATTACAGTTGGAAATTCTTGTAACTTGAGTATAGATAATCCTTAGGATGATGAGGAGTAATATAATAGATGCGGGATAAGTCTAAAAATATATGTATATAAGTCAGTGATGTAAAGAAACACATGAGAAGACTCATTAGAAGACAAGTGTCATAGAGATAGATGTGAAGAGATTCATCTTCAGAAAATAGCGACGAGTATTTTGTAGATTTCTCTCAGTCTGATCATGTGGATCAAAAATCCTTTTGTACACATCTAATTTGAAAGCTAATGAAGCTATGTTCAAAGTTTCATGATCTAATTCCTTTCCTACTATGAGTATGATCAATAGGAACATTTGTATGTAGTCTGCAGATAACCTACTCAGAATCGCACACTTTTCTATGTCAATGTTTTGCTTAGATCTCAGTGCACAGTGTAAAGTTTTTAATGAGTGAACATTCAAAATCTAAGTTAGAAGGTAAGGAAGCTATGGCTAAAAGCATTTAGCAAAACAGGATCTGTGCTGTGAGAAATCAACTTAAGAAGTTGACCATGTCAAAGTCACCATTTTTGGAAGACAAGTTTTGACACAGATTTGATCTAAAAGATCAAATTAGAAATCTAGTGGTTCGTTTGAAGAACTAATGATCAATATAGTTGCGCAAAGGTAGCATGGATATGTGAGTATCATTTGAATGATTAAATTAGAAGTATTATGAAGAAATTGAAGCCTATCTCTGAGGCAGATTCTTGAAGATGAAGAAAACTTCTTACAAAGAAGTATTTCTTGATATATGTGAAAACTAATTTGAAGTTTGTGTAAAGTTTGATTTATTGTTGATATAGAGGAGTTCTTAAGTCAATATAAATCGAACATTTGGAGATTAAAACGTCTTTAACAGTGGTATCAGAGCAGAAGGTGCAATACAAGTGAAGTAAAGAGTATTGGAAGTTCCGACTATTGAAGACATTGATATTTTTTCAAATTAAAGGAGCACAGGATCAAAGTTTGAAAGAAAACCTGAAGGAGAATCAAGTACGAGTTCAAAGGATCAAGAAAGATTAAAGCTTCATATCCAAGATACATTCTATTATCATAAATCATAGTAATTGCAGACATAGAAGATCAAAGATGGGAGAAAGCTTGTAGATTGATAAGCTAGATAGGGAGAAATATCCAGCTTGTTCCATGAGGATGGAGGCACACCTCATGAGCAAAGATTTGATGGAGTTCATTATAAGAGAAGAAGAAAATCCTGAGTTTGCAGATCCTAGTATTCCAACTAGGGAAGAGCTTGCAGATTTGAAGACCTGGATGAGAAAGGATGCTCAAGCTAGGAGTATCATTTACATGGCTGTAAATGATTATCTTCTACCTCACATCAGAGGATTAGAAAGTGCAACAGATGTGTGGAATGCCTTGGAACAGCATTTCCAAAACACAACCAAGTCAAGGAAGTCCTCATTATGGGCAGAATTCACAACTTTCAAGAAGAAGAGTTCACAATCAATTTCTGATTATGTGGCAAGGATGAAGGATATTGTAGATAGCTTGGGAGCAGTAGATGAAGACGTTGAAGAGGATAAGTTGGTAAGGTAAATACTTACACGTCTGAGAGGAGATGATAATTGGAAGCCTTTCATATTGTCCATAGAATTGTCACTTGATCACTTTACTCCTGATCTTAATCAATGGCTAGGACACATGCTAACTTTTGAGCAGGACATTAAGGAAGACAATGATAGGAGTGCAAGCCAAGCTATGTACTCCAAGGACAAGAAAAAGAATGGCAAAGGGAAGCAGTCAACTGATGATGAAGGGATCTCAAGTCAAGCTAACTTTACAAAAGGAAAGATGAATTTCAAAGGTAAAGGAAGAGGAGGTAAGAACAAAGATAATACTAAAGCTTGTTGGATTTGTGGCAGAACCAATCATTTGGCAAATGATTGTTGGTATAACAATCAAAAAGGAGGAAATAATAATCAGAGTTTTAATCAAAGAGGTAGAGGAGGCAGAAACCAAAGAGGCAACTTCAGAGGAAGAGGTGGTAGGACATCATATGCTAGAGGAGGTGGAAGAAGTTTTCAATCTCAGTCCTACAACAACAATTATTATAATTATGCATCAGATCAAAAGGATGACATGACTCTCATCTTGAATGCAACTCATGAAGCAGTAGGAGAAGACCAAAGGGTGTTTTATATTGACTCAGGATGTAGCAATCATCTGAGTGGTAATATATCACTAACGACTGATATGGAAGCAAAGGTGAATGGAAATACAGTTCAAACAGGTGACAAAACTAAGCATAAGGTGGAAAGCATTGGATCAGTGAAGACAAAGAATGGAAGTACACTCTTGAGCAAGGTACTTTATGTTCCTACTATTTCTAAAAATTTGATAAGTGTGGGGCAAATTGTGGAGAAGAGATATGAAGTCAGATTCACAAATGATGGTGTATATGTGCAAGATCCAAATCAGGGATATAGAAACATCATTGCAGGTAAAAAGGAAGGAAGGTTGTTTACTCTCAAAGTCCAAGGTAATGTGGGACATGCCTTATTTACTTATGGAAGTCAAAAGATGTCTCAGTTAGACCTATGGCATAAAAGGCTAGGTCATTTCAATGAGAGAGCCATAAAGGAAATGTCAAGGAATGATGTGGTGCTTGGTTTGCCAAAAGTTGAAGGGCAACACATGGTGTACAAGTGTGAAGCTTGTCAATTAGGTAAAGCACACAAAAGTTCATACAATAAATCAGGGTACAAGTATTCAAATATGCTTGAATTGATTCATACAGATGTGTGGGGTCCTTCAAGGGACTATAGCATAAATGGATCCAGATATTTTGTGTTATTTGTTGATGATGCAACCAGATGGATTACTTTATATGTAATCAAGGACAAATCAGAAGTCTTCAAGACATTCAAGCATTATCATTCTTATGTAGAAACGATTACAGGACAAAAGCTCAAGAGGCTGAGATCAGATGGAGGGGGAGAGTATTTTTCTAAAGATTTTGATGATTATTTGTGGAATGCAGGTATAAAGAGAGAAGTAACTTGCACGTACTCTCCTCAACAGAATGGAATTGCAGAAAGAAGAAATAGAACTCTTGTAGAATTTGCAAGAGCAATGATGAAGGAAAAGAATTGCCCAAATTACTTATGTACAGAAGCTATCAACACTGCAACATACCTTGTGAATAGATTACCTTGTAAATCTTTGGATGGAAGAACTCCTTATGAAGCATGGTGGGTTAAGAGACCTACTCTTGATCATTGTAAAGTATTTGGATGTTTAGCATATGCTTATGTTCCTTCAAAATTGAGACATAAGCTAGAACCCAAAGCAGAGAAGTATGTGTTTATTGGGTATGATGATAGACAGATGGGTTACAGATTGTGGAGTCCATCCACAAAGCAATTTCTTGTTACCAAAGATGTTACATTTGATGAGCAAAGCACATGGTTTACAAGGTCAACAAATGATTATGCAGGTGTTGAAGAAATACAAAGGAAAGGGAAGGCAAAAGTAAATATGTATGAAGAAGATATTGATGATGTTGACTATAAAAGTAACTTGTAGGATAATGTTGAAGATGGGCCAAGATTTGATCCAGAATCAAATGTGGCTGAGACTTCAAGAAGTGCAGAGGTTAGAAGATCCTCAAGGGAAAGAAAAGAGCCTATCAGGTATAGCTATGATACATCTTTTCTAACAACAAAAGATTATGCTTACATTGTGAAGACAGAAGAGGATCCAATCACATATGAAGAAGCTAAAGGAAAATAGAATTGGGAGAAGGCAATGCAAGAAGAGTATGATGCTCTACTTGAAAATGAAACATGGGAATTGGTGCCAAGACCAAAGAATCAGAAAGTCATTGGATCTAAGTGGGTGTATAAAACAAAAAGATTTGCAGATCGTAAGGTGTCTAGATACAAGGCTAGACTTGTGGTCAAAGGTTATGCTCAAACTTATGGGGTAGATTATGATGAAACCTTTAGTCCTGTTGCTAAGATGTCTACAATTAGATCATTGATTGCTATTGGTGCTTGTAAAGGATGGAAGTTATCACAATTAGATGTGAAGAATGCATTTCTGAATGGATACATTGCAGAAGAAGTGTACATGGAGCAACCAGAAGGCTTCATGGATTCAATTGGATCAGATTATGTGTGTAAGCTCAAGAGAGCTTTGTATGGGTTGAAGCAGGCACCAAGAGCATGGAATTACATGCTTGTTAAGTTCTTGAATGAATATGGATTTCAAGCATCAAAGGCAGATAGTAGCTTGCTAGTGAAGGCAAGTGAAAATGGATACATATACATGTGTATTTATGTTGATGATATTATTGTCACAGGTACACATGCTCAAGGAATCAATGAGCTTAAGAAACAAATAGAGAAGGAGTTTAAGATAAGTGATTTGGGAAACTTATCTTATTTCTTAGGAATGCAGATTGTATATACTCAACGTGGAGTATATGTTACACAAGAGAGGTACTTGAAGAATCTTCTGGTCAAATTCAACATGGAGGATTGCAAGCCTTCAAGTACACCATTGGAGGTAAATCATAAATTGAGCAGGTATGGAGGTGAAGAGTTTAATGACATGAAGAAATATCAGAGTTTGGTAGGTAGTTTAATCTATGCTACCTTGACAAGTCCATATCTATCATATGCAATAGGTGTGTTATCACAATTCATGCATTATCCAAAGAAGACTCATTGGATTGCAGCTCAAAGGGTACTCAGATATATCAAAGGAACCCTAAGTGAAGGTCTGTATTATGGATTTACTTCTGATACAAGAATCAAAGTATTTAGTGATGCAGATTGGGCAGGTGATTCAGATGATAGAAGGTCTACTCATGGGTATCTCTGTTATATTGGAGATAAACTAGTTTCTTGGTGCTCAAAGAAGCAACATACAGTTGCTTTGTCATCTACAGAAGCTGAGTATAAAGGAATGGTAGAGGCTGCAAAAGAAGTAATATGGTTAAAAACCTTGTTGAAGAGTTTTGGAACTGATCAGAGTACTCCAATTATTTTTGGAGACAATATGAGTTCATTGTATTTGGCAGCTAACCCTGATTTTCATGCCACGACTAAGCATATAGAGATTCAGTATCATTTCTTGAAAGAAAAGGTACTTGATAAAGAGATTGAAGTGATGTATACTCCAACAAAAGAACAAGTTACAGATATGTTAACAAAAAGCTTGGATGGACCTAAGCTACAAAGATTCAAGGAGATGGCATGAGTAAAGAAGAATGGAATAATCACAATTAGTGATTGAGGGGGAGCTTTTGGAACAAACCAATCACAAATTGATGATTACAAAGAGCTTGAAGCAAGCTTATGATCAGATTGAAGTGAAAGAAGACACTTGAGAAAGTGAAGAGATCTCAGAAGTAAAGTATGTATACATATGTACATTACAGTTGGAAATTCTTGTAACTTGAGTATAGATAATCCTTAGGATGATGAGGAGTAATATAATAGATGCGGGATAAGTCTAAAAATATATGTATATAAGTCATTTATGTAAAGAAACACATGAGAAGAGTCATTAGAAGACAAGTGTCATAGAGATAGATGTAAAGAGAGTCATCTTCAGAAAATAGAGACGAGTATTTCGTAGATTTCTCTCAGTCTGATCATGTGGATCAAAAATCCTTTTGTACACATCTAATATGAAAGATAATGAAGCTATGTTCAAAGTTTTATGATCTAATTCCTTTCCTACTATGAGTATGATCAATAGGAACATTTGTATGTAGAGTTTGCAGATAGACCTCAGAATCGCGCACTTTTCTATGTCAATGTTTTGCTTAGATCTCAGTGCACAGTGTAAAGTTTTTAATGAGTGAACATTCAAAATCTAAGTTAGAAGGTAAGGAAGATATGGCTAAAAGCATTTAGCAAAATGGGATCTGTGCTGTGAGAAATCAACTTAAGAAGTTGACCATGTCAAAGTCGCCATTTTTGGAAGACAGATTTTGACACAGATTTGATCTAAAAGATCAAATTAGAAATCTAGTGGCTCTTTTGAAGAACTAATGATCAATATAGTTGCGCAAAGGTAGCATGGATATGTGAGTATCATTTGAATGATTAAATTTGAAGTATTATGAAGAAATCGAAGCCTATCTCTGAAGCAGATTCTTGAAGATGAAAACTTCTTACAGAGAAGTATTTCTTGATATATGTGAAAAATAATTTGAATTTTGTGTAAATTTTGATTTATTCTTGATATAGAGGAGTTCTTAAGTCAAGATAAATCAAACATTTGGAGATTAAAAGGTCTCCAACAACTTCAGACTAGAGTGGCGCCTGCTAGCTCCTCATGCATCCCATATGCACAACTGATAGTAAAGGAATAGTGTATAAATAACACCTCAAATCGTGTTCACTTGCATCCAAGATAGGGTAGGGAATGAGTTGAGTGATGAATCCTTAGTCTCTTGAGTTGCTCATGGGTGGGTGGTCCCTCTTTTGTGTGCTGGGTGCCATGCGTTTTTGGATGCATGATGTCTACTTGTAGGTAGCTTCTCTCGAGGCCTCTTGGGCCTCTCTCGATCTTCTTTTTTGCACAACAGAGATTTGAGTTCACCCTTGCTCCCATCGTTGACAACCTTCACACACGATGATGACGATGGAGTTCCATTTCCAAGGTGGTCACAGACAACTTACACGTTGATTTTTTTTCTTTTTGACTCTTCTTTCCCAAGAAAGCTTCCAAAAAGATGCTCTAATTACCGAATGTAAGCTTGAAAATCAAAAACTAGTGAATGTGTTAAATGTTGTTTATTCTTCTAACTGTCAGAAGTGCGTTTAAGTGATTCTTGGGTTCTTGGGAGTGGAAGGGGTCTGTTAGACAGAGGCCCTGTACTTAGTTCCAAAACTCACTCCTCACACCCAGCAATATACTAATGCTGAGAGCTCTATAAAAAATCTGCTGTACTTAGACATTACCGTTCACAGTCTTAGCTCAACCACGTGTATCGAATACGCTAAGATGCTATGTTGCATCCGCACAGAACTTACTGAACATATCAGAACAAGAGTATTCGTTCAGCCTTCACAGAATGGATACCACACTCCGTCCAATATACGAAGACACAGAAAATCCCAGTGTTGAGATACACCGTACTAAAGATTCAGTACGCAATCCAGGGAATCTTTATTGTAGCTTAAACCTTGCCGTATGGAACCCGAACCTAGATACTACAGACAATTAAGATAACCCGAATACCAGAAGAGCTACCACGACTGCACAGACTTCACCACATGTTTGCAGAACATTTCAAGAAAAGAAACAACCCGATACGCGAACTAGCTGGGACTTACAACCGCAATGGATACCAACAGACAACAGACAGGGTGAAACATAGAATACTCAGAAAGTCGATAAGATACTCTGAATTAATCAACTCGACATACAATAACACTATAGACAACTCACCCAGACATACAGTCTAGTGATCTCTCGAACGTCTATGAAGTTAGCAAACAGAATAGATGTCGACAGCAGACAAGACAAGAGAGGAACATGAAACTCAGAATACTGGAGATTATGCAAACGACACTACAGTAACGCCCCACTCAGTCACCCAGACAGACAGTCTAGTGATCCATCACGGAACCGTCACTGGCGCGTCTTTCTTTGATTTATATAACTTTTACAAACTCTCTGTAACAACTTTTCGCTCGTGCGAACAAGATTCAGTTATACATTTCCAATCCGGCAGCCGCTAACACTCTGGCACGCACGGTGGACTCAAACCCGCAGGTTTACAAAACTATTGCTCATCTATAATGCCTTCTAAGTACATATTTCTAGCTAATCTAAAGGTGCGGGCGATCTTTTTGTTTAGAGTTTCTAATAATTGTTTTAGGGTGTCCGGTTCTATTAACTGTGCATCTATTCTTACAGAGCTTAGCGCTATGGCTTCGGTGAGCAAAATTTCTGCTTGGGTCTGCAGAAAGGCTTCCTGTAAATAAAATTCGTTTGCAAGCGCCGCATCTCTGGATGTCTTCATTTCTGCAACCTGTTGCTCCATCTTTTGTACTCTTTCCTTCTGATTTTCCAGCTGATTCTCCCTTCTTTCGATTTCTTGAATCGGAAAGTTTACTGTTCTTGAGTATGACTCCTTTTCGTGTCGGAGATCTGATATTAGCTTCTGTGTCTGAGCTTCCTTGGTCAAATAATGTTTGAGCATGTTGTTGACATCTGATAAATTTTCTTTTGTTCTTTCAAGTTCTTCTTCTGTTAGTTTAGCTTGCCTCTGCTGTTCTTGGTTTTGCTGCACCAGTTCATTGAGTTGCACTCCGGTCTCTTCCAATAGATTACCTAATGCTATTCTGGCATCTTCTTTATCCTTTAGATCGATCTTCAACTGACTGATTTTGGCCTATGCTTCGCTTAGTAGCTTGTCCTTTTGGTTGAGATTTGCAAGTGCGGTATCTCTTTGATCGGTAATTTTTTGTTGTTCTGCAAGTTGAAGCTTGGAGATGGGTAATTTGTGAGTGCAACTGATGGTTTTCTACTCTGACCGTATCTATTTCTTCTTGCAGGGGCGTGATGTCTGCTTCTAGGACGTCCACCTTGTGTTGTAGCTCATTCTGGATGTTATCTGTGACTTCTCTCATTTGGATTGGTAATTGCTGTGATAGGTTAATGAGCAATTGACCCATGTTTGCCAATTCAGAGATTACGGGAATCGAAGGAAGTGGGAGATGTTGGCGAGGTTGAGATGAGGACACGGTTAGGAGTTGTTGGGAGTTGGGTGGGGAGTAGTTTGGTGATGATGAAGAGGAGTCAGCGGTTTCGGCAGGGTGAATGGGTTGGATGGGGATAATGGTTTCGATTGGCGGCTCCGGTGGGGGAGTGGGAAGAACAAAATTTGACTGTTGTACCTTATCGCTAGTGTGTTGTGCAGTTGCTTCGGCTGTGGAGTCATTTGCCTTAAGCAGCTCTTTGAGAACTTCTTTAGCAATTTGTTCCTCATCTTCTTGTTGTTCCCTTTCAGACTTTTGTTGGGATGCTTCTTCTATAGAGATTGTGTCAGCTTCAGTATGATTTTCCTGTTCTTGTTGCTCCTGGGAAGATGATTGTGCAGAGGATTCATGCTACATCGATGTTGCGGTGTCGTGGAATGTTTCTTCGTCATGTTTTGCTTCTTCTTTGTCGTCATCTTTGTTTCCTTTGGCTGATCCCTGTGCTTCACTCTCAGAAGAACTAATTGTGATTCTCTTTCCGCGGAAGAGTTGGTTTAGCTCCTCTTCGTCTTCTTCCTCATCGTCCCATAATTGTACAGATTCTTCATGTCGCAGAACAGGCCCTCGGGGTGGTGGGTGTGCTGCAAGTATTGCCGAAAAAAGGAAGGACAGGATGTGCGGCAATCTGGACCTTGGCATGCCTCCCTTGTTCACCTGTTTAATTATGGATACGCATTCTCGGTGAATGCGGTGGAAGAAGAATGATGCGAAGTTGACTGGTTCTTGAGCAGCTAAATCTATGGCGGAGTAGAAGGGACGGGATATTCCATAGGTGCGTTTCTGTAGGTTGAGAATAGCTACTAAGAATTGGAGGGCTGATCTTTGAGGTTCCGGTCAACACAGGATCGCATACTCGTTTGAGGAATACCTAGGAAATAATTCTATCATTCTTGCGACTAGCAGACTCGGGCCATTTTCCCGACCTTGCCGAGGGAGTCTAAACACTTCTGCAAAAGCTTGGAAGGTGATAAGTGTATGGGATGGGTGGGAGGTGATCGGCCAACTCTGCTCGGTGGCAGGTATGTTGGCGATGGCGAAGATGATCTGGGCAAAGAATGGGTGGGACTCCATTGAATGCCAAGGCAGTTCAACGAATTCGGATAGCCCACGAATGCGTAGGAACTCTCCTACATCGGCAGGGAGTCCATCACGGAAGGCGGCATAGTTAGCCAAAGATTCCATGACGCACACAGAGACAGTAAGCACAAGCACACAGAGCACAGGGTACGCACACAGAGCACAAATCACACAAACACAATAGGGATTTTCGGCGAAACAGAAAAGGTTAAGTAGATGCGTTGCAGTGGAGAGCAATCAAGAGTGACTAATCATCGCGCGGTATTGAAATGATACTTCTTAACTTCGGTGTGCATGCGTGAGTAGCTGGAAAGGGCAGGGCGGCTGTGGACATAATTAGGTATCAAAACGCGGATATTTACAGACTTATTTTATTAAGCACGCCAAAAAAATAAAAGCAAAGAAAATAAAAGAAAAGAGAATGCCAAAAGACACGGCTAACTGCGAAACGTTTCAGTGTGGGTTAGATGTGTGTTGATACGGCCGCAGCTTCGAACCGTTGATGACTTCCGGAAGAGGAATTCCGGTCAACATAGTCAACCAAAAAGTTGCTGGGCCCACTTGTTCAAAAATCGGGTAGGGACCAAACCATCGTAACTTGAATTTGCCAGCAGAGCAATTCGACTTTGCATTGTAAAAGAGTACAAGTTGTCCCACCAAAAAAATTGGAGTCTTTAGATATCGATCATGTGTTCGAGCTTGTCTTAGCTGTACTTCCTGCATAGTCAAAAAATTGTGCCATCGATGCTCGTCTAATTCTCTGAGTGTATCCAACCAAAATGACAGTGATTCTTCAGGTAGAAATTTCTGAGTGATTGCTACTCGTAAACTTGGTATAACTATCTCCATCGGTGCTATTGCTTCTAATCCATAAGCTAGTTTGAAAGGGGTTAATCCTGTTGTTACCTTGTATGTAGTTCGATATGCCCATAATACTGCAGGTAGCAGTTGATCCCATCTTTCCGGTGCTTCTAAAATGAGTTTTCGAAGCATGTTCAACAAACTTTTATTTGTACTCTCAGCCAAACCATTTGCACGAGGATAATATGGTGAACTAAATTTATGTGTGACCTGAAACGAATGTGTGAGTACTTTCATTAAATTGTTGACAAAATGAGTGCCTTGATCTGTAACAAGTTCCAGTGGTAGGCCAAAACGTGGAAAGACATCCTTTAGTAGACACTTAGCTACCGCAACAGCTGTGGCAGATCATAAAGCCCAGGCTTCTGCCCATTTGGTAGCATAATCAGTACATGTCAAAATATAACGATTATTACTGAGGATTGCTGGTGGTGTAATGGGGCCAATGAAATCTAGACCCCACTTCTGAAAAGGCTCTAATGGCAAGACAGGTTGTAGAGGGAAAAGATGACGTTGCAGGGGCTGTCCAGATCTCTGACAACTATCACATTGTTTGACAAACTGTGATACATCCCTGTACATAGTAGGCCACCAAAGACCACTTTGCAGAATTTTCTGGTGTGTTAAGTTTGCAGCAAAATGGCCACCGGAAGGAATTGAGTGAGCCAAATTAATGACTGAGTTAACTTCATGTGGTGGAATACAACGAAGTAAAACTCCAGTGTGATCTATATAGTATAATTCCCCAGCAATCAACCGAAATCGGCGACTCAAAATTGAAATTTTCCTTCGTATTGTAGGAGAAGTCTGAGTAGGAAGGTATCCATCAGTGAGGAAGGTCAAGATCTGATCATAATAGGTAGATGGCATAGGTGGGTCTGTAATTTTATCATTAGTTGGTTCAGAGACATAAATTGTCGGTGTTGTGTCATCTATACCGACCGGAGCTTCACCGGAGTCTAAGCGAGAGAGAAAATCTGCTAAGGCATGTGAATTGCCTCGCCTATGAATAACTTCGTAGTCAAACTCTTGTAAAAGCAGAACCCATCGTGCTAATCGACCACCTAGATGCTGTTGCCGAACTAGATAGACAAGTGCAACATGATCTACATGAAAAGTAAATCTAGGGCCCAACAAATAATGTCTGAATTTCTTGACAGAATATACTAGACCTAGACATTCTCTCTCTGTTACAGAGTAATTCTTTTCAGCAGGGGCTAATCTTCGACTTGCATAGTACACTGGTCTGAACCACTTATCGGTTTGTTGCATTAGAACGCTCCCTATTGCTATATCTGAAGCATCAACAAATACATGAAATGGGCGATCCCAATCAAGAGGCTGTAAGATTGGAACCTGTGTTAGTAATCCCTTTAGACGATCAAAAACAGTGTGACAGTCCGGGGTCAAGTCAAATTGTCGAGGGGTCTTGGTTATCAATCAGTTCAGTGGTATTGCCAAATGAGCAAGCCACCGTAAGTGCCGACCATGCCATCTTACTTGTCCCATGAAGCACATTACTTCCTTAGGTGTAGTGGGTACCTTAGCGTATCACCTTAGCGTGCTTCAGCCAAGGTCGACCGAAAAGGAGATTATAATCAAGGGTGGATTCCGGTAATTCTAGTATGACAAAGGTCATTTTAAAAGTTGTACCTTGTAAAGTTATTGGTACATTTCGTACAAGTCCTATGGGATGGACTCTTGATTGGTCGGCCATTCTGACAAAAAACTGAACTGGTTCGATTTCGGTCCACCCTAACTTTTTACACAATGCAACAATAGCAATGTTGACACCAGATCCTCCATCAATTAGTACCTGTGTGATTTTATGATTTTTATACCATACCGTAATTAAAGGAACTGAATGATCGACCGTAGAATCAGGTTGCGGTTGCACTGTTGCTGTTGCTAGAATGCAAGAAGGCACAGGACTGAACTGTTATTGGAATTGTTGTCGAACTCCCGGTACTAGTGCAAGTAAGTGGCCGAGAGGAAGAGTGATGGATGCTTTAGATAAAATTTCCCAGGCTTTTTGTGATTGGATTGTATTTTCCACAGATTCTGAAGATGATGTGCCTGCTGAAGATGATGTGTCTGCTGCTGAATTAGAATCCTGTTGTTGTGTTCCTTCCTCGGTTAACGGAGTCTGGGTCACCGGAATAGAATCTGGGAAGAGTGGAAGTTCTGCGGTGGTCCATTGACTAGCTTTATCATACATCCTTTGTTGTTCACGTATGCCTGGTTCAAATATTTCTGCTACTGGTTGCAGTTGTTTACCGAATCGGGTCTGAATTATTGCAGTGTGCATTTCTACTGGTGTCATTTGTACCATATTAGCCATTGGGTTTTGACATTCTTTCTTCCTCTGATCATACTGAGCTGCATCCTTACAAAATCTTCTAATGTGATCAAATTCACCACAGAAATGACAACGTGGTGGTGGCAAATTGGGATTTTCCGGTGCTGGTCCGGCCTGCCAGTGGTTTGCATTGTAGTTATTATTTCTCTGTCCTCTGTAATTTCGATATCCTTGTTGCTGGTTGTTTCTCATTTGCGGAGGTACATAGTGATTGGCTGGCTGCCCTGGTTCCTGTATAATTGCATTGACAGTTGCTGTTCCCTGCACTTTGGCGTTATATGCACAGTTTTCGGTGGTGTGTCTGATAGTGTTGCAGATAGCACAAAACAACTGATTAAGTGCACAAGTGGCACTAGTATGGCCTGAATTCTTGCATGTAGTGCAGTACATCTGTCTGGTCCGGTCTTCGGCGATATTTCTATTTGCTTTTAACCACTCTAGATCTTCTGTAAATCCTCCAACCTTGTTTTCCAGCTGCAAAGCCATTGCAATCACTGCATCTAGCGTCATAGCTCCTACACAGCGTATGATCATAATCTGTTTAAGTTGTGGAGTGAATCCATTGATAAACCATTGAGTGATAACATCATCCGGTAGGTTGGCATGTGCTGGTGGTAACTGCCTCAAATGAGTCCTGAATAGAGTGGCGTATTCCTATACTGTTTGATTTATCTTCTGTCTATTGTTTTGCAGGTAGTCAAAAATTTTGGCTGGATTCTTCTTTAGCCTGAATCTCTCTAAAAAGGCATCCCTTACTGCTTCATAGGTGCCGAAATGATTAATATCATATTCTGTAAGCCATCTAGCTACTTCGTTAACCAATGTCAATTGGAAAACAATAGCCTTATACGCCGGATCAGGTGGATGGTTGAGCACTGCATAACTTATCTCAAATGTACGTACATGAGCATCCGGGTCATCTCCTGGGAATCCGCCAAATTTGGTGTACGTTACCCCTATTGGAGTCGGCCTTGGTGGGCATAGTTGCTGTTGTTGTTGTTGCTACTGTTGTTGTTGCCCGTTCATGGCTCTGATGGTCGTATTGTGACTATCTTCTGTATCCCGGGGCTGAATATCTGAACTATCGGAATCTGTATCGTCGGCCTGTGCACTTTCCGGTTCGATAATCTTGTTCAGTATGTTTCGAATCTCGGTTTTAAACAAGCTACCTTCCTTCTTCATGTCAAATGTAGGGAAGCTTACTCCCAATAGCGGTGACTGGGCTGAAGATTCACCGAGAAATGGTAAACCGTCACTGGAAAACTGCGATCTTTCAGTAACTGTTACCGAAATATCACCGTAATGTGTCGAATCTTCGCCAAAACAAGGTGCTTTTTCTCCTTCACTAATTTCCTTGGCTAAAGTGTTTCTAGTCGTAAAAAAAATTGAATCTTTACCCAATGTTGTTAAACTAACTTCAGGCTGCGTCCTGGTAGATTCTGGAGTTACTATATCTTCGACAGACTGTGCCGAAATAGTACTGGAATTTACCAGAGGCGTAGCACGTTCCACCGGAATATGACCGGAATCACTACTAATGTTCTTTACTTTCTTGACAACTGGGTTAGACCTAGTTGTACTTCTATCTCCCGGAGTTGTTCTTAGTAAATTAAGTACCCCAGGCTGGCGGTTCTTTGGATATGTTTCACCGGATCGAGTAACCGGCATGTATCATCTTTTGTACTAATCGCGTACTATTACTGTCGATTAAAAATTTACAGTCACGTTTCCACAATAGGTTTGCAACAATCTGATCTGTTGCCATCTTCCCACAGACGGCGCCAGTGTTAAACGCTGTTTATTCTTCTAACTGTCAGAAGTGCGTTTTAAGCGATTCTTGGGTTCTTGGGAGTGGAAGGGGTCTGTTAGATAGAGGCCCTGTACTTAGTTCCCAAACTCACTGCTCACACCCAGCAATATACTAATGCTGAGAGCTCTATAAAAAATCTGCTGTACTTAGACATTACCGTTCACAGTCTTAGCTCAACCACGTGTACCGAATATGCTAAGATGCTATGTTGCATCCTCATAGAACTTACTAAACATATCAGAACAAGAGTATTCGTTCAGCCTTCACAGAATGGATACCACACTTTGCCAATATCCGAAGACATAGAAAATCCCAGTGTTCAGATACACCATACTGAAGATTCAGTACGCAATCCAGGGAATCTTTACTGTAGCTTAAACCTTGCCGTATGGAACCTGAACCTAGATACTACAGACAATTAAGATAACCCGAATACCAGAAGAGTTACCATGATTGCATAGACTTCGCCACATGTTTGCAGAACATTTCAAGAAAAGAAACAACCCGATACGCGAACTAGCTGGGACTCACAACCGCAATGGATACCAACAGACAACACACAGGGCAAAACACAGATACACACAGAATACTCAGAAAGTCGACAAGATACTCTGAATTAATCAACTCGACATACAGTAACACTATAGACAACTCACCCAGACAGACAGTCTGGTGATCTCTCGAACGTCTATGAAGTTAGCAAACAGAACAGATGTCGACAACAGACAAGACAAGAGACGAACATGAAACTCAAAATACTGGAGATTATGCAAACGACACTACAGTAACGCCCCGCTCAGTCACCTAGACAGACAGTCTCGTGATCCATCACGGAACCGTCACTGGCGCGTCTTTCTTTGATTTATATAACTTTTACAAACTGTCTGTAACAACTTTTCGCTCGTGCGAACAAGATTCAGTTATACATTTCCAATCCAGCGGCCGCTAACAGAATGATATGCACTCTCCTCCCATTCATTTGATCCCCTTGTATCCAAAATAGCAATGATATGGAATGGTCTAGTGCCACCATGTGGCCATCATGCAACACTCATCTTCATTACCATTGAATACCTTAGGATATCCCTCGAGCTTTGGACATTGGCTATGGTTGGCCCTTTTCCTACACACACATGAGGTGGTCTCTATAGATGAATGTCTGACATGCATGCTTTTTGAAGTGCCACCCTCATGTATCTTCTATTCAAGACGTAATGAAAAAGATTTATAAATGTTGGAGATGCAACACCACAAGGATCAAGCTAATGTGATATTAGAATATCTCTAGAACCATCATTAGCTCAGCAAATCATCAATCATTAAACCTCTAGCATTAGTAAAATGTGAAATTTCACTTTCTTGAAACTATGCCTTTTCTTCTAGCTTCAATTCTTCTCTGATTTGAGTTGAATCTTAAGGATTCATATGCTCAATGATTAATAGCAGCTCTTACATATACTAAACAACACATTCCAAGAAAAACATTCACGTAATAACTTGTAAGTAGCTTTAAATATCTTCAGAAGTTACACTATGTTTCAAAATTGAGGATTACTTTCATAGATTTTACATGCCTTCACTATTAGTCTAATTTCTCAGAGCATAGATCCCATTTTGTAAAGATCTTCTAATCAATTGTAGTTGAGGATGATAGCTTCAAATGAGCTATCACTCATGAAAAAAGTTACATTGTACTATGAGATCTTACTATTAGAAGATAAAATAAATGTGCGCTCAAAAACTCGTAACTTCATTTAACTTCATTTAACTTCATTCAACTTCATACAGTTATGAAATCACTTAGATTTCTTCACATAAAGAGAATTAGCTCAACTCCTTTTACAACAACATGTGTTTATAACTATTAAAGAAGATGGGTACAAAGTGGAATGACCTTATTCTGCTCATATCCATAGAAAGATCTCCTACTCTGAGTGACCTCTCATTATCATGTCTCTCAGAATTAACCTGATTGCCTCTCTTCTCACATAGGACTTACAAAATTGAGTTTATCTTTCATTTCTTTCTCTCAAATTAACTTATATACATTTTTTTTATGTATTGCTAAACTCGAAACACATATTTCTACATGTTATGAACTAAATTTGATCTCTAATTTGACACTATATCACATGTGTGAATTTGTCCCTTCACATAGGCATGGTTTTTTGAGTATTTTACTTCCATAGCTCTTGTCCCTCTTCTTCCGTCTTATGTATTCATGTCTTTATGCCTAGTTAGTGAGTGAAGCCCCAAAAGCTTCCCCTCAATCATTAATTAACATTCTCTGGCTTCTTCATACAATCTCCTTGTCTTTTATTCCTGCCATTTCTTTGAATTTACTTGTCTTCACTCCATCCAAGCTTTTTGTCGTGATATGTGCTATATGAACTTTTGTAGGAGTATACACCACTTCAATTTCTTTCTCCATTACCTCTTTGAACAACAGCTCACAATCTTATCACCTATGTATACCATGTATCCATGCATTGATCTTCTATCATCTTGACTTCCTGCAAAATCTAAGTCACTACATGCTCTCAACTTTATGTCTAAGGTAAAAGAATAATATAATCCTTCGTTGATAGTTACTTTGATATGTCTAAGAAATCTTTGACCTGCAATCCAATGTTGATCCTTTGGATAATGCATGAATTGTGCGAGGACTCCAACTGCATAACTGAGATCAGGTCTTGTTAGTGTAGCATAAATCAAACTTCCCACTAAAGATTTATTCTTCTTCATGTCCTTGAACTCTGAACTATCATATTTGCTAAGCTTATGATTGATGTCAAGTGGAGTTGAAGCTTCTCTGCAATTCTCCATGCTAAACTTCTTCAATAGATTCAGAAGAAACCTTCTTGTGATACATATATGCCATCATCTGCATATGTGATTTCCATTAAAAGAAAATATGAGAATTTTCCTAGAACACTTATCTTGAATTCCTTCTCAAGTAATCTCTTTACTTCCTTGATTCCTTCATTTGAGGTAACTGTGATTATAATTTCATCCACATAAATACAAATGTAGATTCATCTATTATTTTGATAAGTAGACTTGCATCTGCCTTTGAGCTTTGATATCCAAGATCATTAAGATACTTCAAAAGCCTATAGCTCCAAGCTCTTGGAGGTTTCTCTAACCCATAGAGTGCTCTTATCAATTTGCAAAAATAATTTGGATATCTCAAATTTGTAAATCCTTTAGGTTGCTCCATGCATACTTCATTAGATATATATCGCTTCAGAAATGCATTCTTTATATCCAATTGACTCAAGGTCCATCCTTTTGATGCTGCAATAGCAATGATTGTCCTTATGGTTGACATCTTTGTGACAGGACTAAATGTCTCATCATAATCTATTCCATGGGTTTGGGCATAGGCTTTGACCACCAATCTAGCTTTATATCTGGCTATTCTTCCATATGCAAGCTTCTTCACTTTATAAACCCATTTAATTTCAATCATTTTCTTACCATTTGGTTTTGGAATAAGTTCCCAAGTTTTGTTCTCCTTAAGTGCATTGAAATCTTCCTTCATTGCTTCTTCCCAATGTTTCTTGCCTTTTGCTTCATAATAACTTTGAGTTTCTTCTACGTCTTTGACCATATAAGCATAGCTTATCTGAGTCATGCAAGAAGTATCATAAGAATACCTTGTTGATTGTCTCCTTAATCTATTTGATCTTCTTGGTGCACATTCTTCATGTGTATCTGACTACACTTCTTCATCAAACCTAGGTGCATCTTCATTTCTCCTTGATGATCCAACTCTAGATGTGCTTGTTTGCATATGATCTTCATCTCCATTTACCTACATATCTAATTTACCTCTTTCACTTCTTCTTACCTCTTCTTCAAATGCTTCAATGATGTTACTTTGTTCAACATACCAACTCTTGTGTTCATCAAATGCCACATCTCTAGAAATAAGAAATTGTTGGGCTAGAGGATTCCATAACTTATAACCCATCTGATTTTCATCATACCCACCAATGAACACATATTTTTTAGCCTTTGGTTCAAGCTTATGACTAAGTTGTGATGGTACAAAAGCATAGGAAATTGATTTAAACACCTTGCAATGATCTAGTGTTGGTTTCTTACCCCACCAAGCTTCATAAGGGGTCATCCCATTTGGAGCTCTACATGGTAATCTATTCACATCATTCACACCCTCATCCGATAGATAATTTGGACTATTAGTTTCCTTTAACATTGCCCTAGCAAACTCAACCAAATTTCTATTTCTCCTTTCTGCTACCCCATTTTGTTGAGGTGTGTACCTGCAAGTCACTTCTCTCTTAATGCTTGCATTCCAAAGATAATCATTGAATTCTTGGGAGGAGTATTCTCCCCCTCCATCAAACCTCAATCTCTTGAGATTTTGAACTATAACCCTTTCTACATATGCATGAAAATGTTTGAAATCTCCAAACACTTCTGATCTTTCCTTCAAAACATAAAGAGTTATCCATTTTGTAGCATCATCAATAAAAAAACATAATACCTACAGCCATTGATTGATCCTTCTTTTGTTGGGCCCCATACATCTATATGGAAGAGCTCTAGTAATCCATCATGCTTGAATCATTTGTCTTGAAATGGTAATATATGGGCTTTTCCGATTTGGCATGCTTCACATTTGTAGACCATGTGTTGGTTCTCCACATTTGGTAGCCCTAGTACAAATTGGTTTGCCACCATAGCTTTGATTCCTCTTTCATTGAAATTTCCTAACCTCTTATGCCAGAGGTCTAATTTTCTAATCACTTCATCACCATGTGTGAGCAAGGCTTGAACAATATTCCCTTTCACTTTAAGAGTAAAGATTCTACCTTCCTTCTTACCATAAATAATTTGATTATATTGATTCTTAGGATCTTCCACAAATACTCTTTCATTTGTAAATATGGCTTGAGAACCTTTCTCAACTATTTTTCCCATACTAATCAGAGTCTTAGGTATTGTAGGAACATACAAAACATTGGCTAGAAAATGTGCTCCACTCCAGCACTTCAATTTTCCATTTGAATGCACATTGTGTCTTGTGATATCACCTCTTTGAATTGTATGAGTAGACATTCCTTCTTCTAATTTTGACATCAATTCTATATTACCTGACAAATGATTACAACAACCATAATCAATATAGAATACCTTGAGGTCTTCTTTCTCTGATGTACTTTTTGAATTCATCACCAATGTTGTATGGTTCTCATTCTATGTATCATTTGCATAATTGTAGTAGGTGGTGTTGTAGGATTGATTCTATCCCCAATTTCTTCCTCCAGCTCTACCATAGCCACGGCTTTGACTTTTCCTTCCTCTTTGAAATTGACTTTGATATCTTTGACCTTTTCCTCTCCCATTCTTACTTTGATCATGATTTGAGCCTTGTTGATTGTGCCAACAATCATAAGCCAAATGATTGCTCAAGCCACAAATCCAACATGTCTTTTTGTTGTTATTTTGATTACCGTTACCTCTTCCATTTCCTCTACCTTTACCTCTACCATTACCTCTTTCTTCTACAAATGTAGCTTGAGAGGTTGATTCTTCTTCATCCTTTGCTTTAACTTTATTTCCCTTCTTCTTATTCTTTGCATACATAGCATAGCTATGTCCTTTGTCTCCATTTGACTGTAAGTCTCGGTCAAATGTGAGCATCAGTATAAGCAATTGATCTAGATCAGGTACAAAATGATCCAATGAAACTTCAATTGAAAGTACAAAATGTTTTCCACCTTTTATCTCCTCTCAACCCTTCATGTAATTTTGCAATGAACCTATGATGTTCAATATCTTCATCTATAAATCCAAGACTATCTACCAAGTCCTTCATCTTAGTGAAATAATCACTAATGCTTTGGCTTTGTTTCTTCTTGAATGTTGTGAACTCTGACCATAAGCTAGCCTTCCTAGCTTTATTAGTGTTTTGAAAGTGATCTTCCAATGCATTCCATATGCCTTCCGCTATTTCTAAGCCTATAATATGAGGTAGCAAGTGATATGTGAGTCTTGTATATGTGAGCTCTTGTACTTGCATCTTTCATCTACTATAGCTTCAAACCTTCTAGCTCTTCTCTCTTTGGTCGACTATCATCTTCAAATGTAGGCTTTTCTTCTTCACTTGTCACATATATCATAAGATCCTTACTCCTAAGTAAGGCTTCCATTCTCATTACCCAAGAAGGATAGTTATCTCTGTCCAATTTGTCAATAGAGATATGATCTACCATGATCTTCTTGCTTCTATTGCACCGTGTGAGTTTGAGATTAAAGAAAGTTACCTTTTGTAGATATTTACCCTTGGGAATGAATTCAAAGTAATTCTCTGATGCCTTTTGTTGTTGGATGCTTTAGCTTTCAGCTTTCCAATGAAAGTTCTTCAAGACCTCCTATATCTGCACTTCCTTCTACTCTTTAGGACTTGTCTGATCTGATACTGCTTGTTGGTGTATGAAACACCACAAGAACTAAGATAATGTGATATTAGAATACCTCTATATCCATCATTAGCTTAGCAGATCTTTAATATTCAAACCTTTAACAATTTTTTTAGTAAAATGTGAAATTTCACTTTCCTGAAAGTGCCCCTTTTCTTCTAGCTTCACTTCTTTCATTTGAGTTGATCTGTTGGAGCTCGAGGTCTGCATAAGCACGCAAAGAGAACAACGAAGAAGAAGAATCTTAGAGCATAACACACAATACTAAATGTATTACCAAGAGAATGTACAAAGATAAGTAACCCATCAGGGCTATAGGCATATATACAGATGGGGGGGGGGGGGGGGGGGGGGGGGCTCCTAAAGAGGGAAAAAAGTGCCCCGATGGTCCTAGTGTGTTCACACACATCACTACCTAAATTCCCCCCTTAGAGTGATGCGGTGAATGAGAAGTTGGCACTCATGTATAAGGAAAAGCCAAGCTATGTGGAATCAATCCACAAAAGGAAGTAAGTCCAAAGCTTTGTGGAGAGCTTCAAACTTCTCCGTAGGTAGAGCCTTTGTGAAAAGGTCTACAATGTTCTCCTATGTGGGAATATATGCCAAACTGATATCTCTAGTAGAGAATCTCTCTCTCAAATAGTGATAGTGCACCTCAATGTGCTTTGTGCGAGCATGGAACACATGGTTCCTCACAAATTGCCAATGCACTCTAACTGTTAATGAAGATGGTGGCGGCAAAAGAATGACTGACACCCAAATCAGCCATAAGGTTTATGAGCCACACACACACTCAACAATCGATGTGAAAGCTGCCCTATACTTAGCCTTACAACTAGAAGTGACCATAGTAGGCTATTCCTTCTCAACCAAAAAGACGAGCTAGCAAGCATGAAGCAAAATCATATAGTGAAAAATGAGTCTCATAGCAACCAGCGTAGTCATCACAAAAAGCTTGTAAATCTAGCGGTAGTGATCCCTTCTTGGGATAAAAGAGTCCAAGAGGCCAAGTACCACTCAAGTATTCAAAGATTCACTTAAATGCCTAACAATTCTTGACATGTAGGCAATGCATAAACCTACTCATCTATGAGACAGCAAGTTGAATATAAGGCCGGGTAATGCATAAGTAAACTAAGCATCCAAGAGCATGCTACCAAAGAACATCATCAAATTAATCTATAGCATCAAGAAGACTCAACCGTAAACCTGTATCCATAGGAGTGGAAATAGGTTTACCATGTTCAAGGTCAAAATGTTGTAATAATATGTCAATATATTTTATTTGACATAGAGCTATTCCTCCATCAACTTGCATAAAATGAATGCCCAAATAATGATGCAAATTCCCCAAATCTTACATCTCAAATGAGGCATGCACATTAGCCTTAAAATCAGCAATATGCTTCTCATGAGGCCCACTGTGCAGCATGTCATCAACATACACAACAATGATCAAAAGCACATCATTTGCACACTTAACATATAAGGTGATCTCAGATGAACTATTCTCAAACCATGTGCAATCACGTAGGCATGTATCTTTTCATACCTAGCACGTGGTGCTTGCTTCAAACCATATAATGCATTTTTCAACCCGCACACTTAGTTTTCATGCCCTTTCTACACAAAGCCATGGGGCTAAAAAACATACACTTCTCCATGCAAGTCACCATTCAAAAATGTAGTTTTAATGCTCAACTACTGTACATTCCAACCATGATGAGCTACAAGTGCATAGATGTTGTGAACAGTAGTCATTCGACATGTAGGAGCAAAGGTCTTATCAAAATCAATGCCTCATTCCTGATTATAACCCTTTGCAACAAGCCTAGCTTTAAACCTATCAATTGTTACATTAGGTTGAGGCTTCAACTTGTATACCCACTTAGTGCCAATGGCCTTCTTGCCAGGAGGCAAGTCACATAAAGACTAGGTACCATTTTTCATGATAGCATCATATTTTAATTGCATAGTAGCCATCCAATTTTCTGAATTTTGTACTTCATCAAACAAAAGAGGCTCATTCTCATCATAGAGACTAGAGGCAACCATAGCAGAGCAATCTGATGCAAAAAAAGCACTATGAGAGCCTGAATGAGTACTATATGACAGAGGTGCATCTAACTTGCTACCACGCAAAGTCTACGCCAGCCATTTCAGCATAGTTTTTGCCTCCTCATTAATAACAAATCTCTTATCAAAAAGTGCATCATATAAATCTACATCAGAAATAGAATGATATACATCATCTCATGAAACTTGTAAAAGCTGAGAAATTGCCTCATTTGGCCCAACACTAGACTGTCCATCTGTAAAAAGAGGTAGCAAAGTATCATACATATCTTTGGAGCTAGAAGCATAAAAGTAACGCGCAAAGTGAAGCTACAAATAGTACTATTTTAGATTTATTATGTTGTTATTCTTTAGATAATCCAAGTAATTGGGATGAGCAAATTCCTTTACTATAGTTTTCATATAATAACACAATGCATACCACTACTCGACGTGAATTGTATGAGATTGTTTATGGTAAAAAGCTTCCCACTCCTATGACTGACTCAAAGTGATATTTCTATGGCTGATTCTTTTGCACAACATCATATTTCTACACTTCATGACGTTCATGAGCACATTAAAAAGACCCAAGAATGTTACATGCATAATGTTAATAAAAAAAGAGTAGCTCAACAATTTAATGAAAATGACTTCATAGGAATAATTAAAATATGTTTGAAAAGTATTTCACAACATCCTAAGGTTAAACTTACACCATGTTATTATGGACCTTCCCATATTCCCTCTTTAGGAGGTTTTTTCCCCTGGCTTGTATATATGCCTATAACCCTAATGGGTATCTTTGTACATTCTAGTGGTGATACATTTAGTTATGCTCCAAGCTTCTTCTTCTTCCTTGTGATGTCCACGTGCTTCCACATACATCAAACTCCAACAATTGGTATCAAAGTAGGTCCATGTTTCATCTATGGCATCATCAATACCCCTCTGGCCATAGTCTTAGCATAGCAAGAAAATTGGTGAGCATACTCAAGGTCATTAGGAGTTCATTTCGGCCTCAAAATGCACTATTACAGTGCTTGTGCAAGCAACTTTGTCTTTTTGTGCCAAACATATATACAAGTTATGGATCGCTGTTAAGAGTCTCGAAGTTTGCTACATGTGTAGCACAACTTGGCACGGTAGTTATGTTCATCGTTTTAAGATACGACCATTTTTGTGCATCAAGGTGTCAGACGAGCACTAGATTGTGCTCTCTAACTTCACTAGACAAGATTTTGGAAATATACTTCTGATTACAAGAATAATCACTTAGGAAAAATAGTACAAGAATATGTAGTTGATACAAGAAGTCCTACAACCCGAGACTGATAGGTATAATTAACTAGGGTAGAGCTGATACAAGAGATCCCACAATCGCGGATTGTATGTCTAGAGCAATATCTATGGATTACAAGAACTCCCTTTAGGGAGATGAAGTAGCTACAAGAAATAACTCTAAGAGATCTCATACTACAAGATTACAATAGGACAAGAGAGTATGTCCAAGATAGAAGACTAGACAAGACTAGAGCAAGAGACAAGGCTAGAACTCGAACTTGAACTTGAAAGTAATTACTTGGTGATCAAGACGCGAGCTCCCAAGACTAGCATTGGCAAGAGTGAGTATGTTTGTGGCCAAGACCTCCTTATATATGATTTCTAGGGCGGTTCCCAAGGGTCATCAATGATGTCAAAAAGTCAAGCAGGACCTCTTGATGCTAGAATTTAGCAAGTAGACAGTCGATCTTAGGGTTTTGGCATGTTGTGAACACAATGGAAGAATTGATTTCTCCTAATTTTGATCCAATCATTAGATATGGAAGTCACATGGAATCTAAAGTTCAGGATGGTTTCCTTTGTCCATGACATCACCTGCCCCTCAAGTGACACATTCCACAAGGAGCGATCATGTTCTTTGGTATCAGCTTCATTGGATTTCTCTTATGGAATTCTCGAACCTTGATTGGTGCTCTTTGAAGTTTTTCTTTAGGTTCCCAAGTACAATCTTGATGTCATACCCTTTCCAATGAACAAGTTACTCCAATCTTCCTTGGGATATTCTTGAATCTAGGATATGCTCGACTTTGAATTCTTCATTATTATCAATCTCGATAGGTGGTGAAGGACTAGGTCTCTCCCCCCTCAATGGTGAAATCTAATATGGTTCCAACATGGACACATGGAAAACTAGATGTATTCTCATGGTACTTGGTAACTATAGCTTGAAGGTGACTGGATTAATCTTGGTCAAGATGGTGACCAGACCAAATATTTGATGGTCTAGCTTTGCATAAAGTCTTCAAGTTTGCAAAAAATTTTTGAGTAACCACACTTTATCCCCAATTTGATATGATGGATTCTAAACATTATGCTGATCTACATAATTCTTATATTTCATTAGCTTTATGGATCTCTTCCTTGAGTTCTTTGTGAATGTCCATGAGGTATAGGGCCTTATCTTTGGTAGCTAGGTTCTTAACATGATTTGAGAGTTGTATATCCATCCCTAGATGTTGTTCATAATTTGCAAAGAAGGGAGTCTGCTTGGTAGATGTACGAACACTATTGTTATAGGGAAATTGTGCCAAGGGTAAAAGCTGGAACCATCATTTTGATGATAGTTTATGGTGCAATGGAGATATTATTTAGGACTTGATTCACCTATTCTCTTTGTCCATGAGTCTGTAGATGATTGGTTGTAGATAATTTTACTTGAATGCCAAGAAGCTTGCATAGACTGTTCCAAAAGCTAGATATGAACTGTGGACCTCGATCAGTGACAATATCATGAGGAAATCCATGAAGCCTAAATAGGTATCTAAGAAAAATTCTCATAGTGGCTACACCTGTTATTGCCTTGGTAGTTTGAATGAAGCATGCCAGCTTTTTAAGTCTATCCACGATAACAAGAATGGCATCATACTTATCGGACTTTGGTAAATCTATGATGAAATCCATAGATAATGAAGCACATGGCCTTTTTGGATTCTTCATAATCAATTGGTTGGGTTTGTGCAAAACCCTTAGCCACAAGTCTAGCTTTGTACCTGCTTATTGATCCATCACAATTCCTTTTGATCTTATATATCCATCTAGAACCAATTACCTTCATAGACTCCTTCTTTGGTACTAGTTCCCAAGTATCACTTTCCTTGAGTGCTTCAATCTCCTCATCCATAGCTTCTTTCCATTTTGCCTTGGTCTTTGCCTCTTCATATGATGCTGGTTCTTTAATTGACAAATCTTTTGCAAGATAAACAAAGTGCTTAGTAACTAGGGAAGTGTCATACCCATATCTGATTGGCTTCTTACTCTCCCTTTGTGATCTTATGATTGCTTGGTTGGATGATTCAGGTATATCCTCCAATTTCTTCATCTTGAGTTTGCCTTTGGACTTCCATGCTTTGAACTTGTTGGGGGATTCTTAGACAAGAAGGAGTTTGAGGGTTTGTAGGAGAAAATGAAAAGACCAGAAGAGGAAATACACCTTGGAAGTTTCTGCCGATTGATTACAGTAAGACAATTACAATGTTTGAAGCAAAATACAAGCCAATACTTCTGTGCACAATCACACAGAGTGCGCAATTACAAAATACCCAATATCCCAAAGTCTTCTTGCCACCGGCCTCCTCTACACCAGACCTCCATCTGCTTCAAGCTTATCCTTGTGCACACCTTGCACCAAGCTTCCACTAAAGGGGAGCAATGAATACCTTATGTCGGCATGCACACACTACAAAGAGACCTTGAGATCCTTGGGGGACTAGCTTAGCACCCTCTACACAATCCCTTAGTCACTCTCTATGCACTCCTGCAACTCCACTTCTCTGCGTCGCACACTATTGACCCTTGCACTTCTCTTTCTTGCTTCACTTAGACTATGCTTCTCTTGCTTACTCTAAGATTGGTCCAAGAATGGTCCTTGCCTTGATTTGAGTGTGTCGATCATGTACGCTCCTAACTGCAATGGTATCTTGGTGCTCACTTTGATGTCCCAAGATTGTCTTCACAAGTGGCAGCCAACGACTCACTGTTTTGTCCTCTAGTGACTTTAGACTAAAACCCAAAATTTTAATGGGGGGGCCATATTTTCACCTGTGCGTACGCTGCCACTTCACATACCTTCACATTTTCCTTTTAAGTCTTCCCTTTTGCACATAAGGGGGGGTTCACCTGAACCTTTCAAAACACTTTAAAACACACTTTGAACCTTAGGGAAATTAGAGAAAATACCTCTGCAACCTGCAACCCACTTTCTCCAATTTACCCTTTGTGGACAATTAATTGTGCACTATCTGTGCACTTTGACACCTGCACCTCAGCACTTTGACTTTGCACCTGTTGACTTTGACCTTGACCTTGTTGACTTTGACTAATTGACTTTGACCTTTTGACTTTGACTACAGTTGACTTTTACCAACATGACTTTTATGGGCTCAATAGTTGCCCACCACCTAATGTGCTCTCCGTCCCGGAGAGCTATAGCCAAAACTCTGAGCATATAGGACACCATGATAATGGAGTTGCAAAACTGCAAGAGGACATCTGAGCAGCAACCAAGTCCACCAAAAGCAGGATAGAACAAGCACCAGAGAAGAACCAAAAGTTGGATTTTGCCATGGAAAAGCAAAGCGTTGCAATGGGAGGGTAGAAAGGAGTAGGAGGGGAGGGCGAAGGGGTGGGGATTGAAGGGATAGGGAGGGTTAAGGATGTGGCTGGGCAGATTGGGAAAGGGAGGCAGGTGGGTATGATGATGGGGTCTGGAGGGGATGAAAATGATCAAACAATAGAGTTACAGAGGGTGCGTGTGGAAGATTATGAAACATAAGGTAAGACAAGGTGAGAATAGGCCATGTGGACAATGTGGAGAAATAAAAACATGTGATAAATGTGCTCCAAACATGTTGGTTTTGACCAAAAGTCAGAGAAAAAGATGGAATTTGGGAAAATAAAGCCAAAACCTGAGTTCAAAGGTGCCAAAAAACATGAAAATGACTCCATTTTTGTAAAAAACGGCCAACTAAGGCACGATCCAAAGCCAAAAGCTTTTAGCCATTAAAAATAAAAAAATAATAATAAAAATAAAAAAAATGTTGGTTTTTTTTTCTTAATATAAATTTTTGAACGCCCATACTAAAAAATCAAGAAAATAAATAAAAACAAAATAAATAAAATAAATAAAATAAATAAACTAAAAAATAAAAATAATAAAATAATAATAAAAAAACAATAAAATAAACAAAATAAAAGAAATAAAAAAATTAATTAAAAAAATAAAATTGGGGGGGGGGGGGGGGGGGGCTGTCAGAACGGGGGGGGGAGGGATGGTCCGTGGTGGTCGGTGGGGGGGGGGGGGGGGGGGGGAGGGGGGGCTGTCAGAACCGGGGGCGGGGGGGGGGGGGGGGGGAGGGGGGGGGATTTTTTCTTTTTTTTTTTTTGGAGCAAAAAGCAAGAAAACGCCCAGGGGGGCCTTTCTTTTTTCTTTTTTTTTGTTGAAAAATAACCCAAAAATAGAGAAAAATGAAGGAAAAATCCAAAAAAAATGCCTAACAATGGCCAAAAATTTTGAAAAATTTCTCATGAAATTTTCCACAGGGATAGGCCCAATTTCTTTCATCAAACCACAGAGAGCCTCCTTTTATTCCTCCTATTTGGCAAGAAAATGACATCGGAAAGGGATAAAAAATGCTAGAAAAATGCTAAAATTGCTAGAAAAATTTCAAAAAATACCCAAAAGTTTTACGTTTGCAGAGGTTATGAAATGCCTTCTAGGTTTGCTAAAAACACCAAGAACAAGAATGAAATTGATAAAGAAAACTACTAAAACTGAGCAAAATGAGATGAGAAAGCTATGTACAACCTGGACAGATTTTGCAGTTCGAGGTGATCCATACTTCTTCAAGTGTGTTGATGATAGGCCTTGAGCCTTGATATGTTGAGCAGTGGCAAGGCCTCTCCTTTTAGCATCTCTAACTCCACAACACCCCAATTTAGCATTGTTTTGACTCTGTAAGGTCCTTCCCAATGTGCAAGCCATTTTCCTCTCAGTTATGTATGAAGATGAGGTCTATGGAGAAGAACTAACATGCCTGCTTCAATGTTGTTGTTCCACAGATGTCGATCATGTGCCTCCTTCCTCTTCATCTGAGTCTCTATCAATTGTTTTGTTGCTAGTAGAGGAATCTCCTCCACTTTATGTAGTGCTCCGAGCCTCTGAGAGACATCACAATCCTTCTTGCCCTCCATGAATGCTATCTTAGGTGATCCATGTAAAAATTCAAAGGGCTCAATGGGCAATATGCCATAAACCAGTTGGAATGGAGAATATCCCGTGGCCTCTTTGTAGGCTAACCTGTATGCCCATAGGGTACCTTGATAAGCAATGCCCCACGAAGTGGGTTGTAACATACACTCCTTTCTTAACATTGAGATTTAAACCTTATTTGTCGATTCAGCCTGTCCATTGGCTCTTGGATAGTAAGCACAGGAGGTCCTATGTAGAATTCTATACCTGTTGAAAATTTCCTACAGGACTTTATTGACAAAATGGGTACCCGGATCTGTACAAATTTCCAGTGGACATCCAAACCTGCAAATGATGCTACTATAAATGAAATCAGCAACAGTTTGGGTAGTGCAGTCGGGGGAGGCAATAGCTTCAGCCCACTTTGTCGCATAATGTGTAGCTATCAAGAGATATTTCTCTCTTTTTAAAATTGCGGGAGTGTAGATGGGCACTACAAAATCTAGCCCCCACTTCTCAAATGGTTGCCAGGAAGTGGAAACAATCAAGGGGTTATGCCTCTGCTTTGTTGGCTTAGGTCCACACCTCTCGCAAACGTCACATGCCTTTCCCCATTCATCTGCATCCTTAAATAGTGTAGGCCACCATAGACCAGCATCCAGTATCCTCTGACTCATAATATGCCCTGGAAGGTGCCCACGACCTGTTCCTTCATGTGCAGAGTGAAGGACTTCCCTCACTTCTTCTTCTTCCAAACACTTCCTAAACGTGTCATCCTTGCCCTGTCTATATAATTTATCTTCAATGAAGGTATATGGTCTACTCTTGATTAGCAGTCTCTTCCTTTGCACAGCACTAGCCTTTTCTGGATACAACCCAGTTTTAATGAAATTCTTGATATTATAATACCAACCTTGAGCTTCTACAGCAAACAGATGAGCATCTGGAAAATCATCCTTGATTCCACTAGCTTGATTCATCATATTGATTCTGGATAGGTGATCCGCCATAACATTTTCTTTACCTGGTCTGTGGACTACAGAAAAATCAAACTCTTGGAACAACAATAACCACCTCCATATTCTACTAGTGGCTTGTGGTTTGTTGAGCAAATATTTTAGTGGTTGGTGATCTGTTATAATAATAAATTTTACTCCGAGTAAGTAATGATGGAATTTTTGGACAGCAAAAACCATTGCTAGGGCTTCCCTTTCTGTAGTACTATAATTCCTTTCAACCTTGGTCAAGATTCTACTGGCATATTGAATTGGTATGTCCACTTTCTTCGATGGGTTGGGTCAGAATTGCCCCCACTGCATAGGCACTGGCATCTACATGTATATGAAAGATTTTTGACCACTCAGGTGTGATCAAAATAGGAGCAGACACTAACCTTGCCCGTAATGTTTGATATGCTTTTTCCTCCTCTTCTTCCCATTTAAAAGGTACTTCCTTACCTGTAAGTCTAGCCAGTGGTCTGGCTATCTCTGCATACATTTTTATAAACCTTCTATGGTATCCAGTATGCCCCAAGAAACTCTGAATCTCTTTAGGAGATTTAGGTTTAGGAAACTTTAATATAGAAATGATTTTGTTAGGATCTAGGGCCATACCTTTAGCCGACACCACATGTCCTAAGAGAGTTCCTTCTGTCACAAGGAAATGACATTTGTTTGGATTGAGCTTTAGCTTAGTCTCCCTGCATCTTTTGAAAACATTATGCAGCTGCCTCAAGTGATGGTCCAAACAATCTAGAGGAGTTTCTTTTTGAGAACCTGAAAAACAAAGAGAAGTCATCCATGAAGATTCTAAGTGATTCGAGCAATAGGGGGCCAAAAATGAGATTGACCATTCTGTTAAAGGTGGCCGGAGCATTTCTGAGCCCAAATTGCATTTTTACATACACATATGTTCCCCAAGGTGTGATAAAAGTAGTCTTTTCACGATCCTCTCGGTGTATTGATATTTGATTATAGCCACTAAATCCATCCATAAAGCTATATAATGCATGCCCAGCCACTTCTTCAATGACCTGCTCTACAAAAGGCATTGGGAAACCATCTAGAATGGTCACCTTGTTGAGTGCTCTGAAGTCAACACAAATTCTGATTTTATTAGTATTCTTCTTTGGTACTATAACCATAGGTGAGAGCCACTCTGAGTGTTCTACAGGAACGATGATTCCTGCATCCTCCATCTTCTGTATTTCCACATAGATAGCTTCAGCATATTTTGGATTAAGTCTATAACTGTTCCCTCTTATGGGTTTGGCTCCATCAACCAGAGGGATTCTGTGCTCTGCATAAGTGGTAGGCACTCCTTCTAAGTCTTTATAATGCCAGGCAAAAACATCTGTATAATGGGTCAAGAATGATTTTACCTTTTCAAGGAGCCCTGGGTGGCTCCACAACCAAGTGGCCACCAAAACTGGCTGATTATTGTCTTGAGTGCCTAATTGTATTTCTTGGACAGGATTTCTCTCTACCATATTATCTTCGTGCTCATCTTCTACCTTGTCTTCTTCTACTAGCTTTTCGTGCATTGCTTCATAAGCAGGTGTATTTTGGACTTCAATGTGTTCCTCCTTGTCCTGCATCCATCCTGCAGGAATTTCTTGAATCGGGAAAGAACATTCTTCACTAGAATTTTTTACCTTGCCTTTAGCTTCAGTAACCTCCTTATCTGTGGTTGTCATATCCTCCTCCAAGTTGTATTTGAGGGGTGTCTTCCTGCCCCTTCTGTGGTCTGTGATGGGCTCTCCCAATCCATCAACTTGGACTTTCTCCTTATCTTCACCATAACCTTCAGTCGTGCAATAATTATTAAGAAAAATTCCAAAACAAGAGGAAGAGTTGCTTGCTTGGAGCCAATTTAGAATATCCTCTTCTTCCTCAAAATCTATTTGGGGTTGATCCTCCGGTTCTGTTTCCATGCATATACCAACTGTCTGCATCATGCTAGTGTTTCCTTGATTAGCTGGGCCTTCTTCTAAATGAATCTGTGTCAGCTCTTGCCCTTTATTTTGTACCCACATAGTGTCCTTGCCCCAATCATGAATGACACTTGCATGCCTCAGCCATGGTCGTCCAATTAAGAGGGGAAATCCTCCTTCAACGTGGGGCAATCTTAAAACCACAAAATCCAAAATGAATAGATTACCTTGTACTTCAAGTGGAACTTTTGGGATCACTCCCAAGGGCCTTACTTTGCTCTGATCTACCAAAGTAACAGTGAAATTTGCAGGCCTTGAAGGGTGGAGTCCAATCTTTTCCAATGTATGTTCAGGCATCAAGTTAATGCCAGAACCACCATCCACAATAACTCCTTGAAATTCATGACCTTGGATAGATACTGTCAGCCGAGGACTTTTATAATCTGTAAGGGATGCTTCCCCTACAATTTTTTCCTTTATGTAAAACAGCAGTCTTTGCCACCAAACTTGTAGTGGAAGCTTCATCAATTATCTGCAATAACTCTGACCTCAATTTCCCATCCATCTTTATTAAATAAAAAATACTAACCTCCTCTTTCATGGACTTGAGTAGTTTTGAAGCCTCTGATTCCTTGAGAGCATGGGCTCCAGTTGACTTATCAAACTCCTCATGAGCCCTGTTGAAGGCATGCCCAATGACATCACTGGTGCATATGAGATTTCCTTTTTGACTTGTATCTGCACCTGTGGTGACTTTATCTTCAGATGGTTCTCTATTTTGATTCCATTCCTTAATCTTTGACCCTTGTCCTATGTCTGCTTGAGCCTTCCCCTTGCTTCTTGTCTACACAGTCAAAGATTCTATTTCTTCTAATTGCACCACCCTGGTAGATGGTGATGGCTCATTGACCAGATCACACACTTCTTCTTTGTGCACCGAAATCATTTGAATATGATTTCCGGATGAAGAGGCTTGATTCTTAGGACAACAATTTGTATAATGGTCTCTTGCATCAGGGCAGTTCCTGCAAGGAGGGGCATTTTCTGGTAGGGTGCACCTACTTTGATAGTGCCCGCATTCTCCACATCTGAAACAGATGATTGGCCTCCTAGGCCCATTTCCAAATTTATTCCTCTCTCTAGGATTATAGTTGTTAACTTGATTTGGTGCAGCAGCCATCACATTTGCTGGTGTTGGGGGTCCTCCTTGTGTCTAGTATGTCGTTGCAGGCATTCCTCTTGATTGGCATTCATGGGCCTCATGGCCAACTTTCCTGCATAATTGACAAGTCACACTTAACAGAGGACATTCACTTACTAAGTGACCTTGCTTGCTGCACATGGAACACCAAATTCCACTCTTGATGCCACCTCCTTTGAGCTCCTGCAACTCCTGTCGCAGCTGAGCCAATTCCTCTGCCTGGGCCTCCTCCTCCTTTTGGAGATTTAGTGCTTCAATCTCCCTTCTCAACTGAGCAACAACATTCTCCTCCTCTTTGTAGGGCTTATTTCTTTTTAAGCCCTCCAGCTCTTTCCTTAGCTAGATCAGTGGATCCTCCATTTATGTACCATATGTTGGTTGGGAAGAAGTTGCTCCATACTGGTACCTTATCTGCTCCAAGCCTGTGGCTGTGGTGATGAACTCCTCTATGGAGGCTGTAGGTAACACTAATTCCTTTATTTTGCATTGGGTGGCCACTAGTAGGGGCTTAGCCAACCATTTCTTAACAAAAAAATCATGTGGTGGATCTGGCAATTTAGCCATTAGTGCTTTGGCCCTAGTCACAAACTCTGGGAACTTTTCTCCTGGACCCAATCTCAAATTTTCTAGTTCTTCTATGATAATCTCCGCAGTGTTGCCATGCTGGAACTGATTTTTAAATGCATCTTTCATCACATCCCAAGTGGTAAAATGGTTTTTAGCAAACTGGCTGAACCACTTATCAGCTAATCCCTCTAATGTGGCAGGGAAGAGAATAAAAAAGGCATCCTCCCTACCCATTAGGCCTCTAGTCTTACATAGTGCCAAAAACCTTCTAATGTGTTCATCCGGATCCTCCTGAGCTAGGCCTTTGAAAGAAGGAAACTTTATATTTAATCTAGAGAGTAAAGTTTCCAAGTCTACCTGACCCGCCATGCTCTTGACTGATGATGTTGAAGATAGTGGACTGGAGGACCTTCTAACAACCTTCATTCTTGTTTGCTTGCAGGTGACCCTCAATGTTTGGGACCGGGTTGCGGTCATGAGCAGCTCATAGCCCACTGAATATGAGACACTTGATAAGAATATTTACCTTTTGTTTGATGAAGTAGCACTGTGGTTCTGTCGACACTTGATCTCTTCTATGCTTTGCACTTGGTTTCTCCTAAGCTCAAATCTCCTTGGAGGTCCCACCGGGCGTGCCAAATTTTATTGGGGGATTCTTAGACAAGAAGGACTTTGAGGGTTTGTAGGAGAAAATGAAAAGACCAGAAGAGGAAATACACCTTGGAAGCTTCTGCTGATTGATTACAGTAAGACAATTACAATGTTTGAAGCAAAATACAAGCCAATACTTCTGTGCACAATCACACAGAGTGCTCAATTACAAAATACCCAATATCCCAAAGTCTTCTTGCCACCGGCCTCCTCTGCACCACACCTCCACCTGCTTCAAGCTTATCCTTGTGCACACCTTGCACCAAGCTTCCACTAAGGGGGAGGAATGAATACCTTCTGTCGGTACGCGCACATTGCAAAGAGAGCTTGAGATCCTTGGGGGACTAGCTTAGCACCCTCTGCACAATCCCTTAGTCACTCTCTATGCACTCCTGCAACTCCACTTCTCTGCGTCGCACACTGGTGACCCTTGCACTTCTCTTTCTTGCTTCACTTAGACTATGCTTCTCTTGCTTACTCTAAGATTGGTCCAAGAATGGTCCTTGCCTTGATTTGAGTGTGTCGATCATGTACGCTCCTAACTGCAATGGTATCTTGGTGCTCACTTTGATGTCCCAAGATTTTCTTCACAAGTGGCAGCCAACGACACACTGTTTTGTCCTCTAGTGACTTTAGACTAAAACCCAAAATTTTAATGGGGGGCCATATTTTCACCTGTGCGTACGCTGCCACTTCACATACCTTCACATTTTCCATTTAAGTCCTCACTTTTGCACATAAGGGGGGGTTCACCTGAACCTTTCAAAACACTTTAAAAAACACTTTGAACCTTAGGGAAATTAGAGAAAATACCTCTGCAACCTGCAACCCACTTTCTCCAATTTACCCTTTGTGGACAATTAATTGTGCACTATCTGTGCACTTTGACACCTGCACCTCAGCACTTTGACTTTGCACCTGTTGACTTTGACCTTGACCTTGTTGACTTTGACTAGTTGACTTTGACCTTTTGACTTTGACTACAGTTGACTTTTACCAACATGACTTTTATGGGCTCAACAGAACTCTTCAAGGTTGATGATGTCCTCATCATCTGAATTGATGTCTCCATTCTGAGTAGGCTCCTCCTTAGTGAGGCTTGGAAACTCCTCTTCCAAGTCATAAGGTAGTTTTAGTTTCCTGCATTCATTATCAAACCAAGAGTCATTCTCATCAAAGATAACATCTCTATTGACCATGAATCCCTTGTTTGAAGGATTGTAGAACCTCTATCCTTTTTTATTTAGATCATACCCTATGAAGATGCACTTCTCTGCCTTAGGGTCTAGCTTACCTCTTATCTGAGAAGGAATATGCATGTCACGAGGAAGGAGATAAGGAAGAGAGCTCTCACACATACTCTCACTCTCAAGGAGAAGCACACACACAGACTGAGGCAAGGAAGAATGATCTTCTTCTTCTTCTTCTTCTAGTACATAGAAAGGAATGTACAAGAATGACCTAAAAACAAGAATACAACAAGTGCAATATATAAAGATCAGTACATGAGGAAAAACCTAATGTCCGCAAATGAGTGAGCTGGCAAGGAACAAATGTGCCATCACTCTCGGTAGATAAATCTAATAAAGCTCAATGAAGTATCCTTGACATATATCGGCGTGACCACTATACATGTTAGAGAAACGAAAAACTAGTACGTGTCATCCTGGATCATCACATGTTGAGCTTGATATCTCAACACTCCCCCTCAAGATCAACGCCATATCCTGTAATCCAAGCATCTCCCGAAACGTCTTCAACTTCTCAGCTCCAAGTGCTTTGGTGAAAATATCAGCAAGCTGCTAATCTGTTCTAACATAAACAAGATCAATATCACCTGCTAATACCTTCTCTCTGATGAAGTGATAATGTACCTTGATATGCTTTGTTCTAGCATGGAAAATAGGGTTCCGTGCTAACTTCATGCTGCTAAGATTATCACAATAGATAGTGATAGGCTTTTGCACTTCCACACCTAAATCTGCAAGTAAGATCTCCATCCATGATGCCTCACATGCTGCCATTGCACCACCTCTATACTCAGCCTCTGTACTGGACAAAGCAACAATGGGTTGCTTCTTGCTGCTCCATGTAACAACTGCACTCCCAAGTGAAAATAGAAAGCCACTAGTAGATCTTCTATGTGAAATGCTACTAGCCCAATCTGCATCGGTGTATCCATAAACCTGCAAATCTACACGAGCCTCATAAAACAATGCATAATCCAAAGTAGCACTCACATAACGTATAGTGCGCCTTAGAGTATCCAAATGTGGCTTCCGGGGAACCTGCATAAATTGAGTTTCAAGTCCAACAGTATAGCTTAGATCAAGCCTTGTAATTGTTAGATATATAAGACTTCCCACAATTTTCCTGTACATAGTAGCATTTTCCAATGCTTCACCTAATGTAGTGTCCAACTTCAAATTTTGATCTAATGGCATAGAAATTGGCTTACAACCAGCCATATCATACTTTTGCAGCGTATTCAAGGCCTTTGCCACATCCATATACCTGTTTTTGTATGTAGAAACTCAATGCCCAAGAAATAGCACACCACACCAAGATCTTTCATGTCAAATTCCTGCATCAGAAGTTTCTTTACCTCTTTGATGCTTCCTTAATTATAACCACCTACAATCATGTCATCAACATAAATAGCCACAATAGTGATGCCATCATCAGCCTTGCATATAGTGAGTGCTCTGCATCACACATAGAAAACCCAATGCTGGTTAAGTAATCACCAATCCTTGCATGCCATGCACGAGGGGCTGCTTCAGCCCATACAAAGCCTTTTGCAACCTACAAACATATTTTGGATGCTTTGAATCTTCATATCCTTGTGGCTGGTCCATATATACTTCTTCCTGTAGCTCACCATGTAGGAAAGCATTCTTCACATCCATCTAACGCAAAGTCCATCCTTTTGTTGTAGCTAATGCAACAAGTGTCCTGATAGTAGACATTTTAGCTACAGGGCTGAATGTTTCCTCATAATCAATGCCATATGTCTGTGCATATCCTTTAGCTACCAATCATGCTTTATACCTGCTTATGCTACCATCAGCATTATGCTTTACCTTGTAAACCCATTTGCAGCCTATCGGTTTCTTTCCTTGTGGCAATGCAACGAGCTTCCATGTATCATTTCCATAAAGTGAAGCCATCTCCTCATCCATAGCTTTTTCCCAATCTGCAATTCCAATTGCATCTTCAAAGCAAGAATGTTCAGCATCTTGTATTACCTTTGTCATGTAGGCACAATAACGAGCCATGTAACTATCATATGTCAATCGTTGCACTGAATTGCGCATCCTCCCAGATCTTCTTGGTCCTGGGTCACTTCTCCTTGTATCATCTGCATATGCCCTTCTTACTCTTGGAGTCTTCATAGAGGGCAATCCAAGTTCCTCATCAAAGCTCTTTTCTGAACCGCTTGAATCCCCATCAACTTCTTCAAAACCTGCACATGTTTTATGACCAGCAGAAAGCTTTTCTTTACCTTTCTTGGAGGTATTTGATGAATTTGCTGGACTGAAATTTCCACATAATCTTCCACTCCATGGATTTGAGTTGGAACTATTGCTTGGTGATGCATCCAGTCCACTCAAAACCTGAGAATCTGCACTTGATTTTTCAGCATTTTCTTTGTCAATTGGTTCAAGATTCGGTCCTTCTTTGGCATCTGCATAGAAGCTTAAAGATTCATCAAATACCACATCTCTGCTCCCCTTTACCTATCATGTGAGTGGGTTATACCATTTATATCCTTTTTGCTCAAGGGAGTATCCAATGAAGACACAATTTTTTGCTTTTGGATCAAGCTTTGTCCTCAATTCATCTGGGACATGTACATATGCAATATAGCCAAAAACTTTCAAATGTGATAAGTTTGGCTTTTTACCTGTAAACTTCTCTTCAGTGTAAAACAGTCAGAGTTATGTTCATGATGTATACAACAGTATGCACAGCTTCTGCCCAATAACAATGAGGCATATTCTTCTTTGCCATCAAGGCTCTTGCTATTTCTGCAATATGTCTATTTTTGCATTCAGCAATGCCATTCTATTGTGGTGTGTACCTGCATGAAAACTGACACCGAATTCCATAATTTTTTAGAAAGCTACTGACCTCATTTGACATGTATTCACCTCCTTCATCAGACCTTAATGTCTGAATGTACTTCCATGTCTACTTTTCCACCATAGCTTAAAAATTATGGAAATGCGTGAACACCTCTCTCTTCTCTTTCATGAAATATACCCATACTTTGTGTGTATGGTCATCAATGAAAGTAACACAAAACCTGCAACCGCCCATAGATGTGGTCTTTGTTGGACCCCAAACATCTGTATGTACTACTTCTAGTACATTCTCACTAACATGCTTGTCGTGCGGAAATGATGCTCTTGACTGTTTACCAAATTGACATGCTGCACATACCTTTTGCATTTCTGCAACTTTGAAATTTGGTGGTCCATGGACAATCTCCTTTTACTGCATCAATTTCAACCTTTACAAGTTTACATGTCCAATCTGTTTGTGCCACATCTCTACATCTGCAATAACTGCTGCACCTTTTGCAAACATAGTTGCATTCATTTCATGAATCTTCACATTTAAGGTGAACATCCTACCCACTTTGTTTCCTTTGGCAACCAATCGTCCATCTTGCTTGTACTCTTCTACATATAATCCATCAGCATTGAACCCGACTTGTAATCCCTAGTCAACCATTTGTCCGACAGAAACCAGATCCTTTGTTATATTTGGAACATGCAACACATCAGCAAGATGTTTTACCTTCCCGTCCTCCATAGACAATGCTATGTTTCCTGTATGCTGAATAGGATGCGATGTATCATCACCTGTTTCAACATATCCAAGAACTGGCATTTTTTGCAAACTACTAAACCATTCTGCATGACTGGTCATGTGATTTGAACCACCAGAGTCAACATACCAGACATTATCATTCGATTTTGAAACACCAGCAGACATCATATTCATCATGTGGTGTTGAACCATGAACAACTTCTCAAAATCATTTGCACTTGTGGATGCATAGTTGTTTTGTTGCCTTCTGTTATTTTGATTCTTCAACCTGCAATCACGTTCAAAGTGTCCAAGTTTAGCGCAATTCCAACATCCTTTACTATCATTACTTGAATCATTTCTTTGAAAATTTCTACGACCTCTTTAGCTGGCCCTGCCTCGAAACAGTCCTCTTCCTCCTGCATGATTCTGTTGTTGACCTTGATCTTGGTTATTGTTTCCTCTTACACTTCCAAAACCTCTGCCTCTTCCTCTTCCTCTTACAGAGTCGAATACCTGCTCAGAACTAGATTATCCTTGGGAGTTTGAGTCCTCACCAAGATTCTTTTCTTCAATAATCAGCATAGATACCATATCAGCAAAATTCGGAATAGTTTCCTTGGTCTGTATAGAAGTTCTAAACTGCTTATATGCAGCTCCTAAACCAAGAAGACACACTTCCACCTTGTCATCATCATCATCTACATTCATGCCAATAGATGCAAGTGACTCACATATGCTTTTGATTTTCAAGGAGTAGTCACTTACCGACATGTTCTTCTTCTCCAATGTATTCAGCTCGTTCTTGAGTTGCAATTTCCATGCCTTTGTATTGGTCTCATACAATGTGACCAAACTGTTCCAAGCCTCTTTTGAAGCCTTGGCATCCTATATGTGTCCAATCATGCTATCCTATATGCTAACAAATAGCCAGTACATTACCTTTCGTGCTCCTTGATTCCATTCCTCATATGCTCTTACCTAATCTGCAGTCCGATTCCTTTCTGGTAACTGTGGAGCATTTTCATTCTCTCCTTCGATGTACTTCCAATAGCCTTTTCCCATTAGGACATACATCATTCTGAATCTCCAAGCATTGAAGTTGTTCTTGTCTAGCTTATCACTCATAAGCTGACTCATTCCATCTGCATTTGCCATTTCTGCAGTAATTCACAACACTGCAAAACACTACAAGTAGCACTTCTGCTTGAACACTGTCGCACTATGACGTGACAGTTCGATCTCAGAAAAACACAGTTTTTGTGTATCAAGAGTACATGAAATTGCTTGAAATTCTGGATCTGGAATATATCAGTGTTGCCGAACACAATGCAAGTTACAGTTTCTGAAACTGACCTAATTTTTCTGTGGGCCCCACCTTGGGGGCTCAAAACCGAGGTCGAGATGGCTCTGAAACTTCGATCTCACAAACGAAGGTCATTTGTGACTCACGTTTTCTCCACGCCTTGCTGCGTACTCTTCACCATCGCCTTCTCCACGAGCTCTCTACAGCCACGCTAGCTCTGATACCATGTCACGAGGAAGGAGATAAGGAAGAGAGCTCTCACACACACTCTCACTCTCAAGGAGAAGCACACACACAGATTGAGGCAAGGAAGAATGATCTTCTTCTTCTTCTATTACATAAAAAGGAATGTACAAGAATGACTTTAAAACAAGAATACAACAAGTGCAATATATAAAGTCAGTACATAAGGAAAAACCTAATGTCCGCGAATGAGTGAGCTGGCAAGGAACAAATGTGCCATCACTCTTGGTAGATAAATCTAATAAAGCTCAATGAAGTATCCCTGACATATATCGGCGTGACCACTATACATGTCAGAGAAAGGAAAAACTAGTACATGTCATCCTAGATCATCACATGTTGAGCTTGATATCTCAACAAAGCACATATGCTACACATCCAAATATCTTGCAATGATCAAGCGAGGGTCTTCTACCATGCCATGCTTCATATGGGGTCATCCCATCAAGAGATTTGGATGGCAAGTTGTTTATAAGATAAGTGGTAGTCGATACACTCTCTGTCCACAAATAGTTAGGTAATTTTTTCTCATTTAACATTGACCTAATTGTTTCAACAATTAATCTATTTCTCCTTTCTGCCACCCCATTTTGCTCAGGGGTATACCTTGTGGTAATTTCTCTCTTGATTCCTCTGTCCTGTAAGAACATATCAAACTCATTTGAGAAGTACTCAACTCCTCCATCTGACCTTAGCCTTTTTAGATTTCTCCCTGTTTGATTCTCAACAAGTGCAAGATACTTTTTAAAGCTATTGAATATTTCATCTTTGTGCTTCATAAAGTACAATATGGTCCACCTATTGTAATCATCAATGAAAGATAGATAATACCTTGATCCAGAGATTGAGGGATCCTTACTTGGTCCCCATACGTCTGTATGGACAAGCTCTAGGTAGTCCTCATGCATGTAGCCTTTCCTTGAGAAGGGTAACCTGTGAGACTTTCCAAACTCACAAGCACCACATTTATAAATCATGTGTTGCTTGGATACATTAGGTATCCCAAGCACACATTGATCTCTGCATATTTGTTTCAAGGTTCTTTCACCTACATGCCCTAACCTTTTATGCCAAATTTCAAGCTCTGATAATGTTTGATCTTTATAACTATAAAATGTTCCTTGTATCCTCAAATTCAAAAGTGAATAGTCTACCTGTCTTTTCTCGTTTAGTAATTCTCTTGAACCCATGCTAGGGTTCGTCCACAAATGCTCCATATTGGTTGAATCTAACCTGCAAACCTTTTCTAAAATCTTTCCAACGCTCATTAAATTCTTGGTAATTGTTGGTACATATAGAACCCTACTCAATAGATTGTTGTTTCCATCAGAGGTCTTAACATTTCCAACTTTAATCACTAAATGCTTGGTGTCATCACCTGTTTGTACTTGATGCTTACCCTTTGGTTCCTCAAGGTCAGAGAGAAGAGCTATATTGCTTGCCACATGATTTGATCATCTTGAGTCAATGTAGAAGAGATTGTCATCATTTATACCTGGTTTTGAAGTCATGTTCATAATCAGAAGAGAATCTTCTTGCTCCTCTGTGTAGTTGTAATCTTTTATGGATTTGTATCCTCCTTGGTAGTTCCTATTGTAGTTGTTATTGTAGTTGTTGTTGTATCCTTGGTGTATATCCACCTCTTTGATTGTGTATATCCACCTCTTTGATATCCTCTTCCTCTCTGATTCTTGAAGTTCTTGAAACACTCATCTGTATTATGATTTGATAAACCACAAATATTGCATGGTGAGGAGTTAAAAGATCTCTCCCTACCTTGCCTACCTCTGCTGCCCCTTCCTCTTGATGTTCTACCTCTCCCTGCATAGTTGGCTTGGAAGGTAGTTCCTTCATCCTTTTTGTTCTTCCCTTTGTCTTTGGATTTAATCTTATCAGTGTATAGGGCAGAAGAACTATTACCTTTTGATGAATCTCCATTCTTGTGGAGCTTGGTTTCATGGGTAAATAGTTGCCCCATGAGTGTGGTAAGGTTTGGAATCTGCATGCACCATGTACAGGTCCATGGCAATTGTGAAGCTCTCCCATTTGTCATCAGCTTTAATTCCATTGATTACTTGCCTTACAATCTGGTCTTCTTCAATTTCTTCTCCTATGCTTGCTAATTGATCTGCTACATCTTTAGCTTTGGTTACATACTCTGAGATACCTTGCTTAGGTTGCTTTCTTTGAGTGGTGAGCTCAATCCACAATTGATTCTTCCTAGCCCTAGTGTTGGAAGAGAAATAAGAAGACAATGTTTCCCAAGTATCTTGGGATGTCTTACAGTTCCTAATATGTGGAAGAAGAAAATCAAGAATTGAGTTAAGTAAGTAGGACCTTGCTAATGCATCCTTGGCACACCATGTGTTGAGTCTTTCATGTTCTTCTCTTGTAGGTTGTCCTTTGCTTCTGAATATGGGCATCTATTCATCTCCTGAGATGTATCCATAGAGGCTCCTTCTTTGTAAGTATGTCTTCATCCTTAGGGACCATGCTTGATAGTTGTTCCTATCCGATTTTTCAATGAAAAAAGGAAAACCATATCCCATTTTACCTTATCTTTGCTCTGATACCACTGTTGGGAAAGATGGATGGACACTTCAAGTGATGAGTAGGTACTACCAAATCCTGCTTAGTACCAACCCCTTCTAGCTTCAAAGTTGATATGCGGGCCCTGATAGCTTTCCAAAGATACTATACAAGTGCCTATGTACTTTGGAAATGATGTATGAAAAGATTGAATCAAAACAGATTACTTCCAACTAGAAGAATCAATAAACACCTTCTATTTTGGATCATACACCTGCTGCTTGTAATGATAAGTGCTACCAGTACAATAGGAATAATTGGAAACATTCATTTTAAAGGTATCTAGTTAGCTTAGTAAGCTAATGATTCCAAGTCAAATCACTTGAAATCATGCACTATACACAGAGCAATCAATTTAGCAAATAAATCATTACCCCCAATTTTTTAGGACCTCTAGAGAGTTTGACGAGTGAGTGCTTTGACACGCTTTTCTCCGAATTGACTAAATGGATTCCCTTCAAAATTTGTCAGCATGTAGATAACTTAGAGGGATTACAACAAGCTATAGATCATTGAAAATGGTGGAGAATTGAGTGAGACATGAGCAGCACAAGTTGATAGTTAGGAATGACTATAACAGAGAGATCATAGATGAACAATGTAGATGTATTGTATTAATGAACAATGTAGATGTATTGTATTAATGAACAATGTTGTACAAGTTCAAATTTGAATTTGAATTCAACTTTTGGCTCTCTCTAAAAATTGATCCTTCAATCTAGGAAATATTCCCTCAATGAAGTAGATGCTTTTCTAACTAAAAAGTCCACGAGTTTTGGTAGGTGATTACAAATATTCTCAAGTCAAGAAGAAATGACTTTTACAAATGGTAAAGATGAAATTCTTCCCAGCAATGGTTTCCATGGATCGTCATATGTGTATGAGCTTCAATCCAAATGTGTAGGCTTGTGATTAGCACCAACATATGATTTGTTTTTGAAAGTGTTTAAGAAGCTCCATTCTTGGACCATTCTTCCTTTCAAAAATTGATTCATGTGTGTGGTTTTCTTTTTGTTCTCATCATGCATACATCCACAAGAATCCATGCATATGAAATGATTTTGGAAAGTGTATAATAAGCTCCATAGTTGAACCCTTCTCATAATCAAATCATGACAACTCTCCTCTCCATACCCAACTTCATCTTCACCTTCACATTTTTATCACAAAGACCTTCCAACACTCACTAGCTTCATACACTCTGCGTGTGCCTCGATCGGACCCGATCCACCCGGATTGCGACCACCTCCACATTTGAACCCGACGTGAATCGCTTCGTGGCATTTGCTTCTGATCTTGTTGGGAGGTTGTGATCCATATTCTTTGTTTCATATTTTCCATCCGCATCATATCATCATCATCATTCTTGAGTGTTGCATTGGATTTCTCACAATATCGTGCACATCTTCGTCTGTAGTGACTGTGGTAAGGAACATCTTTTCAGAGATTGCCCCAAGAATCCCAACAAGGTTACCTCCAATGTGCAAATCAATGTGATAGAAGTAATAGAATCATCAGGGAGTGATAAGGAATACACTGTGCCATTGAAGGCAATAACAAGAGCAAAAGCTAGAGAGACCCCAGAAAAACATGAAAAACACAATCAAAGTGACCTAGAGACGAATACACATGCACCTCAAATAGTTGAAGATTCGAAAGAGCATGAGAAAAGTGTTGTAAGCAAACGAACACAAAGATGGAAGATCCGAAGAGATAGAATAAAGGAAAGGAAACTACAACAAAAGAAGGAAAATGAAAAGAATGAACAAACTCAAAAAGAAAAAATGAACCTAGAAGAAGGAAATAAGAATGAAAGGCATAAAAAGGATGAGATAGGATCGGTTTTAGAAGATCCCATGCCTGAAGAATTAGCCATGTGGATTCAGGCATACAAGGCATGAATAAGAGCAGGACCTACCATAGAACAACATGAAAGAGAATATCCTAGAGGTGATCTAGAGAAAGAGAGGTTGGAGATCTGCAAAAAATTAATAGAAGTTGCTCAAAAGACCTTAGAAAAACCTGCGTTGCCATTATCCAATACCCGAATTTCCGAAAGAGAATTCCAAGAGTGCGTCATCACTAATGATCACGAAAAACCCAAAGCAAGTAAGACACAGAATGGAAATTATTGTGAGGATAAAAGGGAAGGATCCATTGTTCCCGAAGTAGAAGGGGAATGGCCTAAAGACTTGTGGGCAAGAGTCCAAGAAGACAGGTGGAAGAAAGTGGAAGGAATTGAACCGCCCTTTGAAGAGCTAGAAGCAGAAGATGGAATAGAGGATTCAATACCTGAGTTGAATTCAAATGAAATATTACCAATTGATCCGAGTAACGAAGAAAATGATAGTGTAAAGGTTTTTACAAATTACACAGGAGAGTACGAACATAATTCAGGATTGTATTGCATTCCCTCAATAAGGAAAAAAGAACCGAACCCATGAGTCCAAACATCGGATATCATACAACACATTAGAAAGGTAAAAATCCCTTGTACCCTAACATTAGAAGAACTGTTGAAGGTTAAACCATATTTGAAGGAGAAATTGACCAGTCAATTGGAGATCAAGACGGAAGAAAAAGAGATATCTGATGAAGTAAACACAGTAAAGATCCCAGTGGATAAGGTAGGAGATTTTAGTGAGGGAGATGAAGGAAACACTTGCCTTCCAATTACTTATAGGGGTTATACCACCAAAGCCATCTTAGATTCCGGAGCTGGTGTAGGCATTGCTACTAGAGAAATCAAGGAGAAATGGGGAAAACCAGCTTTAAGACCAACGCGCATGAAGATACAAATGGCAGACGGACACACAGAAAGACCCTTGGGATTATTGGAATGAGTAGTTTTTACCACATGCGGAGTTGAATTTGAACACACCTTAGCAATATGTCAATTTGAAAGGGCGAGCAATTATGAAATGATACTTGGGAGACCTTTCATGAGACAGCTAAAGGTTGTGCAAGATTGGGGAAAAGATGTTGTATACCTACAGCATGAAGGAACCACCACGAGAATAAATCTCCACACATATACATATCAAGATGTTCCCCCCTTACAATGGAATCAAATTCATAAGGAGGAAGACGATCAGTCAATTCATAGCATAAGTTCTAGTGACCAATCTTGGATGAACGAGGACACTCATCTATGGATATGCCAAACTGCAAAAAAGGAAGAGGATAGGAGAAAGGGATGGCAGCAAAGGCAAGGAGTAGCTAGGTCTGTACAAGATCCAGCTTACATGCCTCAAGTCTTTTTGGATGAAGAGTTTGAACCTCACAGTTGGATGGAGATTTTAGCGACCCTCGATGTATGTGTGAACGAAGAAGTAATAAGGAAGGATATGACATTAGTCTATATGTGGTAGTCCTTCAGGAGGCTGAAGAAGGAGAAGTGATAGAGAAAGAATGGAAGGAGGACTATGAGAGCATTGAGATGGAGCAAGAACCAATGGAACCAGAGGATGAAAATAAAAAAATAGGTGTCACAGCTAATGAAAACAACCAGGAAACTACAAAGGAAGAAGAGCTGGAGTTAGATAAAGAACCAAAGGTGAAGAAAACAAGCCACAAGATCAGTTTGAAGTGCCAACCCACTTCAAAAAATATGAAGTAGAAGAGAGAGAAATTGCTATTCAAATGCCTAAAAGGGAAGCACAGCCAGGAATAGCATATGACAATAAAGAACAGACCAAGAAGATAGTAGTGACCTTAGAAGAAGGAGAGGAACGATGTACTTTTATAGGACAGGATGTCTCTATGGAGGAAGGACAAGAATTAATACGACTCATAAGAGAATACAGGGATGTCTTTGCCTGGACATATAAGGATTTGAAAGGAGTAGATCCTTCTATATGTGCTCATAGAATCCCTATGACATCTGAAGCCAAACCTTCTAAGCAAAGACCGTATACATACAATGATGTGTATTCAGCAAAGATAAATGAAGAGATAGATAAGTTCTTAGATGTTGGATTCATTTACGAGATCGAACACACGGAATGGGTATCACATTTGGTGGTTGTACCGAAAAAGAATGGGAAGTTAAGAGTGTGCATCAATCTGAAGAAAGTAAATGCCGCGACCATAAGGGATAGTTACCCATTACCCATTACGGATCATCTGTTGGAAAGAGTGGCAAGGAAGGAAGTTTATAGTTTTTTGGACGGCTTTTCAGGGTATAATCAGGTAGCCATTGCTCCTGAGGACCAACATAAAACCGCTTTTGCAACTAAATGGGGAGTATACGCCTTTAGAGTCATGCCTTTTGGTCTAACTAATGCCCCAGCCACCTTCCAAAGATTGATGTGCCATGTATTCAAAGAGTTCTTGAGAAAGAGTATGGAGGTATACGTGGACGATCTATGTACTTATTCAGCTATACGATCAGAGCACATCCCTGAACTAGAAAAGATCTTTGCCAAATGTCGACAATATCGAGTATGCCTCAACGTAGAAAAATGTGTCTTCATGGTTCGACAAGGAAAAATATTAGGACATATTGTCTCTAAAAATGGAATTTCAATTGATGAAGATAAAATCAAAGTAATTCTGGATTTACCAAGACCAAAGACTGCTAAAGAAGTACAAGCATGTGCCCAACTCTACATCAAGATGCCGTAACATATGTGCAACGAGGTGATACTTGTCAACGAACAAAATATCCAATTAGAAGAGATGAGATGCCACTAAGACCCATGATGAGTGCCAAAGCTTTCACTAAATGGGGAATAGACTTCATAGGACCTATTAGCCCACCAGTGAAAGGATCCCATGCCGAATATATAATTGTAGCCACAGACTATCTGACCGAATGGGTTGAAGCCAAAGCAACCAAGAAAAATGACGCAAGAACTACGGCCAAGTTTCTCTTTGAGAACGTTTTCACTAGATTTGGACTACTGATAGAAATTGTGAGTGATAGAGGTACGCACTTTGTGAATGAAGTTATAGAAGCATTACTGAATGAATTCTTGGTAATTCATAAGAAATCAGCTCTTTATCACCCACAAGCCAATGGACAAGCCGAAAGTTCGAATAAAATCTTGTGTACAGTTCTCACAAAAATTGTTAACAATGGTAGATCTGATTGGGATAAGCAATTACATCATGCTTTATGGGCATTTCGAGTAGCCTACAAAACCGCCATAGGCACTACTCCTTTTAACTTAGTGTATGGACAAAATGCTATTTTGCCAATTGATTTCTTAATTCCCACTCTCAGAGTAGCAACCACTTACGAGTGGACGGGACATGAACTATCAGCTCAATTGGATCAAATAGAAAAGCTTCACGAAACTATGTTACAAGCAGTAGCAGGCATTTATGCTGCTAAACGGCGACAGAAAGCCTACTTTGATGCTCACATTAAAGACAAAAATTTGAAGGAAGGAGATTTAGTTTTGGTATATACCTTGAAACAACACACTAAGAAGTTGCACAAGAGAGGATATGGCCCATTAATCATCAATCGTGTATCGACAAGTGGAGCCATCAGCTTAGCAACCCTAGATGGGGAAGTATTACCAAACTATATCGGTAGATGTCGAGTGAAAAAATATCTAGAACCGTTGACTGAAGAAACAATGTCACGATTAATCAAGGGCAAGAATAGACGCATCGAGGAGGAAAGGATACGAGAAGAAGCGAGACAGGAAGCACTAGAACGAATTAAGAAACGAAAAGAGTGGATGAGAGAGAGATGAGAGATATCGACTAGGAGAAGAACTCATCCCAATGGCTAATTTTAGAGCCACTAAAAACCTAGGTCCATAGAGAACACAACCATATTTGAATTTGGGAGCGGATAAAATGGAGTACCACTTAGTGGATGCTCTCATTGACACAGGAGCCGCCATAAGCTGCATCAAACTTTCTTTGACTCATAAACTCAAGGAGGAATTACGTCCATCGATGGCACAGTTGATAGGAATAGGAGGAACAATTACTCAATGTATAGGTGAAATCACCTTACCTCTACATCTTGGCAACAACACTATGGAACAGAAGCTATTAGTGTGTCATGATCAGGATTTACTCGAAGATGTAGTGTTAGGTCAAGACTGGATATACGAATAAGAGGTGACCATTCAATTGGCTTTAGGATACATCTCAGCCAAGATAGGACATCGTGAAGTATTCAGTTTGCTAGACGAACGACCAATCAAAGCCGCAAGCATAGATCCAAAAATTCACTCTAATGAACACAGTCATGAATGTATGTTCACTAGCACTATAGAAACCCCTTCATCAAGTACTTCATGTGAGGACACACTGAATCCTGCTTGCATACCATCTTCTAATCTAGCAAGTCACAACAGTGTCATTCTATCTGAAAACAGCCGTAGTGAAGAACCATGCATAAGAGAGACTAGTCCTCTGAGTAATCCAAAGTCTGTACCTATTAGAATATACCATATTCCGTACACAAAACAAGCTTGGATAAGAAAGGATCAAAGGGATGCATATCTTCAACGACAGAAACATCTTCGACATCAGAACAACCAATCAAACAAGAAGGCAAATCATTTTGAACACCAAAGTCAACGACGAATTGCTAGGATATGTATTCCAAAGAAAGTAGTAGCCGCCCAACCAGATCGAGTGCAAATATGGATTCCAAAATCATGTGCTCCAAAGACGCTAAACCGAAACGATGAACCACTGCACAAGGAGAACCAATATGGTCTAAGGGCAAAACAGCCAAAGAAGAATAGCTATAGGAAAGAGAAGGAGTCTGCAGTTGCAACACAAGCCAGTCCGAGATTCAAAAAGCAGATAGAGGAGACGTACAACATGAGAAGCACCACATTCATTAGGAATGTTTGGGATACAATACGTCCCAACAAAGTAAAGCAGATTTGGTTGCCGAAAGACAAGACAAACTGCATGCATCATCCAACTACTTCAAGTTGCACACATTTGGAGTTATCAGGACCCAAAGTATGCATGATAGGGCCACATTACAAGGCCAAGCATTTGGCACATCTTTCTTCTATTTCAGGATAGTCGAGCACATTTTCCTCTTGGGAAATAGGAGAGCACTTGTACATACATTAAGAAAATCACTCAAAAAATAATAACCGCTTCGGCTATGACCTAACTTTTTTGTTTTTTCTTTTCACATGAAAATATAAAAATATCTAAAATATGGAAAAATCCAGGTATTACCTTTCTCACACCCACCGGAAAGGGACGACACCATTCACGCGGAGAATTGCCAATCTAATAAAGGATACATGAAGGATGATTCTAAATATTATTCGGTGACTAATTACTGCCATCAATTGAGGTGCAGATGGCATCTCCCAATTCTGAAGCCACGCAAGAGGAAGAGGTGCAACTTCTTCCATTGGAATCAATAACGAAAGCAACAGGCCATTGGTTTCTTGATGACCAACCAATGTGGGACCTTATTTTCATGCCAACCATAAAGATCATGGATAGGGATCACTACTTCCCTATTATGTCGCAAGACTTCAAGACTATTATACAAGGATTACCTCGCATGGTGGATGTCTGGACACAAGCAGGGATAGACGCATTTCTGAGAGTACCTATCTATCTACCAGATTTTCAAAGATGTACACAAGTGATGAACACACTGCAGCCTGCAGCGACGAAGATATGAGTTCCTGAAGCAAGAGTACTGGACAGAGTGGGTACTTGGAGAACAATTCAATTCACTCATGAGTTAATCAACAAAGCTTTTGGATGGAATCAAGAAGGAATCACTAACGTCAAGGAGGAATGTCATGACCCAAAAAAGAAATCCTTTTTGGATATTAACAGGACTGATATTGAAGATGCTGTCCGCCTAGTGCACCAACACTTTTGTTTCCCAAGTATGCATAGATATACTGCACCACAAAAGATTGTCGTACAACTACTCTCGCATGCAATGAGACAAATTGGCAATAAAGTGAATCTGACTCCTTATGTCCAAGATAGATTATTTGAAGCAAAGAAGAAGTGGGGTCAAGAGAAGTTTCTAAATGGGAGTTCGGCTTTGACATTACTTATATATGAGGCTCTTGAGATGAAAAACTGCCTACGTAAGATGCCAACCTCAGAGGGGTTAGCGCAATATGCCAAATCCGCTACGGTCCCCAAGAAAAAGAAAGCAGCTGTCGCTGTTGAAGAAGCAGGAACTAGTTCACAAAAACCCATGAGGGGTACAAAGCGCCTTAGAGAGGAAGAAGCCCAGGCTACACCCCAATCAAAGCGGACACACAGTTTACCAAAGAATCCTATAGTCCAAATGCCAATCACCAAGAGAGATCTCTCCACTGCCCTAGAGGAGACACATCAGTACATGCAAGGGTAGGTGAATCTAAAGGTTCAAGGTCATCACTACAGAGAAGCAAGTCAAGAAAAGCAACAACGGAGTAAAGAAAAGACCCCAGAACAAGCTGCCAGATACAAAGCACTGGGCTTAGATGATTCAAGCTCCAATGAAGAATCTAGTCGTGAGAAAGACACTTTGGACACTAACATACGGACAGAGACTCACGAGGAAGAATGGATGGAGCTTAATCAAATCAAAGTTACGCCAGACAACCAACAGGAAAAGGCGAAGAATATAGAAGATTCCATTGAACCTGAACATGTCATTCAATTAAATGATACGACAAAAATCAGCATCAAAGAAGCTCCAACAACTGTTACATATGCAAAACCATCTATCAAAGAGGAAATACAAACTCCAGTACATGCGGATTCAAACCCACACACAAATCAAGAGCAGATTGTGATTAAGGTGCCCGATGATACACCTCAAGGAAACATTGACCCCATGGAGGCTGAGCCACGGATCCAGCTTCAGATTAGGCAGCCCCATGACACTACGTTACATGTGGCACAAGGAAAATACGTCACAACAGGCAAAGAACCTAGAATTCCTACCACCTTGCTCAATGTGGATGTCACTGAGTTGAAGCCTGTGGTCAAACAAATGATCCAAACGGCTTTGGACACACAACAACAGATGATGGATATAGATGTAGACTATGATAAGGCCATGAGGGAAAAGAGTCAATTCCAAATCATGAGTGAACAATTGTCATCACAACTAATCCAGGCACAAAAAGAGATAACAGCCAAAAGCACAGAATTATTGGAGGTAAAAACGCAATGTGACACATTGATGAACCAGCATCACCAACTCCAGGCACAGCTCACAAACCTACAAAAAGTATATGAAGCTAGCGAGGCTGACAAAGAGAGAATGAAAGCTAGAGGCACTTTACTCGAGAAACAATTAAAGGTGTACATGGAAGAGAATGACAACTTACGCAATAGAAATAAAGAACTGATGAAGTCATTATTATATGATCAACCTATTGAACAGTAGGAGATATCCGAAACTAAAGAGAAAGAATTAAGAGATCAGGTGGCACAATATGCAGATTTGCTGAGACAAGAGCAAGAATTGAGAGAAGAATGGGAACGTAAGTACATTCAAGAAAAAAATGAACTAAAAAAGTAGTTGAATACAGCACATGGGAAACTTGCAGCAAGCTACAATGAAAATATGGATCACGTAGCAGAAATTGGAAATGAATTGCTTACGGCCAAAGAAGCACTCAGAGCAGCCATGCACGAAAGTAAAGAGAAAACTGAACGTATAGCGCAATTAGAAATCCAAGTCAAACAAAGTGCAACGATCGGGACACCAGTAGAGCCAGCTAAGGAAACTCCTACTGACGAGGTAGAGGTACGTCCTCTATCTCCCCCGATTTATCATTCTCCAATACATGGGAAGATGGCGGATATACATGATGATCATCCAATGCCATACACTGCAGAAATAAGTCAGAATAGCGAGCACTAGTGGTGTCCCGGTTGACAGAAAGTTTTGAAAACGAAGTCATTAAAGTAATGAAAGAAGCAAAGATTAGAGGTAAAGACTTGGAAAATATCATGAAGCCTTTCAACATTCCGTACGGATTATTGAAAGAGAAAACAAAACAATATATAAAAAAGATTACAAAGAAAAGTCCAGATGAGCAGCTAAACTTCAAACATGACACATTCGCTTACACTCAAGAAGAATTTGAAGCTGCACAACCGGTTTGGAGAAGGAAGTTTTTGGAGAAACATCCTACACTAAGGGTGCATTGGCAAGCAGCACCTTATTTCTTACAGGTAAACCCTTCCTTTTGTCCTATACCACGCCGAAGAGATACTAGAGAATTTTTGGACCTGCAAAGAAATGGTACCATAAATAAACAGTGGCTAAATTATCCTCTGCTTCCAAGCCCGCCACATAATTATCTACCAACGGAAGATTATATGGTCAAGACCATTGAATTTTGGCTGCAAAATTATGCGGCAGTACCCGACTTAACTATCAAAATGACAAATAAAATACTCAGTATGATACTTACAGTATTGAAGGTCTTCAAGCATGCGGCCTACACATTTTTGAATTTCATTGGTATTAATCTGGGAACAGACATACTCTTTTTTTATCTGTCTGTTATGCCTAGTTGACCTACAATAATGGCCTATTATTCAAGGCTTATGTTTTTGCCAAGCACATATATGCAAATGTTCGAAGAAGCATTTTTTACCGGATTTTTTGAATTTGATTCAAAAGTCTTTTTAAAGATGTCCTCTAATTTGAATGCTAGATTAGTGGCATACGAACTGAGCTTCTTTGCGGACCATAGACAGCCACCCAATGACGGTGTGAAGGCAGAACAATGGAAACAGTTAATGATACGTGAAGCCAATTTGCTTAATGAAACAGAGCAGAAAATATATAGAACATATGCCCGTCGCTCGTCAAAGCCTGTCGGGGATGACAAAGTCCAGGAGGGGGGCAGTGTTGAGGGAGAATCAAGCAAAAAGAAGAAAAGAAGAAGACAAAGAAAAAAGCTTCAATAAAAAGATATTTTATGAAGACATATCTCAGCAAGAAGCCCCGCAGGGGCACGCAACACCCATCTCTGCACAGAGCCCCGTAGGGGCACATATTAAGGAAAAAGCACGTAGGTGGAAGGAGGAACCAGGGCCAACAAGTATCCATGAAGAAGTGCAAGAAGATATCCAGCGGTTCCGAAACCACAAGAGGGTGCTTCAACCTCTTGATCTTTGGAAGGTCCAGATCAAAGACTGAAGCATCACATCCTCATACCTTCCACTGGTGGCATGTGTGGCAACCCAACTTATAAAGAAAAACAAATGCATCAGGCCCAGAGAATGTAAAAGAAGAATTAAGAAGAGGCCATCAAAACCGAACACCTGTATAGGCAGAACTGAGCAAGGGTTGCGAGCGATGAAAAGAAAAGATCAGGCAGCACAAATGCATCAGGCCGAGAGGATGTAAAAGACAAAATCAAGACCAGGGCCATTAAAACGTAATGCCAGTCTAACCAGTAGGCAGAATTGACCGAAAGATGCATGCGAAAAACAAACTGAAGACAAGAAGTAAAGCCTGTCAAGGGACGACAGAGATGAAGGGGGGGAGAGTGTTGCAGAGCTAAAGAGAGCACAAGGTAGAGAAAAAGAGGGGCCCCAAATTTTTTCCGATTTGGACACCCAATTTTTGTATTATAACCATTCTTGTAATATATTTTCCGATGTAAATGCACCAGAGGACTCCTCTAGATGCATCCCCACAGAAGATTAAAAGCTTACCCATGTAAATTAGTAGGAAATTAGTCTTTAGTTAATAAAGTGCCGGTCTCTTGTGTGAAAGGACCATTTTTAGGGCACAAGTATATAAGTCAATTTGTGACTCTTTGTAAAGACTTTTTGCCATTGTGAGAATCAAGAGCACAAAAATTCAAATTTGTGTCTTCTCCTCTCTGTATCTTCTTCTTTGTGAGCCTATGTGCATGTGTATTGCTTGGAAAGAGTGTTAGGAAGTTTTTTCTACCCATGAAAGTGTTTGTTTGTTGTTGTTAAGGTGTGTGTGAAGTGTAAGAAGTGCTGAAGTATAGGAAGGTTTTCCTGCAACTCAGTATTTTGCTCATAACTTGAAGTAGGAGTGTCAGAATTAAGTGAAACGACAACCATTTGGTGCGTCTTCTCGAGAGCTTCAAAACGCATATGCTATTTGCTATATTTGGAGTTTGGAGCTGAGAGAAAAGCTCAATTTACTGTTGACTGCTGTTCCAAGTATCGTGACACCATAACTGATAGTTGAAGCTTGTTTGGATCAGTCTTTACCTTGTTTGCACTCTTTGAGTAGTTCATTTGCATTGATCATCATTTGAATGCATGTCCTCATACACTCGGCTAGGTTTGTATACTCATCGGATTGATAATTAAAGCGTGAATCCCCACTATATGCACTTGAGAGGGATTGAGGTATAGTCTCTTTCTCCACAAGTCCCTAAGTTGGTTCTTAGGTCAACACCCATGTTCCTAAATTAAATTCTCTCAGTATGGTTCATCAGAATTCATCACATTTATTGCTTTAGATTCATCATATATCTAGTTTAAAGTTTTCAAAATATCCATAAACAATTCTCAGCAGGTTGTGAGCTCTAAGTGAAATTCCAGAGTGCACCTCATCCCAAAATAGCAAGTTTTGAGTCATCTGTTTTGAATTGAGTTATCTATTTTGATGTATCAATTTGAGAATGATCTTCCAAAGAACTAAGGTGGTCTATATGATTCTTTGCAAGCACAAGATGTCTACTTACTATCTCTGAAGCTATCTTGGCAGGTGTAGAGCAGGTCTTTTCCACACCAGGCTCATCTTTGGAGGTCTTTTCCATGCCAAGCTCATCTCTTCTAAGAGTGGTACTAGGGCATAGTTGAATCAACATGGGAGATGGTTTTCCTTCTATCATTCACAAATTAGATAGAAATAACTACCCAGCTTGATCTCTGAGGATAGAGGCCTACCTTCAAGGAAGAAATCTATTTGGATACATATCTCAAGATGAAGTCATGCCAACAATGAGAAGCAAGGGGCAACTATCACATGAAGAGCAAGAGAGGCTTACAACTTGGTGTCAAAGGATGCACTAGCCAGGTCTGATATTCTAAACTCAATTTCTTATTTTCTCTTATCTCATGTGAAACGATGCAAGACCTCAAAAGAGACCTGGGATGCACTTGCTGCCTTCTTCTCTTTAAATACTAGAGCTAGGAAGAACCAACTATGGATGAACTTCACTACCTTGAAGAAAAATTCCAAGAAAAGTGTGATTGATTATGTCACCAAGGTGAAGGAAATTTTTGATCAGTTGGGAAGCATTCGAGACCTAGTGTGGTCACACACATCACTACTGAAATAAATCAAGAAATCCCCCTTGGGAGTGATGTAGTGAATGCTAAACTGGCACTCATGTATAAGGAAGTGCCAAGCTATGTGGAATCAATCCACAAAAGGAAGTAAGCCCAAAGCTTTGTGAAAGCTTCAAACTTCTCCCTAGGTAGAGCCTTTGTGAAAAGGTCTGCAATGCTCTTATGTGTGGGCATATATGCCAAAATAATCTCTTCAGTACAGAACCTCTGACATAATGATAGTGCACCTCAATGTGCTGAGTGCAATCATGGAACACAGGGTTCCTCACAATTGCCAATGTGCTCTGAGTTTCAGTGAAGATGGTGGTGGTAGAAGACTTACCCACACCCAAATTAGCCATAAGATGTCTAAGCCATGCACACTCAACTATCACCGTGAAAGCTGCCCTATACTTAGCCGCACAACTAGAAGTGGCCACAATAAGCTACTTCTTGCTCAACAAGGATATGCATGAGCAACCAAACATGAAGCAAAAAACATTCGTGGACACATTAGTTTCATAGCAACTAGCCTAGTCAGAGTAAGAAAAAGCATGTAAATCTTGCAGTATTGATCCCCCCTTGGGATTGAAGAATCCAAGTAGTCGGGTACCACTCAAGTAGAAAACTTTATGCTTAACTAGTTGCGAATGCTTGACATCTGGGCAATGCATAATCCTACTCATTAGTGACACAACAAATTGAATATCTGGCTGAGTAATGCATAAGTAAATCAAGCATCTGATAGCCTAGTGATAGACAACAACATGAAATGAATCTCCAACATCATGAACACTCAACCGTAAATCTCTTTCCATAGGAGTGGCAATAGGTTTGCAGTCTTCAAGGCCAAAATATTGCAATAATGTGGCAATGTATTTCATTTGACATCAACTTGCATAAACTAAATGTCTAAATAAAGATGCAAGTTCCCCAAATTTGGCATCTCAAATGAGGCATGCAAATCAGCCTTAAAATCAGCAATATGCTTCTCATGATGACCAATGAGTAGCATGTAATCAACATAGACAGCAATGATCAGAAGCACATCATTTGCACGCTTAACATGGTACTCTCAGTTGGAATGTTCTCAAAACCATGTGCATTGTGATAGGCCTGTATCTTCTCATACCAAGCACATGATGCTTGTTTCAAACCATATAATGCCTTTTTCAACGTGCACACTTGATTCTCATGCCTTTTCTGCACAAAGCCATGGGGTTGAAAAACATACACTTCTTCGTGAAAGTCACCATTCAGAAATGTAGTTTTAAAGTCCAACTAATGTATGTTCCAACCATGATGAACTAGAAGTGCATAGATGCTACGAATATAGAAGTCATTCGGCATGTGGGAGCAAAGGTCTTATCAAAATCCATGCCTCTTTCTTGAGAATAACCCTTTGCAACAAGCCTAACCTTATACCTGTCAGCTATTCCATTAGGCTTATGCTTCAGCTTGTATACCCACTTAGTGCCAATGGCCTTGATTGTGAGAAGAGATGGTGGATACCTCCAAAGATGAGCCTCGTGTGGCAAAAAATGTGCTCTACATGTGCCAAGATAGCTTCAGGGATAGTAAGTAGAAATCTTGTGCTTGCTAAGAATGCATATAGACCACCTTCATGATTTGGAAGATCATTCTCAAATTGATACATCAAAGCAAATTAGTTAATTCAAAACAAATAACTCAAAACTTGCTATTTTGGGATGCAATGTAGTCTAGAATCTCACTAAGAGCTCACAACTTGCTGAGTTTGTGCATGAATTAACCGAGTATGCTAACACTATAACATATGTCCTTGTAACCAGTTGCATAGTTCAAGCTTCCTACCAAGCTTTGATAGCTTGTGATATCTTAAATGGGTTCTCCTTCATAAGCACTAAGTTTATGGTTCAACTCCATGGATGTACCTGCAGACTTAGTATTTTTCATTTTAAACTTAGAAAGCATGTCATGTACATGCTTCCTTTGGGTGATATAAATACCAGAATTTGTATAGACAAGTTCAAGTCCTAGAAAGTAAGTAAGAGGTCCAAGATCACTGAGGTTGAATTCATAATTCATTCTAGCCTTTACCTGTTTGATTCCATTGATGCCATTCCCTATGATTATAATGTCATCAACATATACACGGAGATAAATAACTTCTCATCAATTCTTCTTGATGAATAAGGATGTATCTACTTTGCTAGCTTTGAATCCCTGATCCTGCAAGTAGGTCACAATTATGTGATTCCAAGCTCTTGGAGCTTACTTCAAACCATAAAAATCCTTCCTTAATTTGCACACATAATTTGGATGGTATGCATCTTCATAACCTGGTTGTTGTGGCATATAAACGTCTTCTGAAATCCATCCATTGAGAAATGCATTTTTTACATCTAATTGGTGTAGCTTCCAATTCCTAGATGCAGCAATGCTAACAAGTACTCTAATGGTAGGCATTTTAGCAACAGGTGAGAAGGTTTCTTCATAATCTATCCCATGGGTTTCTGCAAACCCTTTGGCTAATAACCTTGCCTTGTGTCTATTTATAGTACCATCTAGATTCCTTTTAACTTTATAAATCCACCTTGATCCAATTACCTTCATTGATGGTTTGTGTGGAACAAGTTCCCATGTGTCATTTCTTCATCCATTGCTTCTCTCCATTCCTTCTTGCTTTGAGCTTCTTCAGAAGTGGTTGGTTCTTCATTGTTGGAGTCCTTAGCCATATAGATTGAACGCATTGTGACCAAAGAGGTATCAAATCCATATCTTTCTGGTTTCTTCTCCTCTCTCATTGACCTTCTAATCGATCAAAGAGAGCTTTCTAAACTTTGAGCTAGGTCTTGCACCTTAGCTATCCCTTTGTTCTTTCATAGATTAAATTTTTCCAAATCTGTCAAATAATCTTCAGAGTCACTTTCTTCAAGATGCTTTGGTTCCTTGGTTGGAAGAGATGGGAAGTCTTCTTCCAAGTCATATGGTAGCTTCGCTTTCCTGTCATCATCAAAACAAGATTTATTCTCATCAAAGGCTACATCCCTACTAACTAAGAACCCTTTGTTAGTTGGATTATACAATTTGTATCCTTTTTTAGTTTGATCATAACCAATAAAGACACACTTCTTTGCCTTGGGATCTAATTTCCCTCTTACTTGAGAAGGACTCTGAGCATAAGCAATAAAGACACACTTCTTTGCCTTGGGATCTAATTTCCCTCTTACTTGAGATTTTGCAATGCTCTAGACTTGGTCTTCTTCCATTCAAGATTTCATAAGGAGTCATACCTTCTAAAAACTTTGATGGAAGTCTATTTATAAGGTATCTGGCTGTTCATACAAGCTCTACCAAAAAATAATTAGGTATACTCTTTTCATTTAGCATAGATCTGGCTTCTTCTACTATATTGTGTTCCTCCTTTCAGCTACTCCATTGACTTTAGGTGTGTATCTAGTTGTTACCTCTCTTTTGATGCCTCTTTCTTCTAGGAAAGCATCGAATTTATTTGAGAAGTATTCTTCGCCACCATTTGATCTGAGTCTCTTGGGACATCTACCTGTTTGGTTCTCTACAAGAGCAAGATACCTTTTGAAACAATTGAAAACTTCATCTTTATGCTTCATAAAGTATAGAATTGTCCACTTGCTACAATCATAAAAAAAAGATACATAATATCTTGAACCTGAAATGGAAGATTCTTTGCTTGGACCCCACACATTAGTGTGAACAAGATCCAATAGCTTCTGATGGATATAGCCTTTCTTGTTGAAAGATTGTCTATGTGCCTTGCCAAATTGACAAGCTCCACAATTCTAGATCATATGTTGCTTTGTGATGTTTGGCAATCCAAGTACATTTTGATCTCTACTGATTTGTTTCAAGGTTCTCTCACCAATATGAGCAAGCCTTCTATGTCGTACCTCTATCTAAGAGAGTGCTTGATATCCATAGCTAAACAATGCTATGTTCTTGGTGTCTTCCACTTCATAAGTGAAGAGTCTTCCTATCTTATTGCCTTTGGAAATCTTTCTAAATCCTTGCTTGGGGTCCTCCACATATGCTCCATGTCCTGTAAACCTAACATGCAATCCTTTCTCCACAATTTGTCCATCACTTATCAATTGTTTTGTTATTCCAAAAACATATAATATAACTTGCTTAGAAGATTCATGTTGCCATCTAATGTCTTTACATTACCTATCTTTTCCACTGAATGCCTTGTATCATCACCTGTCTACACTTCATGTTTATTCTTGAGATCTTCTAAGTTAGAGAGCAATGGAGCATCCTGAATCAATATAGAAGACATGATCATCATGCTTCACCTGCTTCAATGATAGGTTCATGAGAAGGAGTGAATCTTCTTGACTTTGATCCTCAATGTAGTTTTTGTAATCCTTCCTTCCAATGTATGCACTTTGATGGTTGTTATTGTTGTTGTAATAGTTATTGTTGTATCGTCCATTGTATCTGCCTCTATTTGATCCATATCCACCTCTATTGAATCCTCTTCCTCTGGAATTTCTTGGGTTCATGTGACATTCTTCAGTAGTGTGATTAGAATAACCACATATATTACAAGGTTGAATGTTTGGGGTCTCCCATTGTCTTTCTTTCCTCATTTGACTCTTCCTCTAGCTCTTCCTCTACCTATGAATTACTTGATTGCCAACTTGAAAATTAATATCTCTTCGCTTAGGATCGGCATAAGCCTTTGCATGATCTTGAGCTTCCTTTAAATTTTCTTTTGTTATCTTTAATGTAAAGTTCATCTCTTGAAGGAATTATTGAGTTGCTTGAAACAGATCTTTGAGACATTAACGTCTTGAATCATCTAGAATTTGACTCATAGCAAGAATATCTCTTAGAATTTTGAATTGGTTGTATAAAGATTTACTTCTTCCTTTTTACTTTCCAAATCTTTGAAATTGACTAAAATACGGTATCTGATTCCTTTTGCAAAAGTGGAGGATTAGCCACTCATAATCAAGTAACTAAATCAAACATCCTAGATAGATGTTCTGTACAAGAACCTTTTCAATCATCAAAAGATGAAAACTCCAACATTGAATTATTCATTTGGGTTTGCTTCGAGTTATTAGCATAACTCTCATGCTTTTCTAGAGTATAGTAAACTTTAGAATAAAGAAGTTACGAATTGCTCATCAGATTTGTTATAAATTATGGAATGTGTTGAACAAGGCATTGTTGGAGTGTTAATTTATTAATGTATTAATGTGTTTTTGTGTTTATGATATAGCCGCTGAAGGTTCGTGAGGGCCTGAAAGGCATGAAAGGGTAGACATCAATAATCCAACTTTAGGGCGGACATCAATAATTTGACTTATAATTTAGTTTGTAAATAAACCCACGTAGAAGGTTCTATTGTTAGAAATAATTAGAAAAGTAGTGGTTAGAATAAGGGTCATTGTAGACCACAATTTCTGATATTAAAAGCAAAGGCTTTCTACAAAAGTTACCAACTTTTACTTTCCTGCATGCTTTTTGAAGTCGCTCTCATGTAACCACTCTTTTTGACATAATAAAAAATTCCTATAAATACGTACATTGTGTGGATTGGCGAAACAGAGTGCATGGGGGGAGATTGCACCCAATAGTGTGTTCTATCTTGTCTCCTAGCGTGTCTATTTTTCAATGTGTTTTTTGCATATGTAGCCTCTGTGTGCATGTAAGCAAGATCCTGATAACAGTGGTAACAGAGCCTTGCACGCATCACTACACAGGCGTCTATTTCTGTTCGTTTTGGCGATTGATCTCTGTTTTGTCACTACAGAGCCTTGCACGCATTGCTACAGAGGGATCTATTTCTGTTTGTTTTGGCAATTGATCTCTATTTCCTTGTTCTCTGTTCGCGATCTGATTTTGGTTCCCGTTTTCGATTCCAATTTTAGTTTTAGTTTTTGGTTTTTGCTTCTGTTCCAATTCTAGAACCAAAATCTACGTTCACACCTACATTCACACCTATGTTTACTCCCGTTTCAGTTTCTGATTTCTGTTTTTGTTCGAGTTCTAGAACCAGAACCTAGGTTCTAGAACTTACATTCACACCTATGTTTACTCCTTCATATTACTCCACACTTACGTTTACTCCTTCGGATTACTCCAAGGCATCGACTAAGGCATAGAACTTAGGCATAACTTAAGGCATTAGTTTGGCATCTTTGGCACCCAAGGCTCCCTTGGCTATCAATGGTTACGCGTGAACCAATTTTAATTTATGAGTGGCAATAAGCAGTTTTATGTTCACCAAGGTGGGAGAACTTGAACCCACAACCTCACTCACATAACGGAAGTGTTTTACCACTACACTATCGCTTTGTGTTGTCACTCTAGTTCTCTTTTCTTATATTTAACACAACTTTCATCTCTTTCTTACTTTTTCTATTCCCAAAAACAACCCTTCATTTTACATTTTAACTCAACCAATCTCAAAAATTGTTTTTACATATCTAGAAAGAGGGTTTTGTTCTCTACATCCTCATGGACCCTACATACATGATGGAGGATTTCCGCGAGTCATCTCTACCCGAGGTAACACTTGAGCAACAACTTGAGCTCCTATGGCACGGACTTCAAGGTGCTCAGAACGAGATCCGAGAGCGCGATGAGGTTCTCTAGAAGATGCAAATTGATGAAGATAACCTTACAAGGGTGGTCAAAGCTAATGTCTCTGCCCAATCGGATGGCACACATTCCACGATTGTGTTAAGAATTACCAGTTTTTACGATTTGATGGCTGTTAGGATGGCCCTTTGGTCCTTTCATGGTTTTCACAGTCTGATGATTTTTATACAGATGAAATTTATGTTGAAAGTGAAAAAGTTAAATTTTCCACTAACTATTTAGTAGGAAAATCTCAACCCTGGTGGAGTGCCCTGCAGCACAATATAGAGCGTCCAACAACATGGAAGGCTTTCCAAGATAAAGTGAAGAATTCTTTTCTTCCTTCGCAATACCATTTACATGTTCGACATGCATGGATGACCCTTACATGGAAGGAGGGTGATACGATTACTACCTATACGGAGCGGTTCTCGCAAAATTTGCTATTGATACAAATGCTTGAAGATGTACTGGAGGATAGGTTGCAGCGGAAATACGAAGATGGTTTGGAGATGGGAATCCAAGCTAAGCTTCACACCCTATGACCTACAACCCTCAACGAGGCTATATCTTTTGCCTATGATGCAGAGAAAGAATTCCAATCCATAACCAAGTCAACAACCGCATCAAGGACCACTTTTTGTTAAACCAAATCCTCCCAGGAAATGTAATTTTCATGCCTCATCTTACTCTAGTTTTCCTCGTCCACCACAATCCAACTACTCAACTGCACCTGTTGCTTCATCTCTCCAACCTACCAAACCACCTACCCTACAAACTTCAGCAATGGATGCCCAATAGAAGCGACCACGAATCACCTGCTAGAATTGTGGTAAACCTGGACATACAAAAACAAAGTGCCGATTGTGACCTCTTAACATGAAACCAGCTACAGCTCAATTACATAACATGGAGGCCCATAACAAAGAAATTCCTCCTCTTTGGATAGAGGAATCATTGGAGAAGGACTTAAGTATCTTGGGTAATGATATCTCTCTTCAGTCTCTAGTTTGCATGCAGGGTACTATAAATAACAAACTCATTAAAATTTTACATGATGATGGTAATTCATATGACTTCATTTCACGTTTATTAGTACAAAAATTTAAATTACAGACATTTCCTAAAGTAAAAGCTGCATTTCAAAGTAATCATTATAATGTAACACGAGAAGTGCAAGATGATATGATTAGCATGGGACCATATGTTGATTCACAAACATTTTTAATTGCACCTTTGCAATCTTACAATGTTATACTCGGTATGCCTTTTTGTCATCATTATAACCCACACATTGACTACCATACACATACCTTTAACTTTAAATTTAAAGGTCAAATCATTAATTTGTCTACACGACATGATTTCCAGCCATTTCCATTGATTTAGGAAAGGATTCAATTCATGCATTGTTTTTGTTAATGTCATCAATGATTATACTCATACAGTTCGTGATGCACATAAATCTTTCATGAATACTTATAAGGATTGTTTTATGTCTGAGTATCCCTCTGAACTACCACCAATTTGAGGATCCTTTGCCCATAGCATAGACTTAGTCCCTCGTAGTTCTCCTCCTCATAAAGCACCTTATAGACATGTCCCACTACACCAAAGGGAAATTGAAAACCAAGCAAAAGACCTACTAGAGAAAGGACTTATAAGGCCTAGTTCTTCCCCATTTGGAGCACTTTTCTCTTAGTAGAGAAGAAGAATAAAACTTATCGAATGTGCATAGATTATAGAGCCCTCAACAAGATCACAATAAAGAATAGATACCCTATTCCTCGAATACATGATCTTTTAGATAAATTACCAGGAGCTCATGTCTTTAATAAAATTGATCTAAAATCGGCATACCATCAGATTTGTATGACGCAAAGTGATATTTTTAAGACTGCATTTAGAACTCAAACCGGCCATTATGAATTTATTGTAATGCCCTTTGGACTTACTAATGCCCCTCGTCCATTTTCACAAATGATGAACAACATTTTTCTTGATTATCAAGCTTTTGTTCTCGTATTTTTCAACGATGTACTTGTTTATAGCAAGAATAATAGTGAGCATGAGAAGCATCTTAAGGAATTTTTTTATTTACTATGAGAGAACACACTTTACACTAATCCTGAAAGAAGTTACTACTTTCAACATAAGCTAGAATATCTAGGACATATTATTTCAAGTGAAGGTGTGCATGTGGATCCAAAAAAGATTAAAGTTATAGTAGAATGGCCTACACCACAATCAGTCAATGATGTTCATTCTTTTCTTGGGTTGGCTAGTTTCTATAGGAAGCTTGTTCGAAATTTTTCTTATTTAGCATTGCCTCTTACCTTGTTATTGAAAAAGAAAATAAAATTTGCATGGGGACTTACCCAACAACAATTCTTTGAAAAACTCAAACATACACTTTCACATGCACGTGTTTTACAGTTACCTCCCATTGCATTTGAGAGTAGGAAGCTTAAGCCCTCAAAAAAGAATTATAGTATATATGATAAAGAATTGTTAGCAGTTGTGCATGCTTTGCAAATTTGGAAACACTATCTTATGGGCTCTGAGGTCTTAATCAAAACCCATCAACAGGCATCAGCCCTTAATCTCCGATTGACATCTTAAATGGGCATCATTCATTCAAAATTTGCGACCCATGATCCAATATCAGCCTGGTCAAGCCTAATGTTGTAGCTAATGCTCTTAGCCAATTTCCTTCACATTCAGTTGTTTTGCATAATACTTCTACTATCCAAATTCATTGTTTTCAAGAAATGGTTTCCACTTATGCATCTGATTTGTATTTCTCATGTGCATGGCATGACTTGAACAATGGTGCATCTTTATCTTATGAACATTATACATTTCATAATGGTTTTCTTTATTTTCAACATAGATTATGCATAACCCAAGCTTTTAAAGATTTTGTCATCAAAGAAATGCATGAACAATCTTACATGGGTCATAGACGCATACAACACACCATTTCATTTTTGGGTTGCCTTACTTCAACATTTTGGTTCTATAAAAGATTTTAGCTCTGCATTTCATCTCGAAAGTAATGGACAAAGTGAGGCTACAAATAGTACTATTCTTGATTTGTTGCATTGTTATTCATTAGATAGTCCCACTAACTTGGATGAAAAGTTGTCATTGCTTCAATTTGCTTACAATATCAACACACACACCACTATAGGTCGTGCACCTTTTGAAATTGTTTATGGAAAAAAGCTTCCCACTCCCATGTCACTCACCCAAACCGACATTCCAATGGCTGATTCTATTGCTAAAGATCACGTTTCTATACATCACGATGTTTACAAGCACATTAGGAAAATTTAAGAGCAATACACATGTATTATCAATACAAAACAATTAGCTAAGGAATTCAAGGAAAATGATCTTGTGTGGTTGCGTATCATTAAAAGACGTCTGAAAGATATTTTGCAACATCCTAAAATTAAACTTGCACCATGCTATTATGGACCGTTTTGCATTATACAAAAAATTAATGATAACTCATTTAGTTTAGATATACCATCTCATTGGAATATACAAAAATCTTTTCATATTAGTTTGCTTAAATCATTTAAAGGAACTTTACCACTCACTCCACTTCTTGATGAACCTCCTTTAATCTAAAATCTTGGTTCTTCAGAAAATAATTGATCATGATGTCACTACTACATGCACATGTACTCATGAATATCATCGATATTTAGTTAAGTATAAAAATCAGTCTATTGAAGAATGTCAATGGATACATAAAACACAAATAACACCTCATTATGACCACTTAATTTGTGCATATCATACAAAAACACATTAATGTAATTCCTCCATGAACATTTCCATCCATGTGTTTTTACATGGAACATGCTTATTTTCGTTCAGTGATGGAACATGTGACTTGCCATCCATGTTTATTTTTATTTTATCAACTAAGGTTAGTTGCTTTTTCAACTGAGGGGCATGCTATAAAGTATGGAATGTGTTGAACAAAGCATTGTTGGAGTGTTCATTTATTAATGTATTAATGTGTTTTGGTGTTTTTGATATAGCAGTTGAAGGTTCATGAGGGCTTGAAAGGCATGAAAGGGTGGACATCAATAATCAAACTTTAGGGCAGACATCAATAATTTGACTTATAATTTAGTTTGTAAATAAACCCGCGTAGAAGGTTCTATTGTTAGAAACAATTAGAAAAGTAGTGGTTAGAATAAGGGTCATTGTAGATCTCAATTTTTCATATTAAAAGAAAAGGCTTTCTACGAAAGTTACCAAATTTTACTTTCACACATGCTTTTCGAAGCCGCCCTCATGTAACCACTCTTTTCGATATAATAAAAAATTCCTATAAATAGATGCACTCTGTGGAGTGTCGAAATAGAGTGTGTGGGGGGAGATTGCATCCAGTACTGCGTTCTGTCTGGTCTTGTGGCCTGCCAGTTTTTATATGTGTTTTCTGCATACGTAACCTCTATGTGCGTGTGAATAAGACCGTGACAACAAGGTTGACAACTCCTAAGAACTTTTAGCTCAAGTCTTTGAGAAAGGTGTCCTAAGTTGGACAATTTTAATTTTAAATTTGAATTGGTCAAGTTATAGTATCGTTTACTCCAAGTAAATGGTGAACTTTCTCATGTAATTTACATAGGATTTTTAAACTCATTAGGACAAAATAATCCTCTAGTTGGGTGAAAAAATCAAATAACTATTGGATAGGAGTAAACCATTGTACAATCATCCAAGTTAGATGTTTAGGAAAACCAAAATTCAAGTTGTCCAAACCAAATTCAAGTTATCCAAACCAAATTCAAGTGAATAAAGAGTTCTCAAGGTCTTGTGGGGGATACGAATCTCGCCTTTGTTACCAAGTCCATGCACTAGTCATGCCCAGAAATGGCTAAAGATATAAATAGAGATAGCATATAGAGTGCAAAACTCAATGCTATCGAGGTTGTTTGTATGGTAGAGAAATAATTTCCCAAAAGTATTCGCACTATTCAACTTTATTTATTGGTTCATGTGGTAGATGAAGTTGCAATCACGGGAACTATCCATAGTCAATGGATGTTCTTCTTAGTTCTCTTTATGAAGACATTAAAAGGGTTTATTTAATAGAGAGCATGTCCAAAGGGTAGCAAGGCAGGGGGATGGCTTGTACAAGAGTCTTTTCTATTCATAACTAAGTTTCTACATATGTCGGATCCAAAAATGTGTCGCTTATAGAGTGATGAAGAAGATGTTCATCTCATAGACGATGAACTACAAGGTAAAGGGTTGCAAAAAAAGAAAAATGAATGCAGCTTTCAGTGAGAAGGCAATGAAGTTTTGCATTGTTAACTTTGAGCTGTTAAAGGTTAATTTCGTCGTTTACTATTAACGTAACTGTTAATTGCCTACCGCGGACGTTAATTACTACTTCAACACAACAACCCTTCGGAGACTCCAGAATCTGGTTCCATACCTGTGTACCAGATATTTCCGAGTCTCTCCCCTTCGCTCTGAATTCAATATTACCGCAAAAAATACACTGCCTCGAGCCACGTGGGTCCTTGGGAGTGGTAGGGGTCTGTTAGACAGAGGCCCTGTACTATTTTCCCAATTTCTCACTCAACCGTAGTTGTGGCTATTCCGTCTTAGCTCAGTTTTCGCTCCTGAACAACTTCAATTAGACCAACGTACTGGACTCCGAGTTCTCAGGCTGTTCTGCCATAGTAGTTGAGCAGTAGTCTGAGATTGCAGTCCAACACTTTTAGTAACTTAACACACAACCCTTCTTATCAGTTCACAGACTTACCGCGTATCTACCTTTCAAATCTGTAATATCTACGGATCATAAGACGCATCGCAACCGTGTTGCCATTCTACGCGTACTTAGGTATTACTGGCGTTACCTTGAACACAGACTACGATACCAACTCAGTCCCTTACAGAGAATCACACCAACTCATGTCCATCCTTCACACTTACTTATCCCACCGCAGGAATAGCAAATGGACAACACTCTAACACCTTACGCATAATCAAGTCACCTCAACTCGTTACCGAACAGACTCTCACAATCGCAATACCGACTCGTAACACACAGTGTATCACACATACACAGTCGAATGATTATACAGAGAAGGTGCACAGACAGGACAGAACCAAGACACTCTACTCGTTTGCACACAGTAGAAGAAGTGAAGTAACCCCAAAAACGGGAACTCTCACAATATATTCGCAACTTCCCAAAAAAACGGGGGGCTCTCTCTGATGCCCTCTCGTCCCTTTTCATTGCTTTAAATAGAGTTTTGTTACAAGGCTTTTACGCGAATCTTTCTTTACCGCGTACTTTCAGAAGGGTTCTTTCTACATTAAAAACCTCTGTCTAAGTACAATTGTCCTTTGTTCGGCGGCCGTCTAACACTGGCACGCACGGTGGACTCGAACCCGCAAGTGCAATACTGTAGGTGATATCCTTTTGCCTGGGGCTATGCATCAGAAAGACTCAGGTTAATCGTTCATAATGTCCATATCCTGCTGGTGATTCTGCAACTATCTTCCAATCCCGAATATGTCGCTGTACGTGGTAGGTCGTCTCTTTCTCCATAATTTCCTCAAACTCGTATAGCTGGTCTAGTTGCCTCAAGGACTCAATACTTTAGATACTCGCAGCTCTTCCTTTAAATAGCTTTTTGAACATCTAAGCCCTTCTGAAAAACATGTCGATTTATACATATAATAAGAATCTACTCTTGATTTCGTTGTTACCTGGGCCCACCTTCTTGATTTTGTGCTTTAAGCGCTTCGTGTATGGAATCAAAGTACCCTCTGTGCTGTTGAATCCATGTCTTCTGCAGAAGTCATGTAACCATACAGTATCCTATCACCACCTGGCTGAGATATCCATTTATATTGTCTGTCGGTCCATGCCAGGAATTAACTCCCCAATCCTTTCTGAACGCACTTGTTCTAGTGGCGGAACAAGTCCACTGTCCCTAGGGTGACTTAGCAAACTGTAGGAGTCCCATCCTCTGGTGATGTTGTCGAAGTTCTTTGACATTCTCCATCAAATCCTCGTCATTATCCTGTTCGTTTCGCCTTTCGTCTTCCGAATCGCTAGCAATGATTACTTCTCCCGAGTCGCTGGAAATGATCAATTCTTCCCCGCAGTTGTATTCGCACTTCGTCACTCCCCGTCTTGCTTTCGTCTGCATCGGCACCATCCTTGACGCTACCTTGCTTCATCACCCTTTCCGGCCACCATGAAGAGCGTTGTCTTTCAGTCTTGTTCCACACTAAGTCACACAGCGTACGCCTAGTGGCTTGCCAGCTCGATCGAAGCCACTGTAATGTAGTATCGGTTGTAGTCTCAACACGGTTCGGTGTAAGTGTGCGTTCCCGGGTATTCATATTTAGAAGTGCGGGACCTTGAGCTGCCAGTCGCTAGAATGATGGTATTCCATTCTGATATGACATTTTAGGCTGCTTACCGAGATTCTAGAATCAAGAATCATCATTCTGGAGATTGGTGCTGGACTTGGAACGTCTTTTACATGTGTGAAAGTATTATGCACAAAAAATCGTGACTTCTAATACTAACTTTCAGACTTAGTATTATCGGGTCCTCGGGACTCGTACCCGCAAGTTCCTACGGTTCGGATACTATACCTTCTAAATACATACTTCTGGCAAGCCTAAATGTTCGGGTAATTTTCTTTTTGAGGGTTTCTAACATTTGTACTATGGTGGTAGGTTCTAATAATTGGGCGTCGGTTCTTACTGCACTGAGGGCTATGGCTTGATTTAACAAAATTTCAGCTTGGGTTTGAAGAAAAGCCTCCTGGAGATAGAAGTCGTTGGCTAGTGCCGCATCTCGGGCTGTCGTTATTTCCACTAGTTTGTTCTGCATTTCTCTGATGCACTCCTTCTGGTTGCGTATCTGGTTGTCGTTGCGTTCAAACTGTTGGTTTTGGAATGCCAGACTTTTCTGCAGTGAATCTCGTTCTCTGCGCGTCCTTTCAATATCCTTTTGGTATTGGCCTTCCTTTATTAATTGTTTTTTGAGAATGCTGTTGACCGCGTCGGCACATTCTTCGGCTCGCCGTAATCGTTCTTGAACTTCGGCAGCTTCTTTCTGTTGCTCCTGCATTGTCTGGGTGGTTTCTTGTAATTGACGCTTCGTGTCTGCGATCAGTTCTTCGAGAGAGACGTTGATATTTGCTTGTTCTTGAAGGGCGGCCTTCAGTGTCCGAATTTCCTCATGTGCATCGTGTATGAGTTTGTCTTTAGCAGCTATCTGGTCCAGGGCTTCATCTCGTTGTTGTACTAGCGTCTGTTCTATCGAAACTCGTGCTTCGAGTTCTGCTAGCTGTGCCCGCAGTTGATGATTTTCGGTCTTTACGGCATCAATTTCTTCCTGGAGGGGGGCGATGTCGGCTTCCAGGGTGTGTACCTTGTGCTGGTATTCGAGTTTCAGGTGGTCCGTGGCTGCCGAAAATTGGGCGGGTAGCTGGTGTGATAACTGGATGAGGTACTGCCCCATGGCGGCAAGTTCCGAGAATGCGTTCGGTGGCGGTGGTGGGGGAGGACGACGAGGTTGAGAGGATGTGTCGGTGAGGAGTTGCTGGGAGTTTGGTGGAGAGTAGTTAGGGGAGGAAGAGGAAGATGCTGTGGGTTCATCGGTGGGTGGGAGGGGTGGTTCAGGTGGGGGTAGGGGTTTGGCAGGAGGTGGTGTAGGGAGGACGGTGTCTGAGGGGTTTACCTTGGCGAGTGTTTCTGTCTGGTTGATGGCGTCGATGAGTTGATCCAGGGCTTTGGTGGCCGATTCCTGTTCATCCTGGTGCTGCTCCGATTCTTTTTCTGTGGATACTAGTTCCGTCTCTGCTTGATCCGGCTGGTCTGGTTGCTCCGTCGATGTTTCGATGTGTGTGGTGGTGTCATGGTACGTTTCTTCTTGGTCGTCTGGCTTGGTCTCCTGATCTTTTCCGGCGGATCCTTGGACTTCACTCTCCGAGGAGCTGATCCGAATTCGCTTGGTACGGAAGAGCTGATTAATTTCTTCGTCTTCTTCTTCGCTGTCCTCGATTGGTTGGGCGGACTCTTAGTGTCGAAGTGCGGGGCCTGCGGGTGGGGGTTGCGCGGCGAGGATGGTTGGGAAGAGGAAGGAGATGATGTGTGGAAGGCGAGAGCGGGGGGTAGAACCCTTTTGGAGCTGTTTTACGATAGCTACACATTCTTTATGGATTCTATGGAAGAAATAGGAGGCAAAATTTACCGGTTCGCGGGCAGCTAAATCTAAGGCGGAGTAGAAGGGGCGAGAGATGCCATGAGTTCGTTTCTGCAGGTTAAGGATGGCTACAAGGAACTGGAGGGCGGATCGCTCGGGTTCGGGGCGACATAGGATGGCGTATTCGTTTGATGAGGAACGGGGAAAGAGTTCGACCATACGGGCTACAGTGATGGTAGGGCCATTTTCGCGACCTTGCGGGGTGAGGCGGTAGGCGTCGGCGAAGGCTTGGAAGGTGATGACGGTTCTGTGTGGGAGGGAAAGGAAGGCCCACTGTCGTTCGGTGGCGGAGCTTTTGGCAATGGCTTGAATGATCTGTGCGGAGAAGGGATGGGTTTCCACTGAGTGCCAAGGCAACTCAGCGAAGTTGGCCAACCCTCTGCATCTCAGGTATTCGCCTATGTCTGTAGGGATGCCTTCGCGGAAAGAAGCGTAGTTGGCTAGAGCTTCCATGGCGTTCACAGTGCACACTTACAGAAAACACAGAATACACAATCACGAAAACACAATAGCGGTTTTTGGCGCAACTCAGGGGTTTAAATATGGAGAACACGGTGTGGAGGTGAGGATCATTGTGTGGTGCAGGAACGATACGGTTTGCATGCTGGCGTGCGTACTGAGTAATCGGTAGGGAGAGGCGGCTGGTATCATAAAGATCTGTACAAAAGACGGCTAAAAGCAAAACGTATAAATTTGTACAAAAACGTGGCTCGTCGCCGAATAATTAAGGCGTACTGGTAGTGGGATAATACGGCCGCAACTTCGATCCATTAATTACTTTTGGAAGTGGAATTTCGGTCAACGTAGTCAACCGAAAAGTTGCCGGACCTACTTGTGCTGAGATCTTGAAAGGGCCGAACCATCGTAGTTTGAATTTTCGTGTTGCTCTGTCCGATTTTGCATTATAGAAGAGTACAAGCTGTCCTACCGAAAAGATTGGCGTCTTCAAATATCGATCGTGTGTCTGAGCCTGCCTTAGTTGAACTTCACGCATAGTTAAAAAACTGAGCCATCGGTGCTCATCGAGTGCTCTGAGTGCGTCCATTCGTTCTGTCAGTGAAGATTCTGGAAGCATCTTCTGAGTGATTGCTACCCGCAAACTTGGGATGACTACTTCCATGGGAGCGATAGCTTCTAAGCCATAAGCTAACTTGAAAGGTGTCAAGCCTGTGGTTACTTTATATGTAGTTCGGTATGCCCATAATACTGCAGGTAGTAGTTGATCCCATCTTTCCGGTGTTTCCATGATCAATTTTCGGAGGATATTTAACAGCGCTTTGTTTGTACTTTCAGCCAGTCCATTGGCACGTGGATAATAAGGAGAGCTAAATTTATGTGTGACTTGGAAGGACTGTGTGAGAGCCTTCATTAAATTGTTTACAAAATGAGTACCTTGATCTGAGACAATTTCCAGTGGTAAACCAAATCGTGGAAAGACATCCGTGAGTAGGCATTTTGCTACCGTAACTACTGTAGCAGATCGCAAAGCCCAAGCTTCTGCCCATCGAGTTGCGTAATCTGTGCAAGTCAGTATGTATCGATTGTTACTGGATACTGCTGGAGGTGTAATTGGCCCGATAAAATCTAAACCCCATTTCTGAAAAGGTTCTAATGGTAAGATGGGTTGCAGGGGAAAAAGATGCCGTTGTAAGGGCTGACCAGTTCTTTGGCAAGCATCGCATTGTTTAACAAACTGTGAGATATCTCTGTACATAGTTGGCCACCAGAGTCCTCCTTGTAGAATTTTCCGGTGAGTTAAGTCTGCTGCAAAATGGCCACCGGAAGGAATTGAGTGAGCCAAAGTGATAACTGAGTTAACTTCATGTGGTGGAATACAACGAAGTAGGATTCCAGTATGATCTGTATAATACGGTTCTCCAGCAACTAACCGAAATCGGCGGCTAACAACTGCGATTTTTCTTCGAATTGCCTTGGCAGTCTCGGCTGGAAGGCGTCCTTCGGTGAGGAAAGTTAGAATCTGATCATAGTATGTAGGTGGTGTTTCTAAGTTGGGTGACTCGTCGGGTAGTGGTTCAGCATTATAAATCGCAGGAGTCGTGTCATCTATTCCTATCGGAGCTTCACCGGAATCTAGGCGTGATAAGAAATCTGCTAAGGCGTGTGCATTTCCGGGTCGGTGAATGACATCATAATCGAATTCTTGTAAAAGTAGCACCCATCGTGCCAATCGTCCTCCTAAGTGCTGCTGTCTTACTAGATAAACAAGGGCAGCATGATCCACATGGAAGGTAAATTTTCGACCTAGTAGATAATGTCTGAACTTTTTGATTGAGTAGATTAGTCTTAGACATTCTCTTTCCGTGGTGGAGTAGTTCTTTTCTGCAGGCGCAAGTCTTCTACTGGCGTAATAAACAGGGCGAAACCACTTGTCTGTTTGCTGCATCAGAATACTGCCTATTGCCATATCTGAAGCGTCAACAAAAACATGGAACGGATTGTCCCAGTCCGGTGGTTGTAAAATTGGAGCGTGCGTCAGGAGATACTTGAGTCGATCAAATGTAGTTTGACATTCTTCAGTCCATTCAAACTGTCGGGGAGTTTTTGTGATTAGCTTGTTCAGAGGTACTGCTAGGTGAGCAAGCCACCGTAAGTGTCTGCCATGCCATCGTATTTGACCCATAAAACGCATTACTTCCTTCGGAGTTGTGGGTATCGGGGCTTCTAAAATTGCTGAAATCTTATCGGGGTCCACTTGAATACCTTGAGCAGATACGATATGCCCAAGTAGTTTACCACACGAAACGGAAAACACGGATTTGCTAGGATTAAGGCAGATTCTATATTCTCTACACTTCTGAAAGCAGCATCGTAAGTGAAACAAATGGGCTATCATCTTCCCAAAGATTGAGAAGTCGTCGAGGTAGACTTGCATGAATGAAGTGAGATAAGGAGAAAATATCTCCTGCATACATCTTTGAAATGTGCTTGGCGCATTTCTTAATCCGAACCACATTACTGTACAGGCAAAAACACCCCAATTGGTAATGAAGGCAGTTTTTGGTATATCTTCTTCAGCCATTCTAACCTGGTTGTACCCGCTGTATCCATCTAAAAATGAATACATTTCCTGAACTGCGACTCTATCGAGCATGGTATCCAAAAAGGGGATCGAGAAAGGATCTGGTACTGTTGCTGCATTTAATTTCTGGTAATCCACACAGATTCGTAACTGCTTGTTTTTCTTTGGCACGATCACGATGGGTGAGATCCATTCAGCGTGTTCTACTGGTACAATGAATCCGACTTTTAATAGTCTATCAAGTTCGGCTTTTACTTGTGATGCATAATGGGGGTTCATTCTATAGCTGGGTTGTCTTTGCGGTTTCACTTCTGGTTTCAACATGACCCTGTGTTGATAGATGCGCGGATCTAATCCTTTCATGTCTTTGTAATCCCATGCAAAGACGTCTGCAAATTTGCGAAGAAGTTTAATCAAATCCGCCTTAAATGTTTCCGGTAAGTTCTGCCTTATCTTCACAGGTCGTGGGTGGTCTCTATCTCCTAGATTGTACGTGATCAGCTGGTCTTCTGGAATATAAAATTGTTGAGGTTTCTCTGTATCATCTGTTGGCTTGAACAGTGGTTGTAATTCGTCGTCATGGGTTGAGGAAGTATTTTCCTGGACCGAAGTTCCGGTGATAGCTACTACTGTACATATTGACGTGTTCCAGTTATCTATGACGGATTGTAGGTCAACAGTTCCTAGAGTCATTAAATCGGCGTTACTCTTCAGAAATTGCTCTTCTTCATCATCTGACAGTCCATCTAACATGTGAACTGGTTCAGCAAAGTACGGTCGGGCGTGAGGTTCGCAAGATTGCATAGCATCTAGTTTCACCACATATTTACGATGGGCATCCTTGAACGTAAGCTCTTGTGCAGACCAGTCCTGTATTACCTTCGCATGCTTCAGCCAAGGTCGGCCGAAAAGAAGATTGTAATCCAAAGTGGATTCGGGTAGATCTAGTATGACAAAAGTCATCTTGAAGGTTGTACCTTGTAGAGTGATTGGTACATTCCGCACAAGTCCTACAGGATGGACTCTCGATTGATCCGCCATTCGAACAAAGAATTGCACTGGTTCAATTTCGGTCCAGCCTAGCTTTTTGCATAATGTTGCGGTTGCAATGTTTACGCCTGAGCCTCCATCAATCAATACTTGCGTGATCTTTTGGTTCTTATACCATACTGTGATCAAGGGCACTGCGTGGTCAATCGCAGCATCAGGTTCCGGTTGAACGGCGGCTGTCGTAGGAATGCAAGAAGGTACTGGACTGAATTGTTGCTGAAACTGTTGTCGGATCCCAGGCACTAAGGCCAGAAGTTGGCCTAGAGGTAGCATGATGGATGCCTTGGACAAAATTTCCCAGGCCTGTTGAGCTTGATTGTCTTGTTCTTTTGGACTTGCAGTCTCTACTGACGCAGAAATGTCTGCTGTTGTTTCTGCTGATGATGATGGCCCTACTGATGCATCCTTTTGTGTTGTGTCGTCCTTTGATGAAGAAGCCTGAGTCACCGGAATAGGTTCGGGGAACACTGGTGGTTCTGTTGTGGTCCAGTGACTGGCTTTGTTATACATCCTTCGTTGTTCTTGTATCCCTGGTTCAAAGATTTCTGCTGTCGACTGAAGTTGTTTACCAGAACGGGTCTGGACTGTAGCAGTCTGTGTCTCAATCGGTGTAATTGTCACCATGTTGGCCATTGGATTCTGGCGTTCCTTCCTTCTTTGATCATACTCTATTGCGTCCTTACAAAACCTTCTAATGTGGCCGAATTCACCACAAAAATGGCATCGTGGAGGTGGTAACTCAGGTTTTTCCGGTGGTGGTCCATTCTGCCATCGGTTGGCATTATAAGTGTTGTTTCTCTGTCCTCGATAGTTCCGATATCCTTGTTGTTGATTGTTTCTCTGTTGCGGAGGCACATAGCGATTTACTGGTTGGCCATGTTCTTGGATGACTGCATTGACAGTTGCTGTCCCTTGTATTCTAGCGTTGTAGATACAGTTTCCGGTGGTGTGTCCAGTAGTGTTGCAGATAGCGCAAAATACTTGGTTCAGTGCGCAGTTGGCACTTGTATGCCCCAAATTTTTGCATGTGGTGCAATATACTTGCCTGGTGATATCTTCAGCCATATTTTTGTTTGTTTTTAACCATTCCAAGTCTTCCGAAAATCCACCAACCTTGGATTCTAGCTGTAGAGCCATTGCAATGACGGCATCCAAGGTCATAGCTCCGACACATCTTATGATCATGATCTGCTTCAGTTGTGGGGTTAATCCATTGATAAACCATTGAGAGATGACATCATCAGGTAGATTAGCGTGAGCCTGTGGTATCTGCCGTAAATGTGTTCTAAAGAGGGTAGCGTACTCCTGGACGGTCTGATTTACCTTCTGTCTGTTGTTCTGTAGATACTCAAAGATTTCAGCGGGATTCTTCTTCAGTCTGAATCGCTGTAAAAAGGCGTCTCGTACTGCATCGTAAGTACCGAAATGATTGATATCATATTCCGTGAGCCATCTTGCCGCTTCATTGATCAATGTCGATTGAAAAACAATGGCCTTATACGCCTGATCTGGTGGGTGGTTAAGAACTGCATAACTTATCTCGAACGTCCGTACGTGGGCGTCTGGGTCGTCTCCTGGGAATCCACCGAATTTCGCGTAGGTTACTCCTGTTGGAGGTGGCCTTGGCGGTCCTAGCTGTTGTTGTTGATGGTGTTGTTGTTGGTGTTGCCCGCTCATTGTGAAGGGTTCAGGGTTTCCTTCTATATCTCGGGATTGATCGGGTGAACTATCGGGACTTGTATCGCCGGATGGTGCGTTTTCCGGTGTACTGTGTCGGCTTAAGATGCTTCGGATCTCTGTTTCGAACAGCTTTCCTTCCTTCTGGATGTCTAATATTCGAAATCTTTCTTCCAAACACGAAGGTCGAGTTGATGATTCCGCAAAAAAGGCTAAACCTTTGGCAGCGATCGGTGATTCTATTACCGGAATCTCACCGGAATGAACCGAAATTGGGCCAGAATGCCTTGTTTTACTACTTTTACCGAATTTTTCTAACGTATTTCTGACCGTGGATAACTCTAAATCTTTATCTGATATTGTTAGACTAGGTTCCAACGGCGTTTTGATAGAGTCTGGTCTTGCTATATCTTCGATATGCTGGGTCGAAGTAGCATCAGAATGTATCAAAGGCGTTGACCGTTCTACCGGAATATGACCGGAATTACTTGTAACGTTTCTACTTTCCTTGACCACTTGGTCAGATCTAATTATGCCTACTTCTTCCGAGGCTATCTTTTGTGATTTTCGTGCTTCAGTCTGACGATTCTTAGGATATGTTTCGCCCGATCGAGTGACCGGCATGTATCATTGCCCAGTGATACTTATTCGAGCAGTTCGCAACAATCTGGATCTGTTGCTACTGTCAGTGAAGAAAATGTTGCTGGATGTTTGCTTCTTACAAACCGTTAGCACTCTAGTGCCACTGTCTCACAAGTGACTCGTAATCACATGCTACTTTACCGTAGAGACTAGTAATCAGTTGCCATTTTCTCGCAGGCACCTGGGCCAGAGAGCTAGCAAGCGGATGCCACTTTCCCACAGACGGCGCCAAATGTTAAAGGTTAATTTTGTCGTTTACTATTAACGTAACTGTTAATTGCCTACCGCGGACGTTAATTACTACTTCAACACAACAACCCTTCGGAGACTCCAGAATCTGGTTCCATACCTGTGTACCAGATATTTCCGAGTCTCTCCCCTTCGCTCTGAATTCAATATTACCGCAGAAAATACACTGCCTCGAGCCACGTGGGTCCTTGGGAGTGGTAGGGGTCTGTTAGACAGAGGCCCTGTACTATTTTCCCAATTTCTCACTCAACCGTAATTGTGGCTATTCCGTCTTAGCTCAGTTTTCGCTCCTGAACAACTTCAATTAGACCAACGTACTGGACTCCGAGTTCTCAGGCTGTTCTGCCATAGTAGTTGAGCAGTAGTCTGAGATTGCAGTCCAACACTTTTAGTAACTTAACACACAACCCTTCTTATCAGTTCACAGACTTACCGCGTATCTACCTTTCAAATCGTAATATCTACGGATCATAAGACACATCGCAACCGTGTTGCCATTCTACGCGTACTTAGGTATTACTGGCGTTACCTTGAACACAGACTACGATACCAACTCAGTCCCTTACAGAGAATCACACCAACTCATGTCCATCCTTCACACTTACTTATCCCACCGCAGGAATAGCAAACGGACAACACTCTAACACCTTACGCATAATCAAGTCACCTCAACTCGTTACCGAACAGACTCTCACAATCGCAGTACCGACTCGTAACACACAGTGTATCACACATACACAGTCGAATGATTATACAGAGAAGGTGCACAGACAGGACAGAACCAAGACACTCTACTCGTTTGCACACAGTAGAAGAAGTGAAGTAACCCCAAAAACGGGAACTCTCACAATATATTCGCAACTTCCCAAAAAAACGGGGGGCTCTCTCTGATGCCCTCTCGTCCCTTTTCATTGCTTTAAATAGAGTTTTGTTACAAGGCTTTTACGCGAATCTTTCTTTACCGCGTACTTTCAGAAGGGTTCTTTCTACATTAAAAACCTCTGTCTAAGTACAATTGTCCTTTGTTCGGCAGCCGTCTAACAGAGCCTATGCAGAAGTGGTTAGAAAAGTATGAACTTACCAAGGAGACAAAGGCAAAGAAAATAGCTCAGTTTCGAAGGAATCATTTCGCTCGATTTTTGCCCCTTCCAGAAATTCTTTGACCTCTTCAATCGTTTCCAACGACTAGATGGCTAGATACAGCGATTTCACAAGCAAAAGCAATGAGTGAAGATATCTCTGAAGAAGAAGAAGAACTCACAAAGGGATGTGATTTGGAGTATTATAAATACGGTGCACTATGGTCTCATGGACGACACTTTCAAATCGTACAAATCGATAAAAATAGTTCTACTTTTGAGAGTGGGGTGATGGTGAAATTTTTGCAAAAAAGTAGAGCGAGTGCAAGAGATGATAATGCTCAAGAAGGCAAGCTAGATTATCGTGGAGTGATTCAAGATATATTGAAGCTATCCTTTAGAAAGTTTGATTACTTTGTTTTTTATGTGAAATGGTTCAAAGTAGTCACCTCTGGAAGAAACGCAAAGGTGAGGCGGGATAAAAGTGGTTTGCTTCAAGTTGACTCCACAAAATTATGGACGGATGAAAGAGATACATCTCTACTTCCCAAACACTTTGAGCAAGTTGTTTTTATACCACATTCGAAAGAACTAGAGTGGCTATTTGTTTTACAAGTCTCCGCACGTAGTAGACAAATTTGTGAGAACATAGATGTAGAAGAAAGTCCATCTGTAGTGGGCTCCGAGATTCATTCGATAGTCGAGGAGGAAGAGATCATTGTCCGAGAAGAAGAGGTACTTGAAGAAGACAAGATATAGGATGAAGCAATAGATGATGATCAAGAAGAAGCTAGCATACTAAGTGATTTAGAAGTTGCTAACATAGAGATAGATATTCTCTATGCATCGGATCTCTAAGAGGATGCTATAATAGAGGAGTTTTCAATCAAACACTTGTACATACTAATTTTTGTTTATTTTTTTTGCTATGTTCTTTTGTACACCACATTCCTCTATATTACCTTTATTATCATATGCTAATTATTTGAGTTCTTTTGTTATAGATCACGATGGGGGAGAGTCCTCCAGTCACTCCACATTCCATGATAAAGGAATAATTCTCAGAGTTTGTGCTGATCGAATTCATCATCAATGATGTATGACCTTGATTGTGTGTGTCATTTGCATAATTGTAGTAGGTGGTGTTATAGGATTGATTCTGTCCCCAACTTCTTCCTCCACCTCTACCATAGCCTCCTCTTTGATTTTGTCTACCTCTCTCAGAATAAGTTTGATCTTCCACCTCTACCTATGCTATTGTTATTCTGATTTTGATTTGATCCTTGCTGATTATGCCAACAATCATGAGCCAAATGATTACTCAATCCACATATCCAACAATCCTTCTCATTGTTATTCTGATTACCTTTTACTCTTCCAAAACCTCTTGCTCTTCCTCTCCGAGTGCTTCTACCTCTTGCATAATAAACTTGAGAACTTGATTCCTATTCATGCTTTGCTTTACCTTTATCTCGTTTCTTCTTGTTCTTTATGTACATTGTAGAACTTTGTCCTTTATGTGCATCTCCCTTTAAGTCTTGCTCAAATATGAGCATCAAACCAAGCAATTGATTCAAATCCAGAATTTTATGATTAAAAGAAAGTTCTTTTGATAAGACAAAAGGTTTCCACCTTTCATCGCCTCTCAAACCTACAAGCAATTGAGCAATCAATCTGTGATCTTAAATATCTTCATCTATGGATCCAAGACTATCTATTAAATCCTTCACCTTAGTGACATAATCACTAATACTTTGACTTGGCTTCTTCTTGAATGTCGTAAACTCTGAACATAGAATAGCTTTCCTTGCTTTGGTGGTACTTTGGAAATGATATTCCAATGCATTCCATATATCTTCAGCTAATTCCAATCCTCTAATGTGTGGTAGCAAATGATCTGAAATTGTATTATAGATGTAGGCCTTTGCACTTGCATCCTTCTTCTACCAATGCTTTAAAGCATCTAGTTCCTCTTTCTTTGGTCGGCTTTCATCTTCGAATATTGGCTTCTCTTCTTCACTTGTTATGTACACCATGAGATCCTTACTCATAAGTAAGGCTTCCATTCTCATTACCCATGCAGATTAATTATCTCTCTCCAGTTTGTCAATGGAGATATGATCTGCCATAATTCTTTCCTTATGCTTCAGCCTATGAGTTTTAAAAGATAAAGAATAATACCTTTTATCTCTTTGTGGATGAATATCCCACATACAACCTCACTTTTTCAGGCACAAAATCATCAAGTGAATCATAGGCATAGAAAATAAGAAGTTATCAGCTACAAATCGATGCAAGGCATTGAATTGGTCCAACAACCTCCTATTTTGAAAAACTATACAACAATAGTTGAAGGAGATAGATAAAACAATGACTGATCACCTTAGTCTCAATGCCATGCATCAACTTGCTTGGAAAACTTGAACTTTTGAAGTCATTATCATAACAGGAAAAGCATGGAGTTGGAGGAGAGAGTCTCATACACAGAACTTCTATTAATCCTTCTGATAACTATGGAATCTCAAAAATTTACAGGTGCTTTCTGACTCAGAGAAACCCGACTATTTCTCAATCATACAAAATATCTCTTTCTCACATTCTCTCACTCACTCTCTCTCATTGTGTCTATTGATACAAACTAACTTATATAGATTTTCTCAATCTCGTGACTTTTTGAAAATTCTAGAGCTAAAGTTAACTCTAACTTTACAAATATATTACATATGTGAAATTGTTCCTTCGCATAGGCATGTGCTTTTCTTCTTAGACTTTGACCTTCAAATTTATTTCCAATTTGTGATTGGTTCTCCAACATTTAGTATATGTATGTACCTTCACAAATTAGAGAAAACTTAGATGAAAGGGAAACCAAGGCTATATTCATAGGCTATCATTCAACTCAAATGGGATTCAAGTTCTATAATATAGCCACAAAGTAATTTAGCACAAGAACGGTTGTCTTGTTTCATGAACATACGTCATGATATGAAGAGGATAAACAAAAGGTAAATTTACCCTATGACCTTGATTCATATTTCAATCCCTTAGGTAGCAAGCATGACACACAAGTGTAGGACTTAAAAAGTGAATCACATGATGATAAAGACAAGACAAAAAGAAACTACAAGATATGGAAACTAACAGGAAAGGCGAAGATTCAAGAATGTGGAGAATGCTCCAAACACTCCTAGAAGGTCAACAAGTGAGAGAGAGAAATGTGAAAGGTTTGGATATGACTCTACATGCGTAACAGATCATTCCATTTATTTGGCCAAAGACATCAGCCACTATGCTCAGAATTTGTTTTGCAACAAGAACATGCTTCATCATGTAAGAAAACATTGGATAGTTGGTCCCATCAAGCTTATCTTCAGCTTGAAGCATGCCAAACAAGAAAACATAAAAATCATAATGTTGGGTGTGTGTAGAAGTGCAAGAGACACACAAGAAGCACACACAAGGAGCACAAACACAACAAGACACAGGGAGAAGACGGATGGCTAGAATAGCTCTCTCTATTGACCATGATTTGAATTGAAGTAAGAGCTGAATAATATACCTAAGTACAAAGTACCACCACATATCAGTGTATCAAGTATGTGGTAACATGGGGAGAAAACCTCTAGCCAACACTAGAGTAAAAAGTGCCAATGTATAGGGAAAAGGTTCAGATCAAAGCTACTCGAGGAACAGATAAGTGCAACACATAAAACCATAAAAAGAGACATACACCTTATCCTAGTATGGATTCAGGATCCTCTTCACCAGTTAGGAGTCATAGACTCATGGGTGAGCACACTTCAGACCCCATAGAGAGCATGAGTGCTAGACTAGCACATTTAGAGAGTGCACTTTGTTGAGAGTTCCATGCCCTACCCTTTTGTCCAAATCTAGAATCATTCTCATGCAATCTCATTATCCCACATGCAAGGGAATTCTCCCAAACTCCATATAAGCAAGGCCTTCCTTCACTTCCCATGACCTCATTCACTCTAGCCCATTGCCAAGAGTGTACACTCCCTCCTTTTGGAGTGATCATGTTCCTAGAGCATCTCATGTAAGTTCCTTTCATATTAATCAAGTTCATTATATTTTCATTTCTTTTGTCACATCCTCATTCATCTGATTAGTGTGTGATTAATAGTAGACTAGGAGTTTCTTATTTCATTGTAGCATGGTATCAGAGCATAGAGTAAAGCTTAACTTTTTGTGCTTATCATTTTGGATTCATTCTCTTAAGTTTATGTTTTCATTTTGATTTTCACCACCATAGCTTCAATTTATTTTCTCTTATTCACTCCCTCCCTCCCCGTTGTCATCTTGATAATAAAACTAGTTTTAAGCACTACGCCATATTCTTCTTTCCACCCACTCTCCCATCTTGAAGCATGATTTATATCATCATCATCATCATCTTTGTGAGTTTTGTTTTTTTCTCATAAGTGAAGGTGATTTTGAGCACTTCAACAGACTCTTCGTGGTTGAGCCATTTTAGAGTTTGGTCTTATAGGTCATATTGAACTCTACAAACAACCTTCAGCTATAATGTTCTCCTTGAAAAAGGGCAAGAAAAACTATCTCTTGCAGTGGTAGAGTGGTGTAGGGACTTGTGAAGTGCAAAGGATGATATAATATCATGTTTTAAGACGTATGAAAGTCTAAAGCAATAGTTGCACCTATCACATCCTTGAGTGAAGAAAATTCATGGAAAAAAGAGAAGAGCGAGCTTCATATGCCTTTGCGGAAGATTTAGAATGTGGTTCAATTTCTACATATCTGGAGTTGTTTAGACATGCAAAGGTGAACGAAGAGATAAAGCCTCCATGAAAGTGAGTGCTTGTTGCTCTCATCAAAATAGAGAAGAGGTTTGGAGAGATAAAGCTTGCTGTACAAGATGAATTCTACAATGCTATCTACAACTAAAATGAAGTTTGTACAACACCACAAACTCAACATGATAAATTTTCTCTATTCTACTTCGTACTACTGCTACCTTTCAAGTCAGCCCACATCAATCAACCTCAAAATGGTCATATGTACTTGACTTGCACATGTGTCTTAGTTCTCAATTTTCAGTTACTACATCGAATGGCAAGTGCGAGTGCAGGTTGGAAATTGGAAACAATATTCAAGCCCTAGAGAGAAGCTAAATGTAATTTGCAAAGCTCCCACCATCTACTTCAACACTTCGGAAAGCCTCTTTATCTACCGTCCCAAGGAATCCGTTTGGCTACCTAACTATGACTATGCCTCATCAACATGTAGTCCCAAAGACAACCATGGACGGTTGTGGGAGATGAAAGGAAGAGATGCACCCACAATAGACTACCTTGGAGAGAGAGAGTGGTAGGTCTGAGCCATGTTCTCTGAAAGTAGTGTTGAGAGATCCATGGTCCACCCTTTTGTCCCTACTTACTTACATTCTCATGTAAGCACATATATCCCACATGCAAGGGAATTCTCCCAAACTCCATATAAGCAAGGCCTCCCTTCACTCCTCACAAGTCATTTCACTCTAGCACATTGCCAAGAGTGTGCTTCCTCTCCTCATGGAGTCTCCATGCTCATAGAGCATCATTTGTAAGTTCTTTCCATTTTAATTTATTCATCATGTTTTGTTATCTTTTGTTCCTTCCTCCTTAGCTTGTTTGATGTGTGCATGTGAGTAGAGTAGGAGTAGTTCTTTGTTATTTCAACATGGTATCAGAGCATAGGTTCATTTCCTTGTAATTCTCGTTCTCACTTTTATGCATTGTCATTAACATAGATGCATTGTTTCCTTAATCCCTCCCTCGCTCCCTTCATCATAAAGTGCCTCTAAGCACTATCTTCTTTCTCCACTAAGCAAGGTTATCATCATCATTTTTTTTCCCTTTATTTTTGATATGCAAGTTGTCCTTTCAGGAATTGTATTTGCATTTCATAAGTCTCCATTATGTAAAAAAAAGTGCTTCGCACCATGATTAAAACAATGCTTGTGAGCACTCCATCAATGCTTCCACTATTCTTCTAGAGCTCTATTGAGTAGTGCCGAATAATGAGGAATAATTTGTTAAGCAATCATAGAGTTTGTGCTGTACGAGAACGCAACAAACTTTGAAGCACTTCGAAGGAGCAACAGAAAAAGGCAATCTGCTGTCCTTGAAGGAGCACATGGTTCTTTCAACCGAAAAAATGGAAATGAAGATATTTCATTGATGCGGTCATTTGTCTCAGTCATCATCTCAACTAATTCCTACATGCTACGATGGCGATGCAGAGAGAAGAGGAGAGGTTCACTTCCAGCAAGAGAAAAGACTCTTATTCTTCTCTATAGTGAGAACGAATCAAAAGTGAAAGCAGAAAAGAGCAGTGCTCTGTTGGCTACTGAAGTCCATGCACCAACGCAGTTGGCCGAACATGTCCCAAACCTCGATGGCAGCGTGCAAGAGAGGAGAAGAACACAGAAGGGGGGAGAAGATGAAGAACGTCGTGTGGCCCCGAGATCCAGTGACCAAGCAGCAGCTTATCCCTCATTTTTTGATCGAAGAAGAGATTCGGGAGCAGCAGTCCGTATTCAATATTCGCACACCAACAGCTGGATCTGCTATGGAGCTTCCTTCTGCGAGGTGGGAGAATTTGGCTAAACATAATGAAGATGACTATGTGTTGCAAAAGAGCCATGCGACTCTGTAGAGAAACCTCCTGATCGAGCGTAGCTTCACCTGTAATAACCATCATGAAAGGTGTAGTGAAGACCAACTAAGCACTGTTGTGCTAGTGCTGAAGAAGACGAAGGCTTGAGTGCATATCTCCAGGAGTAGAAGACTCGGAGAAAGCAGGATTTATGGGGGTGCAATGGGGAATAGATCTACGTGGCTGACGAAGATCCGCGAAGGGATGGACTACCTGAGGCTCTCATGTTACTGCCAAATGGGCTCCATAGGGGTTCCGAATGACACGTAGAAGTCTGCATGTTAACTCGTGCAGAGGTCTCTGTGTTACCTTAGAAATGTTCACAAGCTGCTTTGACATCACATTCTGATGATGCCATATTTGGAAATCAGACAGATATGACGAGAGCCACGAAAGAATTGGCATGATCAACTCCATTTCTCATGGGCCATTAGTCTGCCATCTAATAAGTTGCAGAATGCTTGGCTCTGGTGGGAGAGATAGAGTGACATGGACAGACGAGACTGGCCAGTGGCCAGGCAGAACGTGGAGTCTTTGTCAACTATCCATTATTGTCTATCGTGAAAGAAACTTACCGAGTGCACAGCGTGCCAATTCCTCTAGAGGAGAGAGAGTGTTCATTGAATGGACTTAGACATTGACATCATCAATTATGTCATTAGTCTCTATTTTAATCTATACATGTATTTTTAGGTGGCATATTCGAGGCACATTTTTTTGTAAGAAAATGCAGATGAGTGCATAAACAAAAGTTTTTTTTTATAGCTCCTTGTAAAGGATTACACACTGCCACATTCATAAGTGGTAAGACCATCCTTTGTATCCCCTGGTATATAGCGCAAAGTCTTTCTCTCCATTTTCAGGTGCACATTGAAGGGAGCCACATACTTTATTAAGCAAGCTTCTCCATTCGAAACCCTACCTCATTCTTGACTATGGAGGAAAAGAATGAGTCCACCTTCAATGGCCAACATTTCCACACTTGGCAAGTCAAAATGCAATACAAGCTCATGAAGAAAGGCCTATGGGGCATTGCTAATGGCAAGGAGAAGAAACCCGCTACGAGAGAAGGTGAAGCTTCTTGGCAAATCAAGGATGAGAAAGCACTATCTACCATTGCCCTGGATTAAGTGATCATTATGTGCATCACATTGATCAGAAGGGCACCGCTTATGATGCTTGGGCAAAGCTTGATCATCTTTTTGGATCTAAAGCCAAATCTTCCAAAATCACCCTCCTTATGAACTTATTTGATCTCAAAATGGAGCCCAACTCCTCTCTGGCCTCCCATCTCAATATCTTCAAGAGTATGTGTACTCAACTTGTTGACATTGACAAAAATCTTGATGAAGATGTACTCATTGCCTTGCTACTACGAAGCCTTCCCCAGGATTCATATGACCACATCATCACCACACTTAGGCTTCTTCCACATCGAACCCTTAGCGATGTTGAAGCTGCCCTCCTTGATGAAGAAAAGAATCTTCCAAACCACAACTCCTCTCAAGAGAAAGCTCTCTTCAGCAAGAAGAAACCACCTCATCAAAAGTACAAACCGTGTCGCTTCTGCAAAACAACAAGTCATCTTGAAGAGAAATGCTACTACAAACCCAAGAAATATGCCAACATTAGTGAAGAAAGAAGTGATGGAGAATTTGATGAGTCACCCAAGGCAACCGTTTGTAAAGAATATCTCTTTTAAAGCATCTCATTTACACCACCTACCCCATGATGTAAAACCTTTATATGCCTAGGGATCCCATATGCCCCTAGATCCCATTAAAAACCACTTGGATCCCATATGTCCAATTTATGTCTAAGGATCCCATATGTCCTTAGATCCTAAAAACCAAATGGACTAAGTGATCCCATATGTCACTAGTCCCCTTGCTAAAAAACAAAAGGGTCATCACATGGAGGGGGGGTGTTGAGAGATCCATGCTCCACCCTTTTGTCCCAACTTACTTTCAATCTCATGTAAGCACATATATCCCACATGCAAGGGAATTCTCTCAAACTCCATATAAGCAAGGCCTCCCTTCACTCCTCACAAGTCATTACACTCTAGCTCATTGCCAAGAGTGTGCTTCCTCTCCTCATGGAGTGTCCATGCTCATAGAGCATCATTTGTAAGTTCTTTCCATTTTAATCTATTCATCATGTTTTGTTATCTTTTGTTCCTTCCTCCTTAGCTTGTTTGATGTGTGCATGTGAGTAGAGTAGGAGTAGTTCTTTGTCATTTCAACAAGTAGTAACTACAACTACTGAGGAGCTAGAGTGTCTACTAGTAGAGAGAGAGAGAGAGAGAGAGAGAGAGAGGGAGAGAGAGCAATAGCCTCACCTCTTGCTGATCTCATAGTTGTGCATCAGACAATGAGCTACTCTATTGACCATGACCAAAGCAAACAATGAACATGGATTTTCAAGATTTGTGCAAAAATGGCTATAGATTGGAAGATAACCTCGGGCCCCAATCAATGGTCAAATCCTTCCTCCCTTCTACTTTTGATGAATGCATAGTGAGAACTGTCAATGGCTTCACAGGGCTGATGGTAGTACTATATTAAGGCATGCAGGTCGAGCTAATTTGTCGTTAGTTAAACGATTATAGGTAGTTCAGTTGTCAAGTGTTAATTATAGGGATTACTTCACAAGTTTACACTATTATTTTTTCATTGACATCACAACTTATGCTATCAAGGACATAGAAGTTCTAACATGCTGAGACCATGTCTTCTTACATTTTGGAGATAAATGATGAATATTTATCAATGGACCCACTCACTCTAGTCAGCTACTCATGCTTTCCAAGCATAATGTTTTTGTTTTGCAGGACATGAAATCCAAGTCACATGGATTAGTCACACTAAGTTCCCTTTGTGTGTGAGATCTTATAGCTTCTTCATGCCATGAACTCTTTTGACTCTTATGCTTACAATGCACAAATCGGCCTTCTTAGAAAAGGCAGGACCTTCCCAATGCCATTTGAAACACTTGTATCTTGAAGCCATGTGTACTCTCAATGAAAATGTAGTTGTTCTCTAAAAAGCTAATCTTATTGAGCTCCACATCACTCATGCCCCATGTAAAGGGACTAGAAACTGCTCTTTAAAAGAGTAAGACCTTCCCTAAGGCTTGAATACAAGACACTCAAAACAACAAGCCATGCTCAAAATCAACACAAGGGAGTCCACAAGAAGAGGAACCTACCAAAGATCTCATCAATGGATCGCATGAAGGCTACAACAACAAAAAAGAACAATGCTCAAAAGGTGGAAAATGGTTCCATAAGCACTACCTACCCAATGGTGTAAACCCTCTAGTATGTCTAGGGATCCCATATGTCCTTAGATCCCAAAAACTATTGGTGCAATTAAAATCGAGCCCATATACTTGGTTAATTAGCTCATGCTTAATTTATTGACATAACTTATGCAAGGCTTCATATGATCAATGTCTTGTAAAAATCCTTCACATTTATCTTTGTAAAACTAGTTCACATCCACATGGAGTTAGGAAGCTCTAAAATCATGAATCATTTGGTTGTTGAGTGATGAGGGAATCTATCCTATACTTTAGGATTCACCTTTTAGTTAGATATTTGTATTTGAATTGAAACTTTGGCTCCAAGTATAACTATAAGAAGAGGATCAAAAAAGACCTGTGTGTATCTCTAGCCTATGAGATCATTTTGAAAGACATTCATTGTGAAGTGAGCGCTTATCTCATAGATCATTTACCTCTCACACATTGAGCAATGTATGATTGCCAATGACATTGTATTTGTAATTGATTTAATACATATATGATCATTACACTCTCATTTCACTTCTTTGTTATAACTCCATCAGAATGGTGATCTTCTTAGAGCTTCTTCTCATTGCTTAGTTGATCCTTTGCCATGATTCAAAGCATGCTAGATTCAACATACTGTCTATTATACACCTACAAAATTTCACTAGCATTGCTTCTTGCAATCATGAGATATTAACATATCTTTGCTCACTACTATCTTGACTATCGCAACCTGTAAATGTCGAGATGATGTTGTGATTTGCTAAAAATCTTTCTTTGTGTGTAGTCTATCATTTTTGATGGAGTTACTCATTATTCATAGCTTACTAGGTTAATGAGAGTTCCCCAAAAGGAATTAAGCCAATTGCTGCTGTGCTCACAGAATTGTTCAAAACATTGTACATATGTAGGAACTAAATTAGTAAGTTTTTGTTCTTGGTTCAACTTCCCACCTATGTGCTTTGATCTATTGATTAGTGGAATATCTTCCAAGAAATATATATGATTATTTGTGATCATTAGATAGTCAAAAAGGCTCACTATACTCTTCAGCCATCATTCTTAGCACGTGTGAAGCAGGATCGAGCAACACCACTTCATCTCTTGTGACTCTCAACCATCTCCTCCAATTGTGGTATTAGAGCAACAATAATCAAGATGGGAGATGGATTTCCATCCTTCATTGACAAATTGGACAGGAATAACTACTTAGCATGGTCACTTAGGATGCAAGCCTACCTTCAAGGGAGAATTCTATATCGATACATCCCACGAGATGAAGAGATGCCAATCTTTAGGAGCAAGCATCAACCTACAAGGGAAGAGCAAGAAAGGTTGACTGCGTGATGTGAAAAGTTTGCTCTCACCAGGTCATCTCTACTAAAGTCAATTTTTGATTTCTTGTTACCACATACTAGGAGTTGCAAGATCTCTCAAGAGACTTGGGAAGTACTCTCATCATATTTCTCCTCGAATACAAGAGCTAGGAAGAATCAATTATGGATGGAATTTACAACTCTAAAGAAACAACCAAAGCAAGGAGTGGCTGATTATGTAACTAAGATGAAAGATGTTGTTGGAACTGAAGGACTCACTACGCAAGGAAGCTTAAGAAGGGAGTCAGAGAGAAGAGAAAGTACAAGCAGACAGAGCAGTCAACGACGATCTGGCAAGTAGGCCAATATTTTTTCAAGACATTTATGCACATAAGAGAGGTGGACACAAGGAGAAGGAGCAAGTAGGGAGCTCCAGGAAATGTATATCAAAATGTTAGAAGAAATTCCTACAACAATAGTGATTTTCATCACTAAAAACCCTTGTAAATACCATTTCACATTTTTGTAGCTCCATTTTGTGCAAGCCAAGGAGTCCTTGAGCTTGAGGAGCTTTAGAAGTATCTACCTGTCAGTTTTCACATTTTTCAGACTTCGTTTGAACCTCCAAATAGGGTAGAGAACCTAATTTTTAACTAGGCCGAACACTAGGTCTGGACAAGGCCAAAACCTAGTCAAAAACTATAAATAGAGCTAGAGAGCTCATTTTTGGGGGTAGCTTGTAATTGAAATGAACTTGTAAGAGCTTTTTGAAAGTAATCTAAGAACTCCATTGCTTCTCACTCTTTGCCTTGCCGTGTGTGCGCGTGTGTGTGTATGTGTGTGCATGCTTGTGTGCTTCTCACTCACGCACTTGTGCCTCCACTTGCTCGTGGTCTTCATACCATCCTGACGTCTTCCCGGATTGACATTAAAGGAGGTGCTACTCATCATTGAGCTACACCAAATTTTGGCGCCGTTGTCGGGGATCGAGCTTTGAGGACGAGCGTGTGATGGTAAGACGTAGATGTGAGATGTTGGCGTGTAGGTAAATCCTTCACTTTTCTTATTTTTCTCCTTCTTACCTCATCACCATCATCGTCATCACCATCTCCCACCTCCATCTCCATCATCGCGGAAATTTTCAGTTTTTTATCATATCACCTTCCCCACCTCATTTCCCTCATTCCACTTGTGAGAGAGAGCGAGATAGCTATATTGCGTGTGTTGTTTTTGCATGTTCTAGAGCATTTTTGCAGGTTCTTGCTGTATCATCATCCCCAGCACTCTGCACAGGTACGGAAATGTGCGGTCTTGTCTCTGTGTCGCCGACCTCTGTCGATCGAAAATTCGATCATTTGGTAAAACAAAGTTCACCACTAGCACAAGCATGATGAGCACATTCTAAATCACTAAAAACAGTTGGAAAATTCCGTGTTTCTCTGTCAATTGCGACCGACACCATCGATCGCGATTGACCGCCACGACGGACAGACCCTGTCAATCGCGACGGACAGACCTGTCGATCGCGATCGAAAGACCCCACGACCGACTGACTGCCACGTAGGACCCTATCAATCGCGACCGAAAGACCCTGTCAATCGCGACCGGCAGACCCTGTCAATCGCGACCGACAGACCCTGTCAATCGCGACCGACAGACCCTGTCAATCGCGACCGACAGAATTTCCACGATTGATTGACTTTTACACGTAGGCACGTGTCCATCGCGACGGACACATCCCCGATTGACTGAAATCACGGCGAAAAACCCGAAAAAAGTATCGATCGCGATTGACACCATCAATCGCGATTGACAGAACTCACGACCGACTCTGTCGATTGCGATTGACACTGTCAATCGCGACTGACGTGTCGATCGCGACCGACAGGCCCTGACGGACACCTCTGTCAATCGCGATTGACAGACCTGTCGATCGCGATTGACAGGCTTTTCGGCCAAAAAATTAGGGTTTTTATTCTAAGCTTTGGGGATAGTTTTTGGGCACATTGGTCTAGCAATTTGTAATTTGTGAGGTCCCTACACATGTGTTTAGAGAAAAATCCTGTGATCCGTTAGCCTGTTTGAACCCTGTTTTAGCACCAAAACCCTGAACTGGCATAACTTTCTCATACGAAATCCAATTGCTGTGGTTCTTGTTTTGTTGGAAAGCTCGTGGGGAGTATGTGAAAATATATATCAGGATTATTAGATAGGGTTTTTTGAAGTTGACCATACCCCGAGGTAGCAAAACTGAGGGATCCCTGGGATTATTTTCCATAAAGGCAAAGGATAATTTGGTCTGTGAATTACATGCATGAAAGTGACCTGTCTGTCATTTGAATTTAAGTCTTGAGCTAATTTTGGGACTTTTACAGGTCCATTGAGAGCAATTGAGAGCTTACAAAGCAAGGGTTTCTTTGCAAGCTTGAGACTCGGGTTCTCGAGCATCATAAAGCAAGGGATCAACAAGAAAGGTCGGAATATTCTCAACTCCCTTTGTCAATTCCTAGTTTAGGCTAAGAACGACTAGTGATAGGAGTAGGCCAGGGCGGCGATAGGCATTTATCAAGTTGAAGACTACCTAAATACTCAAGTTCAAGCTAACAACATAATCTTTGTACGGTCGAGAACTTTAAAGGAAAAGAACTTAATGTAGGACGATCAACGCAAGTGCGGAAAATTAAATCAAATATACCTGACGACGTGATATCAGACAAGAACATAAACACGATAATCAACTAAAAAAGGAATCAAGTGACTGATACAAAAGAACTCAGCAACGAGGTTGTACTTGGGCAAAATTGGGCTATTCAATTAGGCTTATGAACCTTAGATCAGCGCGACATCTAGGGAGAGATAGACAAAGTCTTAGGTCTTCAGAGGCTAGTGTCAACCACACTGCTAGGTCTTGGGCCCAGCATTTGAGCCACCACTCATAGTACCCTAGCTCTGAGACTAGTGAATCAGAGATGTCTCAAGGCATGGACAGACCTACGGGAAGTTCAGGAGTGCCATACTTGCACAGGGTAGAAGGCCCGTACAAGACGCAGCTGGAATACCTTAGGACCAACCGATTAGGTGCTAGCATCTATGAGGACGGTCTAGGAAGATCCGTGGTCCAGATTAAAAACCCTGACGAAACTATTGGACTAGAGCGCCCAGCTGTCAAGTTAAAAAACGGAGCCTACTTAGACAAGGAAGGGACAATATATGTAGTCACCAGTCATCCAGATAGGACTGATGAATTTGGGAATGAGATCCGAGGAACGGACTTAGGTGACCTAGAGCAAGGAAGCAGGGGTGAAGAACCGAGGACCCCCCGAGGCAAATCTGTTCTCACTAGGATTATCACACCAGAGTGGATTCCCCAAGATAATAAGAGCATAGATCTGCTTCTGAACCGAGAAACTGACGAAGCCTTTTGGAGGTATAAATCTGATCAGCCAACTGATATAGGAACAATCATGATCTATGAGTTTAAGGATCCTGATAGCCCAGGCAGCGTGACCTACTTAGATCACGTTTCAGAGAGGATCTTTGTGGTTACAGAACATGATAGACATGCTTACACTTGGAAGGGTGAATTCGTTTTCCCCCAACCAAGATCGAATGTGTCCTATGGTCACCCTAGAGCTGGAACATCCCAAGCTCATGGAATTCAAAGAGACAGAAGTAGAGATAGGCCAGAAGTAAGCTTTGTCAACCCAGGGGGTAGAGAAAGAACGAGAGTGGAGACAAATAGGGTGGAACCTGAGATACATAGAGCTCACAGGAATCAAAGAAATGCGGATGCGTTCCCTCTACCACGACCTAGAGAGCACACAAGGACTTTGAGACGGACTCAGCTAGTTAAGTCCATGAAGAACTACTTCGATGGCAATGGAGATCCATACGATCATGTGGCTGAGTTTAGGCAAGTCTTGAGAGCTGAGCAAGTGGAGGATTTATTCACGTAGTACAATGCCTTTGGTCTAACCCTTAGGAACACTGCCCTGACATGGTTTCAGCCACTAAACGAGAGGCAGTTCAGGAGCATAGACCAACTTCTAGAGGCATTCATTATCGAATTCTCTAAAAGTGGCATAAGACATAACACTTCCTCGCTGATTCACAGCTTCAAGCAAACCCCTCAAGAGACCGTGAGACTTGCTGGAAGAAGATTTAGGTAATACTTGGAGAGATGCCCTGTCCCTGAGCTACCCACACCAGCTAAGCAAGTGGCTTTATTCTTGGATGGATTGCTAAGTACCAAATTGAGGTCATATGTGTATCTGAAGGACCCTAGGACTATAGAAGAGTGTGTACGCATGTGCATTGACATCGAGGATAACCTAGGGGAGGAACTAGAGCTTTCCAAAATCTACAAGGACTCAGATAGTGCCTCTAGCCTCTCTTCCTCGCAATCCACATCAATTGAGGAATTAGCAGAGAAGGTAGCTCAGAAACTAGGTGTCTCTAGGAAACAAATCCCAAGGTTTGCCCCTGTGAAAAGATGTTATACTTGTGGAGGCAACCATATGGCAAATGTCTGTCCCATTATGGCTCAACTCCAAGTTAATCCTAGTAGCCAATACTGCACCATAGAACGAAGGTACACCAATCACACCGCGCAAGATTGTCCCTACAATAAGCAAACCGTTAGACAGACGTACCCACAACCATACCCTCAACAAGGAAGATACCAGAACCAGTACCCACCTCAGCAGTATGTGAGACCTCAACAAACCTACCAACCCTACCAAAACCAACTGAGACCCCAGCCAGTGCTAGCACAACAACCACCTGCTCCTACTAATGTGATCCCAGTAAAATATGCAGCTGCAGAAGAGAACCCGAATAGAGCTATAGTCCCTGTAACACCATTGCTTTTTGAAAGTGACCCGAGTGACCATAGCTTTGATTCTACACATGTTGATAGCCCCCAGGCCTACTACATGCAGTCTCCTGAACATGGTGAGTCTTACTATAGTGAAGAGCCAAATGAATCTAGTTGGGAGTCAGATTACACAAACGTCATGTATGCAAACCCCAACCCTAGGCCTCAACCTAGGCAAGTAAGACCCCCATTCCCTAAAGGACCATGCTACAGATGTCAGGGAGATCATCTCATTCGTGATTGTCCCTTGCCTCCACCTCCACAACCCCAATCACTGACGATCCAGGGCTATTGCCAGGAATGTGGAAAGGATCATCTCTTACGAGATTGTCCAAAGAATCCCAGCAATATGCCAAAAATAACTCCCATTAATGTTATTGGGTTAGTTGTAGACTCAACAGGAAGTGTGATGTCCACTATACCAGTGCAAGTGATCACTAGAGCTCAAGCATTGCAGCAAAATCAAGGGGTAGGCCAGGAAAAGAGCCCAGATGTTAGTGAAACAGAGAGCATGACAAAGAAAAGGACTAGAGCTTGGAAGGATAGTCGTGAAAGAATGAAAAGACAATGGGCAAAAAAGATGAGTGAACTCGAGGAAAGCCTCAGAGAAACAAAGGCCAGCATAACTGAACTCACATCTTAAACTCCCTCTCCCACTACCCCACCTCCACCATTCCCAACTCCATCTGACCCGCCACCTTCCAACCCACCTCACCTACTTCCACCACCCCCTAGAGTAGGATCAGTCCTAGCAGATCCCACTCCCGAAGACCTTAATATGATGCTTAAAGCATATCAGGCTAGAATCCAAGAAGGGCCAAACGTAACTCATCATGAAAAGTGTTACCCAAGAGCAGAACTAGAGCTAGAACGAACCAAAATTTGTGCTAAGATGGTGGAATTGGCTCAGACCATGTTTGAAGCCAGTCGCCTATTTAACATCTCTAGTTCAGCGAAGACACAGTTGCACTTTGATGGACTGTTAGAAAGAATAGAGAAGCTGATTGCACAATCAGAAAAGGAACCCACTTCTCAACCCAAGGACAAGGCAAGTGAAAGAGTAAGCATTCCTGCTCAGGAAGCCTATGTGCCTGAAGCCTATGTGCCTAACTCTACGGAGCCAGACACATCATCTTCTATGAATCGGTTCACACCAGAATTCCTACGCGAGATTCAAGAAGACAAATGGGCTAAAGAGAGTGAAGTCCCTCCTCCTATTGAACTTGTGGATGATGCACGCGACCAATTCCCACAAGACATCCCATCCATTTATGAGGAGCAGGAGAGCACCCACTCTCAGGAAAGACTAGACTTTGAGTCTAACTCTCTACAAGAATTACCCAACTTCACAGGCCCATGGGAAGCTAAGTCTACTTGTATGAGAGCACCCATGGTCATGGTACGAAATGAGGACTCAGTCTTACCTAGGAACACAGAGGTAGTGAAAAACACTAAAGTGCAGTGCAATCTCAAGTTAGAAGAGCTACTCAAGGTTAGACCTAAATTATGGAAACATGTCGCCAAACAAGTACCAGCGATAGTGAAACCTCATTCCCAAGTAGGATCACATAGGACAGTGCCAGAGATACCCTTGGATAAGATAGGAGATATGTGTGAAGGTGAAGAAGGGAACACCTATCTTCCCATTACCTACCAGGAGTACACCACCAAGGCAATTTTGGACTCAGGTGCAGGAGTTGCAATTGCCACCACTTCCCTATGGAAGCGTTGGGGCAAGCCAGCACTCATGCCAACGAGAATGAAATTGCAAATGGTCGATGGTCATATTGAGAGGCCCTTAGGATTGCTAGAAGGAATAACTCTCACCACCTGTGGTGTCGAGTTCGAGCATACCTTTGCTATATGTGATTTTAGCAAGAACCATGCCTATGAAACGATCCTTGGACGACCCTTTATGCGACAGTTGCAAGTGGTACAGGATTGGGGAACCAATTCTTTGTACCTGCAGCACTTAGGTGTTACGACCAAAGTCAATCTCAAGGATTACTCTCATAGAGATGTCCCTCCTATCCAATGGAACCCCATCCATAGAGCCAAAGATGATACGGAATCGGTGCATTCCATAGGATCAGGATCCTCATGGATGCATGAAGACACTCACTTATGGATGTGCAAAGTAGCAGTAGAAGAAGAGAAGAGAGAAAAGGCCAGAGAAATAGGTGCAAACGAAACACATAGACCCATTCAAGACCCAGCCTATGCACCTGTAGTCTTTCCTGACGAAGAATTTGAACCCCACGATTGGGCAGAAATCCTAGCAAAAATGGATGTAGCCATCAATGAAGAAGAATGGACACCCCACTGTGATGAGGATGGCTATGACATTTCAGTCTTCTCCATAGAGCCAATCATGGGAGAGGCAGTGTTAGAAGAGTGCGAACCTAGCCCTGATGCATTCGAGGATGCAAGTGACTCCGATCTAGAGTCAATCATTATGGACCCACCTTTTGCATCAGATGAAGAATACTTTTATGAAGTAGAATTTCAACCCCAGAGGCACGGAGAGCTTACAAAAGACGTAAGGCTAGCCACACATGTAACTCCTAAGGAAGAAGGAAAGAAAAGGAAGAAGAAAGAAGTCACACAAGAAAAGGAGGAATCTTTGTTTGAGGTCCCAGAAAATTTTAAGAAGTATGAGATAGATGACAGGAGAGTCATGATCAAAATGCCTAAACGAGAGGCACAATCAGGAGAGGCCGATGATAACAAAGAAACCACAAAGAAAATTGTGGTTGCCATGGAAGAGGGAGAAGAGAGATGCACTTACATAGGACATGACCTGACGGAAGAAGAAGAGCAAGAATTGATAGCCTTGCTAAGAGAATACAGAGACGTGTTCGCTTGGAGTTACAAGGACTTGAAAGGTGTGGACCCTGACATATGCTCACACACCATCCCCATGACCTCAGATGCCAAACCCTCTAAGCAAAAGCCATATACATACAATGATAATTATGCTGCCAAGATCAAAGAGGAGATAGATAGACTGGTTGAAGCTGGATTTATCTATGAATTGAGCACACTGAATGGGTATCCCCCATTGTTGTGGTGCCCAAAAAGAATGGTAAATTACGTGTATGCATTAACTTGAAGAAGGTTAATGCAGCCACAATTCGAGATAACTATCCACTTCCTATCACAGAGCATCTCTTAGAAAGAGTAGCAGGCAAGGAAGTGTACAGCTTCCTCGATGGATTTTCGGGCTACAATCAAGTAGCCATAGCTCCAGAAGATCAGCATAAGGCAGCTTTTGCCACAGAGTGGGGTATATTTGCCTTTCGTGTAATGCCATTTGGGCTTACCAATGCTCCTGCAACCTTCCAGAGACTAATGTGCCATGTATTTAAGGAGTTCCTGAGGAAGAATTTAGAAGTCTATGTTGATGATCTTTGTGCTCATTCCAACATTAGACAAACCCATATTCCTGAACTCAGACAAATCTTAGACAAATGTAGAGAATATCAAGTCTGCCTGAACCCAGAAAAGTGCGTTTTTATGGTCAGGCAAGGCAAGATTCTAGGACACATAGTGTCAAAGAATGGCATATCCACTGATGAAGAGAAAGTGAGAGCCATAGCCGAGTTACCTAGGCCAAAGAATGTCAAGGAAGTACAGGCTTTCATGGGGCATTGTGGGCGCTACCGCCGGTTCATTCACATGTATGCTGTCATTGCAAAGCCCATGTACGGACTTCTGACTAACTTTGAGTGGACTGATGAATGTGAGAATTCCTTCAATGAGCTTAAACGGCGATTATGTTCAGCACCGATCTTGACCACACCAGATTGGAATAAGCCTTTCCATGTCCATGTTGATGCGTCCAATTATGCTATTGGGTGTGTACTCGCGCAGCCTACCGGTGAAGGTAATATGGATCTTCCAATTGCCTATGCTAGTAGACAATTGAATGCTGCTGAACAAAATTATACCACTACGGAGAGAGAAGGACTAGGCATGGTGTATGCGGTTAAAAAGTTTAGACATTATTTGCTTGCAAATAAGTTTAAATTTTTTACTGATCATCAAGCTCTACTATACTTGGTAAACAAGCCATGCAACACAGGTAGATTAGTAAGATGGTTTCTCTTTCTAATGGAATATGATTTTGAGGTTGTGGTAAGGAAAGGGAAGACTCATTTGAGAGCAGATCACCTTTCTAGGCTCACATCGGGAGAAGCCCCACAAGGAGTGTCAGATGACCTTCCTGATGCTTACTTGTTTAATTTGGAAGTGGTGCCATAGTGGGCTAAGCCATTGATACCAGTGTTGACATACGGACCTAACCACCCAGTAATAAACACGCAGGATAGAGAGGTAGTAAAAGCCCAAAAGTATCACATCATGGCAGGAAGTATGTACAAGCACACAGATCAAGGGATCTTGGCTTGTTGTGTAGAAGAGGACGAGTACACTAAATGGTTGCATTTAGCACATGTAGGTGCATTAGAGCAACACTACTCAAAGCAACGAACCTTACAGACACTAAGGAGACTCGGAGTCCATTGGCCGACTATGGAGGCTGATGTCCAAAAGTTGTGCAAGGAATGCCCAATCTGCTACACTAAACCACCTGTGGAACATGCCACTCTTTATCAAGTGTCCATAGTGCCAGATTGGAGTGAACCTCTAGTATCCTTCTTAAGGACGAGAACATTCCCTCCAGACATGACTCTGGCTAGGCAAAGGAGTTTAGAACAAGAAGCCCAGGATTATTCACTCATTGGTGATAATCTATACAAGCGTGGTAAAGATGGTTACCTGAGACTATGTGTCCATGAGAGTGAATATCTCAAAATCTTGGATACTGCTCACCAAGGTGTAGCAGGGGGACACTTTGGACCAGATCGGGTGATCAAGTCAATACTATTTGCGGGCTTTTGGTGGCCAACCCTTCACATGGATGCACATACCTATGTGAAACGGTGTGATGTGTGTCAAAGAACTCAGTATCCTATACGCAAAGATGAGATGCCACTAAAACCTATGATGGGTGGACGTGCATTCTCTAACTGGGGAATAGACTTTGTAGGTCCTATTAATCCCCCAACCAAGGGTTCACATGCTGAATATATCATTGTGGCCACGGATTATCTCACCAAGTGGGTAGAGGTAAAAGCTACGACAAAGAACGATGCTCAGACTACTGCTAAGTTCTTATTTGAGAATTTATTCACTAGATACGGGCTACCCATAGAGCTAGTTAGCGATAGAGGCACTCACTTCTTGAATGAAGTTATTGAAAATCTGCTCCAAGAATTTTTGGTAGTACATAAGAAGTCTGCCCCCTATCACCCTCAAGCTAATGGCCAGGCTGAGAGCACCAATAAGATCTTATGCAATGTACTGACGAAATTAGTGAACAATAAACGCTCTGATTGGGACAAACAGCTACACCATGCTGTTTGGGCATACCGAGTCGCCTACAAAACGGTACTCCAAGCCACCCCCTTTCAGATGGTATTTGGCCAAAATGAAGTGCTACCGTTGGACTTCCTAATACCTACACTGAAAGTAGCACAAGAGCATGAATGGACGGGTCATGAACTCTCCTCTAGACTTTTCGACCTTGAACGATTAGGAGAAACAAGACTGAGGGCGGCTGCAGGGATATATGCAGCTAAGAAACGACAGAAGGCATACTTTGATGCCCATGTTAAGGATAAAGGTTTGAAGGCAGGCGACTTAGTTTTAGTCTACACATTGAAACAACATGCAAGGAAATTAGAGAAGAGAGGCTATGGACCCATGATTATTAACAGAATCTCAACAAGTGGAGCAGTGCAACTAGCCACATTAGAAGGCGACGTTCTCCCGAGCTACATTAGCGGATGCAGGGTCAAGTTGTATCAGGAACCTCTCACAGAGGAAATGCTAAGTCGACTCAATACTGCTAAGAAACACAAAGAAGAAGAAAAGCGAACTCGAGAAGAAGCCCAAGCAGAAGCATTGGAACGCATCCGGAGAATGAAGTTGAGAAGACAGAATAGGGAGCAACCTAGGACGGATGCCTATGCAGATCAAGGATATCATGTGGCTATGTGTGAAGTTTCAGGTATCAGCGCTCAAAGGATAATTGATCGACATCCTTTTATAACCTTAGAGATAGGACAAAGAAAGGGTGCAAGGACTGTAAGAGCCTTGATTGACTCAGGTGCAGCCACTAGTGCGGTTAAATTGTCTTACTGTCAAGAATTGAGATTAACTGTCAATCCTATAGAAGCATATCTCATAGGATTGGGAGGTGTGGAAACACCTTGTATGGGCGAGGTGGATCTTCCCATCTCCATTCAAGACGAAGTGATGATAGTCAAAGTATTAGTGTGTCAAGATGAGGACCTCACTGAGCCTCTTGTCTTGGGTCAGGACTGGATCTATGATCATGCAGTCAACCTAAACCTAAGAAGCGGACTTCTTCAGGTATGGGTAAATCATAGCCGAATTACAGTTGAATTGGAAAAGGAGGCACTCAAGGAACTAGGTAGAACACAAACTCCTGGTCCTTCCAGGGGTGCACATGAAGTTGACAATGCTATTCTTGTCCAAAAATGTATAATGCAGAAAGAGGATTGTCTCAACAAGGGAGTCAAGGATAAGACGGTACTCCCTTCTTTTCCAAAGGTCAGAAGGATGCAGCAGCCAACGGCAGATCAAATACAGAAGAAGCAGAACACTACCTGTACTGGAGGCAAAAAACAAGAGCAAAGGAGATTGTTTCAGCCGATGAAACAAGTATGGAGGCGAAAAGGCGAACACCCTGTTCCCACCAGGCCAACACCACGACCAAAACCTCTTATTAGTAATCAACAGCACGATACTAATAAGAAGCCTTTCATAAGTTCTTCTGCGAAAGTGAAGTCTATTTGGGTACCCAAGAAGTCAATGAAGGCCAGCCCACAATCACGACAAATCTGGGTGCCTAAGGCTTGCTTACGGGCTCAAATAGCTACACCAAGGCCAAACCCTGTACAACATGTTTCACTCACGCGAACATCTGAGGCCCAGTCGTACACATCACACACTAACACGTATTCTTCCATGAGCACAAGTGGAATCACTTGTAAATGGGTTCCTAAAAAGCCCCATTTTTCAAGTAAATACCCTATCACACTCCCCAGAGCCTCCACAAAGTCAAAATCAAAACCTATCCATTGCATTTGGCAACCTAAAACTTGTAATAAACCCCTAGACCCCAGTTGTAGATCCATGCCCACCTACTAACTACGTCACTCTCACACCACATCATTCCACTTAGCTCCTAGGTCTAACCAATCCCTAACTACACACACAAGCACCGAGCATTTACTAACCCACTAATCTCTCCCGAACCTCATGTTAATGTTGTAATGGGGACAAAAACGGTTCTATCTTGTCCTTTACAATGTTAACACATGTTTCTATATTCTCACAGAATCAGGAGGCAAGAAGTAACATGGAAGATACGGCAGGAACTAGCTCCCAGATAGGCACCAGCCCCCAAGTCGTGGATATTGAAAGTCTTCCCGTTGAGGAGGAATTGAAGGAACGCCCTGTAGCATTGAGAGCATTACACGCCATACCGGTTCAGAACCCTCCACAAGGGCACACTATGCCAGTCAGTAAAAACTCTCATTGGTTCAGTGATGTGGCAGGACCCCTAGGTGAAGGCACTTATATGTGGGAGGCCGAGATAGAATTCAATGGGCGCTGGGGACGGTATCACTTTTTCACTAGGGAATTTGAGAGACTGCAGAATAATGAAGGACTGAAACCTATATGGAAGAAGGCAGGACTCTACGAGTACTTCAAATTCCAGTTGCCAAAGCCGGATTTTCTAAGATTCTCTTATTTGATTAGCACCCTTACTCCGAGCAAAGACAAAAAGGGATACAGCTCCTTTGTCCTCCCATCTCTCACAAGGGGCAATGAGCTCAAGCGTTTCAGATTAACTATCAACTTGGTAAGGGAAGCTCTAGACATGAAAGGTATGCATATTCCTACGGAGAAAGAGACTATGGTCCCCGACAATATGAAGAACAGGAATCTGACAAAGTTAAAAGACATGGTGGCAATGACGCCTACAATCGCTATTCATTTGCGAATGGTCATGCAGCACTTTGCATTTCCCGCCCAGGAGAGGTTCACAATGCCACCTAAAAAGATATGGTTTAGTTTATACTTGGCTGATGCCTTTGATTTGACAATCAACATGCCCCACTGGATTATCGACCAAATCCACTTGGCTCATCAAAGGTGGTATAAAAAACAAAAGTCTGTACTGTACGGATGTTGTGCTCTGACCAGGATTGTGTACAGATGTCTTGCATATGATGTACCAGTGCAAAGGGCACTCATTTGGACCAGGGTACAAGAGTTTCAGCGCCGATTATCCTCCGCAGGACCACCATCCAAGAAAATGAGAGGCGCCGTTCAGATGCCCTGCGCACAACCCCGCGGTGCAACATTGACTCCAGAGACCACTCCACGACTTCCAAGGCGGGTGCAACCCTTCACTATCAGATTACCAAGGCACAGCACTGACGGACCTAATCTGGTGTTCCCACCCGTACCAACCGACCTAGAGTTTCCTCACGGATTCACTTTAGAAGACTTAACTGATGAGGAGGTAGCCAGAATCATTGAGGTTGTTAACGCAGAAGTCGAGGCAGAACAAGCTAGTGGACAACAAACTGCTACAGACCAACCCCATCCCAGACAACCAGAAATCGTCGATGTGGAGGGTGAAGAAGAAGAAGGACAAGAGGAGGAACATGATGGACAATCCGAGGAAGAAGAGCAGGAACATGATCAGGAAGCCCTGCAGGTACTTGAAGGTGCCCCCGCTTACACGAAGGCATTGAAGAAGCTCTATGATACCATGAACAGAGTGCAAGAGCAACATAGACTGTCCCTAGCAGCAGGCAAGGCCCTCATGAATCAAATCCTTGAGGAGGAAGGCGTAGACGAGCAATACCGCGCCATGCTTGACATGATATATGAGGCTTTGGGAGTACCTGAAACGGTGCATACCGCCCTTGCACAAGCACGAAGAACGGAACGAAGATATGGCAGACGCCCCCCTCGAGCAGGAAAGCAGATGAATGTACTAGTATCAGAACCACAAGGCACATCCACAACCACGGGCACTGCACACACTGTCCACGATATTGAGGAAACCCATGTATCAAGTGCACCTCTGTCACCCCCGTTGCCACCCCTGCCTCCAACTCCACCACATTCACCTCCCACAACCAGTGTAACCACGACCGTCACCGCCTCAGAGTCCACTACCCAGACTGAAGCACAGACCGTCACACAACCCACACACCCTATCTCCACTTCCTTTGTCTATACGGCCACTGAAACAGTAGTTCCAACTGCGGCCACAGAAAATCTCAACCCCCCGATCACACTTTCGGGCAGTTCGTATTAACAATTGCACACACCACTGTACACTTTCACCACTATCACCGCACCCACAATTCCACTATTCACAATCACTCCCACCACTGCATCCACCATTGATCTTATGGACATCTCCCCCACCTCCGCACCTCTCCCTCCCCCCATGCATCCACCATCTCCCATTCCCCCACCTCCCACTTCACCATTTTCCAGCACCACATCCACACTTCCATTTCCCTTCCCCTTTCCCTTCCCTTCTGCATCCAACCCCCTTCCCGCATCCATCCCTATTAATAATGTATTTAATAATATGTATCAGTGTATGTCGCAACTACAACAGCACTACCAGCATCTTGATAACCAACATACGCGACTCTTTTGAAGTCATGAGGAACTTCAACTACACTTCATGGATCTCGAAAGGGAAAAGCGGCTACTACAACAACAGCATACCACCTTACAGGAACAACACGAACAGTTAGTAGCCAACCCAACCCAGTCAGATGTAGAGGAAAGACAACATATGGATGAATTGCTACACTCCCAGATAACGGAGAATCTCAAACTTAGACGCAACCTAGCCCTCCTACGAAAACACATGTCTACAGCTCTCGAAGAGAATAAAAGGCTGCAGAAACAGAATGAAGAGAACTTGGAAGCAGCCATGGAAGGTTCCCCGCAGGAAATCGACCCAGAAAAATTCAAGGCCATTCCCTCAGAAAATATGAAAACTGTGTTAGAAACTCATGCCGACCTCCTGGAGGCCCATGCAGCGTTAGAACGAGAAACGGATGATCTACTTAAGCAACTGGCAACTCAGCAGGAGTCACCAAGCAAAGCCACAGCCACAGACGACACATCCGAAGAGGTCACAAAACTCACGGCAGAACTCAAAGAATTACGCAGCAAAGTCAGGCAATACGAACGTCAACCCTCCCCCTTATCGAGCCCGAGCCTGAAGATCTAGTGCCAATCGAGATAGAGGAAACTTTCGAAGACCCGTATGTTCCCATGCCTGCACCAGGGGGCAAGCAAACAGAAGAGGGCATGGACACCATAGAGATAGAGGCTCCTGAATGGATGCAGAGGTTAGAGAAAGTGGCCACAACCCATGATGATAGAGTGGCAGTTCAGATAGCATCTATGTCACACTTGGAAGAAGTAGTCATAAAATCGGATTACTTTAGGAATCTCTCCCATCATAGGTGTTTCGGCACATCCGACGATTTGTATGTTCCTTTCTGTGTCTTAATGGCGGATTACAATGCGGAAATCAAGAGTCACACATCAAAAGAACCAACCTCGGCTACACAGTTCGCACCGGACGACATCCCAGCAAGTGCCAAGCAGGGCAATATTCATCAACCGATTTGGAGGATTCGTCTACTGGAAACCTACCCAGAGATGGTAAGAACATGGAATAACATGCCTTTGTACATCAAATACAACCCATGCTACTGTCCTGTCTTTCGAAGCAGGTCATGGCCGGAATACACAAAAATGGTGCTGACAAACAAAGGATGTGAGAAATGGCTCAATTATGTTTACTTAGCACCACCCAAAGGCCAACCTACCATAGGATACATGATCTCGACGATTCGGCATTGGGGGGTCAGGTTTAAAAATGTACCAGATGTCATGGCCCAAATGTGCCTTAAAATTTTTGAACTCATGTTGGTTACCTTCAGGACTTTCAAAAATGTCAAGGAGCCCCATCTGTCAGCTCTTGGATTTAATGAAGGTAATCAGGACCTCGTCTACGACATGAGTGCAACACCATCTATTAATGTTGTATATGCATGGCACGCGCGCATCAAGTATCTACCAGCCTGCTTCAAACAGACGTTTGAAGAAATGTTCGTCACGGGATTCTAGGAATATCATTCAGAAATATTCATTCCCAAACCATCACATTTATTGCAGTTGTTTGCAGTGGAACAAGCTCTTCATTCAGAAAAGTTACGTATACCACATCCAGAGGTTCCCGGGCCGGTAGATTGGGATGCTTTACTCACGGACTTGGCCAAAGGGTTGCGGATTGCAGAACATCACTTAGCACAAGACGTTGTTGAGTACTACATCCAACGGCCCACCCAACAAGGGTCTGTGAGGGATGACAGACGCGAGAGAGGGGGGGGGGTGTTGGAACTGAAGGACTCACTAGGCAAGGAAGCTTAAGAAGGGAGTCAGAAAGAAGAGAAAGTACAAGTAGACAGAGCAGTCAACGAGGATCTGGCAAGTAGGCCAATATTTTTTCAAGACATTTATGCACATAAGAGAGGTGGACACAAGGAGAAGGAGCAAGTAGGGAGCTCCAGGAAATGTATATCAAAATGTTAGAAGAAATCCCTACAACAATAGTGATTTTCATCACTAAAAACCCTTGTAAATACCATTTCACATTTTTGTAGCTCCATTTTGTGCAAGCCAAGGAGTCCTTGAGCTTGAGGAGCTTTAGAAGTATCTACGTGTCAGTTTTCACATTTTTCAGACTTCGTTTGAACCTCCAAATAGGGTAGAGAACCTAATTTTTAACTAGGCCGAACACTAGGTCTGGACAAGGCCAAAACCTAGTCAAAAACTATAAATAGAGCTAGAGAGCTCATTTTTGGGGGTAGCTTGTAATTGAAATGAACTTGTAAGAGCTTTTTGAAAGTAATCTAAGAACTCCATTGCTTCTCACTCTTTGTCTTGCCGTGTGTGCGCGTGTGTGTGTATGTGTGTGCATGCTTGTGTGCTTCTTACTCACGCACTTGTGCCTCCACTTGCTCGTGGTCTTCATACCATCCTCACGTCTTCCCGGATTGACATTAAAGGAGGTGCTACTCATCATTGAGCTACAGATGTCACTGACCAACTTGTAAGCATTGGAGAGGAGATAGAAGAAGAACACATAGTGAGGTAGATCATTAATGGAATCAAGGCTGATGATAAGTGGGAGTCCTTCACGACAACAACGGACCTCTACATGGATATGCAAATACCTGACCTCAACACTTTGATGGGGCAAATCTTCACCCATTAGACAAAGCTCAATAAGAATGGTGATAACTCTAGAGGTAACTAATTGTATACCCTTTATACAGATAAGAATAAAGCTAAGGATAAAGGTAAAAGCAAGAAGCATGAAGAAGAGGCTAGTGCCTCTCAAGCTAATTATGCAAGAAGAGGAAGCGGTGCTAGAGGAAGGGGTAGAGGAGGAAAGCAACGCAGGAGGCGACCCTATAACATTTCACTTTGCAACATTTGTGTACATAACAACCACATCACAAAAGAATGCTTCAAGAATACAAGGAATCAAAGGGGAAGAGGTTTCCGTAGAGGTAGCTATGGGCAATCAAGAGGCAAGTACAACAATGGTGGAGGCAACTACAACCATAACTACAATCAAGGCTACAACAACAACAATTATCAAGCAGGCTTTAGAGGAAGAAGGGTCTACAAAAACTATACTGAAGACCAAGAAGACCCATTACTCATCATGAACATGACATCTAAGCAAGGTAAAGATGATGAGCATGTTTTGTATATTGATTCAGGTTGTTCCAATCATGTGGCTGGAAATGTAGCTCTATTATCAAATCGTGAAGAACCCAAAGGGAACCATGAAGTACAAATAGGTGATGATACTAAACACTTAATCAAGAAAATTGGAAATGTCAAAACATCTGATGGTAGCATGAACCTTTTGAGTAAAGTTTTGTATGTGCCAACTATAACCAAAAACCTAATTAGTGTTGGACATATTGTTGAGAAAGGTTTGTAGGTCATATTCACTAAGCATGGAACATATGTGGAAGACCCCCCAAAAAGGATTCAAAATGGTTGCTAAAGGTGAGAAATCTGGTAGATTATTCACATTTGAGATTGAAGACACAAAGAACATAGCACTATTCAATTATAGAGATCAAATCTTATCTAAGTTAGAAATATGGCACAAAAGGCTAGGACACATAGGAGAAAGAACTCTGAAGCAAATATGCAGGGATCAAAGTGTGCTTGGGATTCCAAATGTGACCAAGCAAGATATGTTATACAAATGTGGAGCATGCCAATTCGGCAAAGCTTAGAGGAAACCATTCAACAGGAAGGGATACATTCATGAAGACTATTTGGAGCTTGTATACACTGATGTGGGGTCCTAGCAAAGATCCATCAATCTCATATTTTAGGTACTATGTGTCATTTATTGATGACTACAGTAGATGGACAATCTTTTATTTCAGGAAGCATAAGGATGAGGTATTTACATGTTTCAAAAAGTACTTGGAACTAGTTGAAAACCAAACAAGAAGGAGCTTGAAGAGGATCAGATCTGATGGAGGTGGTGAGTATTTTTCACATGAAATAGAGGCATAAAACGGGAAGTATCAACAAGATACACTCCTGAGTTAGAAGAAAAACCAGAGTCTTCAAATCAAGCACTAAGGAGATCGCAAAGAGAAAGAAAAAAGCCCATAAGGTATGGATATGATACATCACTAGTCACCAAGCATTCTGTGTATATCACTAAAGACTCTCTGGCAGAAGAGCCTTGTTCATTTGAAGAGGTTAGAAAGAAGAAAGAATGGAGAGAAGCCATGTAGGAAGAAGTAGAAGCACTTCACGAAAACCATACTTGGGATCTAGTTCCCAAGAAGCCACAAGTGAAGGTAATTGGATCCAGGTGGATGTACCAAATCAAAAAGAACTCAAATGGCTCTATAAATAGGTACAAGGAAAGGCTGGTGGCAAAGGGATTTGCCCAAACTCATGGAGTGGAGTATGAAGAAACTTTTTAACCTCTAGCAAAGATGCCAACAATTAGGGTTTTGGGAAGTGTTGCTACTTCGAAAATTTGGATTTTTTTATCAATTAGATATCAAGAATGCATTCCTAAATGGGATATCAAAAGAAGTGTATATGGCACAACCACTAGGTTTTGAAGATGAAGATAAAACAAGTTATGTCACTACAACATATGAAGTGCATACCAACATTCTGCATAGCGATGATCATGCATTGGCGTCAGTATGACCATCGAAAAACTTTAGGAAACCCGCTAGGCAATGTACGCATCGATACATGTGTGTCGGTATGCACGTCGGTATAAGCATTGGTAAAAGTGCTAGTAAATTGCTGGAAACTACAGATGCTTATACCAACGGTCATACTGACGCAGTGTTTTAACCAGTCCCGAGAGCGAAAATTCGACATTCATCGCGTTTTGAAACTCGACCTGCTACTATCGAATTTGGATGCGTGAGCAACATCTCTCTGTTTCTCACTCTTTCTATATCTCTCTCTCTCTATGCACACCTCTCTATTTTTCTAGATATGAAGTTTTGGTAAGTATATCGCACATACTCTAGCACTCTTTTTTCTTTCTTTATATTTTTCCTTTTCTAATATCTTCTCTCTTTAGTTTTGCAAGAGATTTTGGCATCATGTATTTGGTAATTTGACGAAGGACAACTTTAAGTGGATTCTGATGACAACGATGCAAACAATTACATGGATGTAAGTGATTGTTTTGTTTTCAATTGGCATAGATAGATAGAGTGAGAGAGAGAGAGAGATGAAAGAAAAAGAGAGATCTAGAGAGAGAGATGAAAGAAAGAGAGAGATCTAGAGAAACATATATATAGAGAGAGAGAGACAGAGAGAGAGAGGTACATATACATACACACTCACAGATGCATATGCATACACAAATGCATATACATACACAAATACACACATGCATATGCATACACAAATGCATATGCATACACAAATGCATATGCATACACAAATGCATATGCATACACAAATGCATATGCATACACACATGCATATGCATACACAAATGCATATGCATACACACATGCATATGCATACACACATGCATATGCATACACACATGCATATGCATACACACATGCATATGCATACACACATGCATATGCATACACACATGCATATGCATACACAAATGCATAGACATACACAAATGCATATGCATATACATACATGCATACACAAATACACACATGCATATGCAAACACACATGCATATGCATACACACATGCATATGCATACACATGCATATGCATATGCATACACAAATGCATGTGCATACACACATGCATATACATATACATACATGCATACATAAATACACACATGCATATGCATAGGGTTTATATATATATATATATATATATATATATATATATATATATATATATATATATATATATATATATATATATATATATATATATATATATATATATATATATATATATATATATATATATATATATATATATATATATATATATATATATATATATATATATATATATTAACATCTCCATCAGATGGGTTCTCGACGTAGACCTTGGGGAGCGCATGGCCATGATGACTCCAAGATATATCACATACGTGATGGAGCTCCAGTCATGGATGTAGCCGGAAAGTTCATGTGTTGGTGCACTCCACATCTTTTCTCCATAGAGTTTGGACATTCCATCATGTTAAAATGGAGTGAACAAGATAAGGATTCAAAAAATTATATCACACAATCGATATATGAAGATTACCGGCTAGCACCTGGGCATCCTATTGTGAGTTCAGAATGGATTCAGCATACGGCATGCGAGGTGATGTCTCATCGACGATCTGAGGCTCGTGATGCTTTCAGAGTAGGCTTACTGAAGCCTGTATGGTTAGATGTTGAAGAGTGGGAATCAATTCAGGATGAGTAGCAACATACTCCTGATTGATATTGTTAGTAGCGAGATGCGACAGCCACACGTTTAGATACGGTTGGAACGTCACATTTAGGTAGCAGCGGATATGACAGTATGTGCTACCAATTTGTAAGTATCATTTTAATTATTGAATTTGTTTGTGTTAACCACATCATGTATGTTCATCTAACATTTTGCATATTTATATACGAGTTGGCAATGGGTCATCCTCTGACGTGAACCAAAGAAGCTTATAGATATTGTCATGGATTGGCTGCACTGTTGCACAACTTAGAGGGACATGGTGCAATCATTTCATGGGAGAATCTATGATTAGGTAAACTTATAGCTTGGTTTCGTATTTTTAGTTGCTGTTTATAAATGTCATTTCAATTTGTCTCATTTTATGCTTATGCTTTGTTGCAGGATTTTAGGTGTAAATGTTTTGATCCCCTTGCGCATATGTATGGTAGTGCCCTGCCACAATTTTGTATTACACTCCTATGTTGCAATGATGTACCATAATTTTGTATTTGGTTCCTATATGGAAGTGCTTTGTCACATTTTGTATTCATTTCCTATATGGAAGTGCTTTGCCACACTCTTGTACATCTTTCATTTATGGAATACACAACTTTTTGTACATGATTCATGGTTCATTTTTGCTCATATATTATCTTGTTTTGGTTACCATTAGAGTACATATCACATATACTCAGTTTAGGGTTGGGCTGAGTGTTTTATCTTTTGCTAAACAACATCATGGTAATGTTGTTGTAACAAAAGACAACACACTCTGCCCAAAACAAATTTTGGAGATATGGTCTTCAGTATCAGCATCGGTACTCCCAGCAGTCGTCGCTATGTGCATCAGTACTCCCAGTAGAGTCCTCGATATGGGCGTCAGTACTCCCAACAGAGTCATCGATATGAGCGTTGGAACTATCAACACTTATACCGATGATTATACCGATGAATATACCGACGCATATAGCGATGACTATACCGACACTATGTTTCTGACGCGCATATCGACTGCGACACCGACGTCGCAGACAAATTGCACCCGTTCACTTTCCTCGATAATGGCCTCGGTATACCCTTGATATGTTGTAGTGTCTATGCAAGCTAAGGAATGCACTCTATGGTCTCAAGCAAGCTCTTAAACCTTGGAACCATAGGCTTGTTACTTATTTGCAAGACCAAGGGTTTGTGGCAAGCAAGGCAGATTCTTCTTTATTTGTTAAGAAGAACACTTCAGAAGTTATCTACGTATGTGTCTATGTAGATGACATCATTATTATATGGAATGATGGTAATGAAATCAAGCAGGTCAAGGCTCAACTAATGGAAGAATTTAAAATCCGTGATCTTGGTTTATTAACCTACTTTCTTGGCTTAAAGGTTGTGTACATAGATTTTGGTATATTTATCACTCAAAGGAAGTACATACATGATATCTTGGTAAAGTTCAAGATGGAGAACACAAAAAATGTAGGTACTCCTACGGAACTCAACCATAAACTGAGTTCTCATGAAGGTGAACTACTTGATGATGTTACAAGTTATCAACAACTAGTGGTGAGTCTTAATTATGCTACTCTAACAAGAGTAGAAAGTGTTTATGGAGTAAGTACATTGAGTCAGTTTATGCATGCACCAAGGAAGCCTCACATGGAAGCTACAAAAAGGATGCTTAAGTATATAAAAGGTACAATAAATCAAGGGTTGTTCTATCCCTTCACTTTCGACATAGACATAAAGATGTATTATGATGAAGATTGGGATGGCTCCAAGGATGATAGGAGGAGCACTTGAGGGTACCTATCCTTTGCACGTTCAAATATTGTATCATGGTCATCTAAGAAGCAACCAAGTGCCACTTTATCTTCCATAGAAGCAGAATATAGAGGTTTGGCAACTGCAACTCACAAGAAGCTATGTGGCTTAAGCAAGTATGTGTAGATTTGGAGATACACTCTTACACTCCAATAATCTTTGGAGACAACACTAGCTCACTTCATTTGGCTGCTAATCCTATATATCATGCAAGGACTAAGCACATTGAAGTGCACTATCATAATGTAAGGGAGAAATTTCTTAGCAAGGATATTCAACTATCCTATGTGTCAACTCATTTACAATGTGCAGATATACTCACAAAGTCATTGGATGGAACAAAGATGAACAGGTTGAAATTGATGATTAGTTTGCAGAAAATCAAGGGGGAATGAAGACCAAGCATGTTAGGCTTGAGGGGGAGCTGTTGGTGCAATTAAAACCAAGCCCACATACTTCGTTCACTAGCTCATGCTTGATTTATTGGCATAACGTATGCAAGGCTTCATATGATCAACCTCTTGTAGAAATACTTCATATTTATCTTTGTAAAAGTGGTTCACATACATGTGGAGTTAGGAAGCTTTAAAATCATGAATCACTTGGTTTTTTAGTGATGAGGGAATCTATCCTATACTTGAGGATTCACCTTTTAGGTAGATGTTTGAATTTGAATTCAAACTTTGGGTCCAAGTATAACTATAAGAAGAGGATCAAAAAGACCTGTGTGTATCTCAAGCCTATGAGATCATTTTGAAGGAAATTCATTGTGAAGTGAGAGCTTATCTCATACCTCATTCATCTCTCACACATTGAGCAATGTATGATTGCCAATGACATTGTATGTGTATGTGATTCAATACATATATGATCATTACATTTTCATTTCACTTCTCTGTTATAACTCCATCAAAATAGTGATCGTCTCAAAGCTTTTTCTCACTACTTAGTTTCTTATTTTCCATGATTTAAAGCATAATAGATTCAGCATACTGTCTATTATACACCTACAAAATTTCATTAGTGTTGCTTTTGAGGATCGTGAGAGATTAACATATCTTTGCTTATTGGTCTGTTGACTGTTGCAGCCTGTAAATGTCGGGATGATGTTGTGATTTGCTAAACATCTTTCTCTGTGTGTAGTGTATCATTTTTTATGAAGTCACTCATGATTGATAGATTAATAATTTACTTAGAGATCCTCAAAAGGAATTGAGCCAATTGCTATTGTGCTCAGAGAACTATTCAAAACATTGAACATGTGTAGGAACTAAACTAGTAAGTTTTTGTTCTTGTAGCAACTTCCTACCTATCTGTTTTGATCCATTGGTTAGTGGACCATCTTCCAAGAAATATATATGATTATTTGTGATAATTATCTATTCTAAGAGGCTCACTACACTCTCTAGCCATCATTCTTAGCAAGTGTGAAGTGGGATCTAGCAACACCACTTCATCTCTTGCGACTATCCACCATCTCCTCCAACAAAAACCACTTGGATCCCAAATGTCGAAGTATAGGTCTTGGGATCCCATATGTCCCAAGATCCTCGGGATGCCATATTTCCCACACACCATGGATCCCATACTTCCATGGAACTAAAAACCAAGGGATGCCATATGCCCCACACTTAGATGCCATATGTCCAAGATATGACTAAGTGGTCCCATATGTCGCTAGTCCCCCATATTAAAAACAAAAGGGTCATCATATGGAGGGGGTGTTTAGAGTTCCATGCTCCACCATTTTGTCCAAAGCTAGAATCATTCTCATGCAAGCTCATCAATCCCACATGCAAGAGAATTCTCCCAAACTCCATATAAGCAAGGCCTTCCTTCACTCACCATAAGCTCACTCACTCTCGCCCATTGCCAAGAGTGTGCACTCCCTCATTGTGGAGTCATCATGATCCTAGAGCCGCTCATGTAAGTTCTTTTCATATTAATCAAGTTCATTATGTTTTCATTTCTTTTGTTCAATCCTCCTTAATCTAATTAGTGTGTGATTAATAGTAGATTAGGGGTTTCTTATTTCACTTCAACACACTTCATGACATCTTGGAGCACTTGTGTGGCTCCAAGAAAGAGGAAGTGAAGCCCGAGACTGATTTTCCAGGGATGGAGGTAGATGCTCTAGGTGAGCATCAAGCTCTACAAGTCCCTAGAGATAGCATACTAGTCAGAGAGGCTAAATGGAAGCTTAAGGACCTTAAACCGCCCAGATATCATGGCTTCAATAGTATTAGGATTGTTGATGCCATCACATAGAGGCTCAACAAGTGGGAGTTGTGCTTCTGTTTATGCCATATCATGTACAATAGGAATAAAATTCAGCAGGCTACATATAAGCTTATGGATGTCAACCGTAGGTGGTGGCATAAGATAGAACAAGACAAGAAATAGCCCACAACTTGGGAACAATTTAAAGTCTTGTTCTACAGTAACTTTGTAATACTTGACGAGAGTTCTAGAGCACTAGAGACTTGGTTCTTCATCAACAAGAAGAACCAAACCGGTCTAGAGTACTTGGATAAGTACAGAGAAGTACTTCTTAAAGTACGTGATAATATCCTTGAGTTTCTCCAAGTCCATAAGTTTGTCTTGGGACTGAGGGAAGCTATTAGACCTTTTGTGAAGAAGGAGAGATGTCAATTATTGACACAAACCATGGAGATGGTTTTTGTTATACTTTATGGAATAATGGAATGTTATTAGGATTTTAATGTCTTGAGGCTTTTAATGTGATTTGTGTTTTGATTTAGCAGGTGAAGACTCATGAGGGTGTGAGTGCACGTGGAGATATTTTTGAATATATTTAGAAGAGTATTTAGAAGATAGTATTTTAGTTATTTTTTGTAAAAAGTATAGATAAGTTTAGAAATCAACATCATTGTAAAAGTAGTAGATCGCTTGAAATAAAGCAGGTTTTTGTAAACATATGATTTTTGAAGCACCACCCTCATGCATCTTCTATTCAATATGTAATAAAACAATTTACCTATAATTACACATGCTCTGAGTCTACATCTCTACCTGGGTTATCGCCTGAGCAGCAGTTGGAACTTTTGCAAAAAGAACTCCAAAATGCTCAAAAGGAACGTGATGTTGCACTCTAGCAACTGCAAAGTGATGATAATAACCTAGTTAGGGTGGTGAAGGCCATTATTACCACTCAAGAACAAGGCATGCACTCCAAGATTGGTGCCAAAAATTTCCAATTTTTACGATTCAATGGGCAAAAGGATGGTCAATTTGTTCTTTCATGGCTATCCCAATTTGATGATTTTTATTCTAATGAATCATATTCTGAAAGTGAGAAAGTGAAATTCGTTACTAAGTATTTGGTGGGTAAGGCTCAACTATGCTAGAATGCTCTATGCCATAGCACGGACCACCTCACCACATGGGCCACATTTCAAAAAAAGGTCAAGGAGTCTTTGTTTCCTCCTCAGTTCCACTTACATGATCGTCAATCATGGACAACTTTTGGTTGGAAAGATGGAGATAATGTGTCTATCTATACATAACGTTTTTGGCAACAACTACTTCTTATTCATTCACTTGAAACAATTTGTGAAGATACCTTGCAACAAAAGTATGAAGATGATTTGGAGATGGGAATCCAAGAGAATCTCAATACACTATGTCCGATGACCCTTTATGAAGTTATTTCTTTCCCACATGATGCTGAGAAAGATTTTCAAACCATTACCAATTCCATTTGCTTACAACAAATGCATCAACGACAACCACTAATCAAGCCTAATTTTCCTTTTAAGCATACTTTTTCTACTTTTTCTTCTCCTACTTTTTAGTGTCCACCTAGTTTTTAACGCCCACTTACTTCTCAACATCCTTCTCAATCCAAATTTTGTCCAATACCCAGAACAACTACCTTACAAACTACCAAACCTCCAACCCTTCAAACTACGATGATGGATGTTCATCAAAAGAGGCCCCATATCACTTGCTGGTATTGTGGTAAGTTTGTTCATACTAAAGCTAAATGTAGGTTGTAGACTAATGAAATGAAGCCTATCAAGGCTCAAGTACACAACATGGAAACTGTTCATGAAGACACCCAAGTTGATTGGACGGAAGAAGCATTGGAATAGGATCTAAGTACCTTGGAATACTATCCTACTTGTGGTAGATAGATTGAGCAAGATGGCTCATTTTATTCCCATGCAAGAGACGATAGAAGCTCCACAGGTGGCAGAGTTGTTTATCCAGCATGTCTTCAGATTGCATGGGTTACCAACATCCATAGTTTAAGATAAGGATTTCAAAATCATTGGAAACTTCTAGAAGTTTGTATTTGACAAATTGAAAGTGTCATTGAAAATGAGTAGTGGTGATCATCCATATACATATGGTCAGAACAAGAGGTTCAACAAGATTCTATAGGATATGTTGAGGGCATATGTGTTTGAGAGGCAGATAGATTGGGATAATGACTTGCCACAAGTAGAGTTTGCTTATAACAATAGACCTCATAAAGTGATAGGAGTGTCTCCTTTTGAGATGAGCTATGGCATGAATCCCATTGCTCCTAGTACCATATGAATTCCAACGAAAGGTCCTAGTGCTTTGGAGTTCTTAGCGAACCTTCAAGAATGTTTAAAAATAGCTAAAGCCAAGATGCAACAAGTAGCTGATAGGTCAAAAAGAGTATGCTGATAAGAAGAGATCTCCTAGAGTCTTTGAGGAAGGAGATAGAGTTTTTGTTCAGGTGCCAGCTAGATCTACTTCACTATCCATAGGGAAGTGTAGTAAGCTTTCTCCAAGTTTTTGTTGAGCTTGGAAGATAGTTAAGAAGCTTAGTGATGTTACATACCGATTAGAGCTTCCTCTGGATTTCATAGTCCATCGGAAGCTCTGGTTTGCAACTACTTTTACCTCATTGATCATTGACGCCAATGTTGAAGAATCACTCACAAATTTGACATACAGACAGACATAAAGATGAAGAAAGACAAAGTAAAGCAGAAACAAAAACAGTCACAAAATCAAGCCTTAGTGAAGGGAAAAATTCACGACTGTAATATAGTTCATAGAAACTTCCAGAAATACGAGTTTTGAATCTCGGATCAAAATTTATATATATGAGAGAGAAGAAGGGAGCAAGATAGAGAGCGCATAGAACCGGAATAGAATGGCGCATATAGAAACTGAGGATAGTGATATAGAAGATGCCAGAGATTGCGTATGTAGAGATGAATAATAGAACCTGAAGTGTCAGGTATTCATCTGAGAGAGATAGTAAGGAATAACTACTCAGAGTAGGAGAGTTTTCCATAGCTTTGAGCAAAATGAGGCCAAGCTATTTTTGTACACATCTTCTCTAATAGAAAACACATGTTCATGTGGAAGTTTGAGCGCATTCTTTGTATGTGAAGAAATCTGAGTGATTTCATGTTACTGTGAAAGTTAGTTAGCAGTTACAGTTTTCTCAGTAAACATTTTCTAGTACTTATGAGAGTTAGATCTCACAACATAGTGTAACGATTTTTATGAATGATAGCTCATCTTGAAGTTGGGAGTCTGAACTACAAACTGATCAAAAGAGTTTTATGAAACGGGATATGTACATAGTACAAAGTCTGATCGTAAAGGCATCCAGAACTGGCGAAGGATTTTTCTTCAAACTTCAAAAAGAGTTCATTCAGTGAAGGAAGCTCAGGTATTACTTCCTTACTTCAATTATAAACATTTGAAATAATCACAAACAGAATTGCAGTTGATTCCGGTAAGATTACGATGAGAGTCCAATGAAATTCCGGTGGTGTTTCGGTGAGTTCAAAACACAGTTTTGACACAATTAAGTAACGAAAAGATTATCTAACTGTAAGCAAACACGGTAGTGTAAAGTTTGAAGTAAATCAGTTCAGAATTAAAGCTTGAAGGAAATGCGAAGCTTTCTGTAAAAAGAATTTTCAAAGTTCACTAAAACAGTAGTAAAGTTTTCAGGTTTCTAAGCTACTGATGATTATAGAGGTGTTCTAACATCACTTTAGCTTAGTTCTAGTTGAGGCGTGGCAATTTTCCGTAGTCTTGTTAGTAAACAAGCTTTTGCCGCGACATCACATAACCTCAACAAGTGGCATCAAAGGAGAAAGATTCTGAAGAGAAGAAAGGTCCTCAAAGAGTAAACGAAAGTAAAGATACAAGAGAATTTGAAGAATTCTCATAAAGAAAGGTGTAAGCTGAGATGATCAACAACAAACGGAATCAAAGAAGCGTTTTGAAGTAATTCTCAAGGGTAAAGGTTTGTAAAAGGTAAAACCTTTTAACATTATACTCACCGGAAGTAACTGAAACAAGAAGATTATGGCAGATCACATTTCTATTGATAAATTGGATAGAGATAATTATCCCGCATGGGTAATGCGCATGGAAGCCTTACTTATGAGTAAGGACTTAATGATATATGTGACAGGAGAAGAAAAGAAGCCGACTTTCGAAGACGACAGTCAACCAAAGAAAGACGAGTTAGAAGCCTTGAAGTTGTGGCAGAAGAAAGATGCAACGACAAGAGCTTATATCTACAATACCATTACAGATCATCTACTACCGCACATTAGAGGTCTGGAGAAAGCGGAAGACATATGGAGTGCATTGGAAGATCATTTCCAAAATACGACGAAAGCTAGGAAGGCTAGCTTATGGTCAGAGTTTACAACGTTCAAGAAAAAGCAAAGTCAAAGCATTAGTGACTATGTCACTAAGATGAAAGACTTGGCAGACAGTCTTGGATCTATTGATGAAGATATCGAAGATCACAAGTTGATAGCACAAGTGCTTGCAGGATTGAGAGGAGATGAAAGGTGGAAACCTTTTGTACTCTCAACTGAACTTTCTTTAAATGATTTTGTACCAGATGTAAATCAGTTGCTTGGACTAATGTTAACGTTTGAGCAAGATTTGAAGAAAGACGGAGATAAAGGACATAGTTTGGCTATGTATGCAAAGAATAAGAAGAAAGGTGATAAAGGTAAAGAAAAAGATGAAGAAGAGATGTCTACTCAAGCAAATTTTGCAAGAGGAAGAGGTAACGTAAGAAGTAAAAATAGAGGTAATACAAAAGGAAGAGGTAATCAGAAGAAGTCTTGTTGGATCTGTGGACTAAGCAATCATTTGGCTCATGATTGCTGGCATAATTCTCAAGGATCAAGTCAGAATCAGAATAACAATAGCAGAGGCAGAAGCGGAAGATATCAAAGAGTAAGACAAAGCCAAAGAGGCGGATATGGTAGAGGTGGAGCAAAAAGTTGGGGATAGAATCAGTCTCACAACACTACCTACTACAACTATGCAAATGATACGCACAATGATAATCATACAACATTGATGATGAATTCAATAAGTGTGTCAGAGAATGAAGATCTGAAGGTATTCTATATTGACTCTGGTTGTTCAAATCATTTGTCAGGAAATATAGAATTGTTATCAAAACTTGAAGGAGGAATTTCAAATCATACAGTACAAACAGGTGATTACACAAAACATAATGTAAGGTGAATTGGAAAAGTAAAGTGTAAGAATGGAGCTGACCTACTAACAAATGTTTTGTATGTTCCAACAATCCCGAAGAATCTGATCAGCGTGGGTTAGATAGTAAAAAAAGGTTTTCAAGTCAGGTTTACAAATGAAGGAGTATTTGTTGAAGATCCAGAGAAAGGATACAAACAAATTGTTCATGGTAAAAAGGAAGGTAGACTTTTTACTCTTAAAGTACAAGGGAATGTTGGTCAAGCCTTGATCACACATGGTGATGAGGTATTTACAGAGTTAGACCTCTGGCATAAGAGGTTAGGACATTTTAATGAAACAAGAATCAAAAGTATGGTGGAGAAACAATCCGTGAGAGGATCACCAAATATGAAGAATCAACATATGATTCACAAGTGCGAAGCCTGTCAGATGGGAAAAGCCCACAGGTTACCATTTCAGAAAAATGGTTACAAACAAGATGGTGTGCTAGAACTCATACATACAGATGTATGGGGACTGACAAAAGAAGGATCTATCAGCGACTCAAGGTATTATGTTCTTTTAATTGATGATGCAACAAGATGGATAACTCTTTATGTTTTGAAAGGGAAGTCAGAAGTGTTTGGAGCTTTCAGGCATTTTCATGCGTATGCTGAAAGACTTACAGGACAGAAACTCAAAAGACTTAGGTCTGATGGAGGAGGAGAATATTTTTCTCGAGAGTTCAATGATTATTTATGGAATGCAGGTATCAAAAGAGAAATAACTTGCAGGTATACACCGCAACAAAATGGAGTAGCATAAAGAAGAAACCGAACTCTAGTTGAGTTTGCAAGAGCAATGCTAAAGGAGAAGAATTGTCCAAATTATCTTTGGGTTGAGGCTCTAAATACAGCTACATATCTGGTAAATAGATTACCATGTACAACTTTAAATAGAATGACCCCTTATGAAGCTTGGTGGGGTAAGAAACCAACACTTGATCATTGTAAAGTGTTTGGATCAATAGCTTATGCTTATGTACCATCACAACTAAGACATAAGCTTGAACCAAAAGGTGAAAAATACGTGTTCATCGGATATGATGAAAAGCAGATGGGTTATAGACTATGGAGTCCTCTAACCAAATAGTTTATTGTTTCCTGAGATGTGACATTTGATGAAGGAAAAAGCTGGTATACAGATAAAGAGCATAGTGTTGAAACACTTGAAGAAGAGATAAGAAGAATTGAAAAAGGTAAATCACATATGTAGGTAAATGGAGATGAAGATCATATGCAAGCAAGTACGTCCAGGATCGGATCAGGTATGAGAAACGAAGATGGACCAAGATTTGATGACGATGTGTATTCAGATACACATGAAGAATATGAGCTAAGAAGGTCAAACAGAGTAAGGAAACAACCAACAAGGTATTCCTATGACACTTCTTATTTGACTCAGAAAAACTATGCTTACTTAGTAAAGGAAGATGAAGAACCTCAGAATTACAGTGAAGCAAAAGGTAAGAAACAATGGGAAGAAGCAATGAAGGAAGAGTTCAATGCGCTGGAACAGAACAAGACTTGGGAACTTGTTCCAAAACCAAATGATATGAAACTGATTGCAAATAAATGGGTTTACAAACTTGCAGATGGAAGGATAGCCAGATACAAAGCTATACTGGTGGTCAAAGGCTATGCTCAGACACATGGCATAGATTATGATGAGACATTCAGTCCGGTGGCAAAGATGTCAACCATAAGGACATTGATTGCTATAGAAACATCAAAAGGATGGAAGCTAAGTAAATTGAATATCAAGAATGCATTTCTGAATGGATATATATCAGATGAAGTCTACATGGAACAACCTGAAGGGTTTGTAAGTTCTAGTTACCCAAATCATGTTTGCAAATTAAGAAGAGCTCTCTATGGATTGAAGCAAGCTCCAAGAGCTTCGAAGTATAGACTTGTGAAGTATCTCAATGACCTTGGATACCAAATTTCAAAGGCTGATGCAAGTCTACTCGTTAAGAGAACAGATGAAGGTATGATCTACATTTGTATTTATGTAGATGACATTATAATCACACGAACCTCAGATGAAGGAATCAAGGAGGTAAAGAGATTTCTTGAAAAAGAATTCAAGATCAGTGATCTAGGAAAGTTATCATACTTTCTTGGAATGGAAGTTACATATACAGATCATGGTGTATATGTTTCGCAAGAAAGGTATCTCCTAAACTTACTGAAGAAGTTTAACATGGAGAATTGTAGAGAAGCTTCAACACCGCTTGAAGTCAATCATAAACTCAGAAAATATGGAGGTGTAGAGTTTAAAGATATAAGAAAGTATCAATCTTTAGTGGGAAGCTTGATTTATGCTACGCTAACAAGACCAGATCTTAGTTATGCAATAGTAGTTCTCTCACAGTTTATGCATTGTCCGAATTAGGATCAACATTGGGTTGCAGGACAAAGAGTTCTTAGATATATCAAAAGAACTATAAAAGAAGGATTGTATTATCCTTTTACGTCAGATATAAAGCTAAGAGCATACAGTGACTTAGACTCGGCAGGAAGTCAAGATGACAGAAGGTCAACACATGGGTATATGATATACCTAGGAGATAAGCTTGTAAGCTGGTGTTCGAAGAAGCAGCATACAGTGGCTTTATCATCAACAGAAGCAGAATACAAAGGACTTGTGGAAGCAGCTAAAGAAGTGATATGGATGCATACCTTGTTCAAAAGCATGGGTATTGATCAAGGTATACCTATCATACATGGAGATAATATGAGCTCGTTGTATCTTGCAGCAAATCCAGTATTTCATGCAAGAACAAAACACATAGAGATTCAATATCATTTCCTCAGGGAAAAGGTAATGGAAAAAGAGATTGAAATAGTATACACATCTACGAAAGATCAGATTGCAGATATTCTGACAAAGAGCTTGGATGGAGTAAAGACAAGAAGATTCAAAGAAATGGCAGGTATAAAAGAAAAGAAGAATATATGAAAGATCAGAGAATGCAAATTAGTGATTGAGGGGGAGCTGTTGAAGAATCACTCACAAATTTGACATACAGACAGACATAAAGATGAAGAAAGACAAAGTAAAGCAGAAACAAAAACTGTCAAAAAATCAAGCCTTAGTGAAGGGACAAATTCACGACTATAATATTGTTCATAGAAACTTCCAGAAATATGAGTTTTGAATCTCGGATCAAAATGTATATATATGAGAGAGAAGAAGGGAGTAAGATAGAGAGCACATAGAACCGGAATAGAATGATGCATATAGAAACTGAGGATAGTGATATAGAAGATGCCAAAGATTGCGTATGTAGAGATGAATAATAGAACCTGAAGTGTCGGGTATTCATGAGAGATGGTAAGGAATAACTACTCAGAGTAGGAGAGTTTTCCATAGCTTTGAGCAAAATGAAGCCAAGCTATTTCTGTACACATCTTCTCTAATAGAAAACACATGTTCATGTGGAAGTTTGAGCGCATTCTTTGTATGTGAAGAAATCTGAGTGATTTCATGTTACTGTGAAAGCTAGTTAACAATTAGAGTTTTCTTTGTAAACATTTTCCGGTACTTCTGAGAGTTAGATCTCACAGCATAGTGTAAAGATTTTTATGAGTGATAGCTCATCTTGAAGCTAGGAGTTTGAGCTACAAATTTATCAAAATAGTTTTATGAAACGGGATATGTACACAGTACAAAGTCTGACCGTAAAGGCATCCAAAACTGGCGAAGAATTTTTCTTCAAACTTTAGAAAGAGTTCATTCAGTGAAGGAAGCTCAGGTATCACTTCCTTACTTCAATTATAACCATTTGAAGTAATCACAAACATAATTGCAGTTGATTCTAGTAAGATTACGGTGACAGTCCAGTGAAATTCCGGTGGTGTTTCGGTGAGTTTAAAACAGAGTTTTGACATAGTTAAGTAACAAAAAGATTATCTAACTGTAAGCAAACACAGTAGTGTAAATTTTGAAGTAAATCAGTTCAGAATTAAAGCTTGAAGGAAATGCGAAGCTTTTTGGAAAGTGAATTTTTGAAGTTCACCAAAACAGTAGTAAAGTTTTTAGGTTTCTAAGGTACTGATGATTATAGAGGTGTTCTAACATCACTTTAGCTTAGTTCTAGTTGAGGCGTGGCAATTTTTTGCAGTCTTGTTAGTAAACAAGCTTTTGCGGCGACATCACATAACCTCAATAGACAATGATATTTAGAAGACAGAGAGATTGTTAGACATTGGTCTACAGAGACCACCTCATGTGTGTGTGGGACAAGGGCCGGCAATAGCCAAGGTCCCAAGCTCGGGAGATATCCTAAGATATTCAATGGTATTGCTGATGAGTGTTTCATGATGGCCACATGGTGGCACTAGACCATTCCTTATATTTTCGTTTTGGATACACGGGGATATAATGGATCGGAGGAGAGTGGCACACACATCTTTCACGAGTATTTGATTTTTAAGCTTACAATGTGCTTACAAAAATGTGCTTTATTAACAAAATTTTCACTTTCTAAACAATCCACTTCTTTCTTACAAAATCATCATTTTCTAAGTGATCTACTATTTTTACAAAACATTATCTAAAATGCTATCTTTTAAGTGTCTTCAAAAATGTCTAAATAAATCCATATGCATTCATGCCCTCATGATTCGTAACCCACTAAATCAAAGCACAATCACATTAAAAACCTCAAGACATTAAGATCCATATAACATTCCATTGGGTATGTGGCTGGACATAGTCTATGAGAGTGAAGAGAATGAAATGACTCAAACCAAATGAACTAGCTATAAGGGGACTTTCAGGCCTTCTTGCTCTATTCTTGAGTGTCCTCTCTTGCTTCTTTTGTAGCCAAATTACCATGAGCTCTCATGATGATTTTGAGAGGTCTTCTCCATAACTTCTCCACTACTTTGGACAGCCACTCCTCTTACAGTTCAGTTTTTGGATTTGATTCTCTTTTGATTGATTCTCTTTTGGCCTCCACTACTTGCTGAAGTAAGTGCTTCCATTTTTCATTTTTTGTATTTTCCTTGTATTTGAAGAAAATCCTTTTTGCCAAAATATATACGACCTTACTTCTTTATTTTTAACACTCCCCCTCAAGCTCACATGTGAGCTTGCACCTTCAGCCATATCCTGCAAGTTGATTTCATCCTTGAACCTCTTTAGCTTAGAAGCATCTAAGGACTTTGTAAACATGTCTGCAACCTGCTCATTAGTTCTAATGAACTTTATATCCACATCCTTGCTCAAAGCTTTTTCTCGAACATAATGATAATGCACTTCTATGTGCTTGCTTCGTGCATGATGTTGGAACAAACCAATCACAAATTGGTGATTATAAAGAACTTAAAGGAAGTCAATGATCAGTTTGAAGTGAAAGAAGTTACTTGTGAAAGTGAAGAAGATTTCAGAATGATAGCTTGTATACATATGTACATTACAATTGGAAATTCTTGTAATTTAAGTAGAAATAATCCTTAAGATGATAAGAAGTAATGTAATAGATGCGGGATAAGTCTAAAACCATATGTATATAAGTCAATGATGTATAGAAATAAGAAGGAGAGTCATTTGAAGACGTGTCATAGAGATAGATGTGTAGAGAGTCTTTCTCAGAAAATTAGCGACGCGTTTTTCTCTGAGTTCTCTCAGTCTGATCATGTGGATCAGAAATCATTTTGTACACATCTAATCTCAAAGCTAATAAAGCTATGTTCAGAATTTTATGATCCAATTCCATTCCTACTGTGAGTATGATCAATAGAAACATTGGTATGTAGAATCTGTAGATAGACTTCTCAAAGTCGCGCATTTTTTTGTGTCAATGTTTTGCTTAGATCTCAGTGCATAGTGTAAAGCTTTTAATGAGTGAGCATTCAAAATCTAAGTTAGAAGGTAAGGAAGCTATGGCTAAAAGCATTTAGCAAAATGGGATATTTGCTGTGAGAAATCAACTAAAGAAGTTGACCATGTCAAAGTCGCCATTTCTGGAAGATAGTTTTTGACATATCTTTGATCTTAAGGATCAAATTGAAGTTTTAATGATTCTTTTGAAGGTCTAATGATTGATATGATTGCACAAAGATAGCGTGGAGGTATGTATATCTTTAGATTGAAGAAATCTGAAGATATGTGCACGTAATGAAGTCAATCTTTCAAGCAGACTTCTTGAAGAAGGAAAATTCTCACTCAAAGAACTGTTCATGAATGATTTGGTAAATCAAAGTAATATTTGTGAAAAGTTTGGTCTATAACTGATATAGAGGTGCTCTTAGATCAGTATACATCAAGTCTTTGGAGATTAAGAGGTCTCCAACAGTAGTATCAGAGCTGAAGCTGTAATACAAGTGAAGTAAAGGCATTGGAAGTCCCGACTACTGGAGATATTGAAGCTCCTTCTAATTGAAGGTGGACAAGGACAAATTCTTGCAGATAATTTGCAGAAGTACAAAGTACGAGTTCAAAGGATTAAAAAGTATTGAAGCTTCATATCAAAGGTACACTTTACTATCATAAATCATAGTAATTGAAGACACAGAAGATCAAAGATGGGAGAAAGCTTGCAGATTGATAAGCTAGATAGGGAGAGCTATCCAGCTTGGTCCATGAGGATGGAGGCACACCTCATGAGCAAAGATTTGATGGCATTCATTACAGGAGAAGAAGAAAAGGCTGAGTTTGTAGATCCTAGTATTCCAACTAGGGAAGAGCTTGCAGATTTGAAGACTTGGATGAGAAAGGATGCTCAAGCTAGGAGCATCATTTACATGGCTGTAAATGATTATCTTCTACCTCACATCAGAGGATTAGAAAGTGCAACAGATGTGTGGAATGCTTTGGAAGAGCATTTCCAAAACACAACCAAGTCAAGGAAGTCCTCACTTTGGGCTGAGTTCACAACTTTCAAGAAGAAGAGTTCACAATCAATTTTTGATTATGTGGCAAGGATGAAAGATATTGCAGATAGCTTGGGAGCTATAGATGAAGACATTGAAGAGGATACGTTGGTAAGGCAAATACTTACAGGTCTGAGAGGAGATGAGAAGTGGAAGCCTTTCATATTGTCCATAGAATTGTCACTAGATCACTTTACTCTTGATCTTAATCAATTTCTAGGACACATGCTAACTTTTGAGTAGGACATTAAGGGAGACAATGATAGGAGTGCAAGCCAAGCTATGTACTCCAAGGACAAGAAAAAGAATGGCAAAGGGAAGCAGTCAACTGATGATGAAGGAACCTCAAGTCAAGCTAACTTTACAAACGGAAAGATGAACTTCAGAGGTAAAGGAAGAGGAGGTAAGAACAAAGATAATACTAAAGCTTGTGGGATTTTGACAGAATCAATCATTTGGCAAATGATTGTTGGTATAACAATCAAAATGGTGGAAGTAATAACGAGAGTTTCAATCAAAGAGGTAGAGGAGGCAGAAACCAAAGAGGCAACTTCAGAGGAAGAGGTGGTAGGACATCTTATGCTAGAGGAGGTAAAAGAAGTTTTCAATCTCAGTCCTACAAGAACAATTATTATAATTATGCATGAGATCAAAAGGATGACATGACTCTCATCTTGAATGCAACTCATGAAGCAGTAGGAGAAGACCAAAGGGTGTTTTATAATGACTCAGGATGTAGCAATCATCTGAGTGGCAATATATCACTGATGACTGATATGGAAGCAAAGGTGAATGGACATACAGTTCAAACAGGTGACAATACCAAGCATAAAGTGGAGAGCATTGGATCAGTGAAGACAAAGAGTGGAAGTACACTTTTGAGCAAGGTACTTTATGTTCCTACTATTCCTAAAAAACTAATAAGTGTAGGGCAAATTGTGGAGAAAGGATATGAAGTCAGATTTAGAAATGATGGTGTTTTTGTGCAAGATCCAAATCAGGGATATAGAAACATTATTGTAGGTAAAAAGGAAGGAAGGTTGTTTACTCTCAAGGTCCAAGGTAATGTGGGACATGCTTTAATTACTTATGGAAGTCAAAAGATGTCTGAATTAGATGTATGGCATAAAAGATTAGGTCATTTCAATGAGAGAGCTATAAAGCAAAAGTCAAGGAATGATGTGGTGCTTGGTTTGCCAAATGTTGAAGGGCAACATATGGTGTACAAGTGTGAAGCTTGTGAATTAGGTAAAGCACACAAGAGTTCATACAATAAATCAGGATATAAGTATTCAAATATGCTTGAATTGGTTCATACAGATGTGTGGGGTCCTTCAAGGGATTACAACATAAATGGATCCAGATATTATGTGTTGTTTGTTGATGGTGCAACCAGATGGATTACTTTATCTGTAATCAAGGACAAATAAGAAGTGTTCAAGACATTCAAGCATTATCATGCTTATGTAGAAAGGATTACAGGACAAAAGCTCAAGAGGTTGAGATCAGATGGAGGGGGAGAGTATTTCTCTAAAGAGTTCGATGATTATTTGTCGAATGCAGGTATAAAGAGAGAAGTAACTTGCACGTACTCTCCTCAGTAGAATGGAGTTGTAGAGAGAAGAAATAGAACTCTTATAGAGTTTGCAAGAGCAATGATGAAGGAAAAGAATTGTCCAAATTACTTATGGGCAGAAGCTATCAACACTGCAACATACCTTGTGAATAAGCTACCTTGTAAAGCATTGGAGGGAAGAACTCCTTGTGAAGCATGGTGGGGTAAGAAACCTACTCTTGATCATTGTAAGGTGTTTGGATGTTTAGCATATGCTTATGTTCCTTCACAATTGAGACATAAGCTAGAACCCAAAGCAGAGAAGTATGTGTTTATTGGGTATGATGATAGACAGATGGGTTACAAATTGTGGTGTCCATCTACAAAGCAATTTCTTGTTACCAAAGATGTTACATTTGATGAGCAAAGCACATGGTATACAGGGTCAACAAATGATTATGCAGATGAAAAAGAAATACAAAGAAAAGGGAAGACAAAAGTAAGTATATATGAAGAAGATATTGATGATGTTGATTGTAAAAGTAAATTGCAAAATAATATTGAAGATGGGCCAAGATTTGATCCAGAATCAAATGTGGCTGAGACTTCAAGAAGTGCAGATGTTAGAAGATCCTCAAGGGAAAGAAAAGAGCCTATCAGGTATAGTTATGATACATCTTTTCTAACAACAAAAGATTATGCTTATATTGTGAAGATAGAAGAGGAACCAATCACATATGAAGCTAAAGCTAAACAAAATTGGGAGAAGGTAATGCAAGAAGAGTATGATGCTTTACTTGAAAATGAAACCTGGGAGTTGGTGCCAAGACCAAAGAATCAGAAAGTCATTGGATGTAAGTGGGTGGATAAAACAAAAAGATTTGCAGATGGTAAGGTATCTAGATACAAGGCTAGACTTGTGGTCAAAGGTTATGCCCAAACTTATGGGGTAGATTATGATGAAACCTTTAGTCCTGTTGCTAAGATGTCTACAATTAGATCATTGATTGCTATTGCAGCTTGTAAAGGACAGAAGTTATCACAATTAGATGTGAAGAATGCATTTTTGAATGGATACATTGCAGATGAAGTGAACATGGAGCAACCAGAAGGCTTTATGGATTCAATTGGATCAGATTATGTGTGTAAGCTTAAGAGAGCTTTGTATGGGTTGAAGCAGGCCCCAAGAGCATGGAATTACAGGCTTGTTAAGTTCTTGAATGAATATGGATTTCAAGCATCAAAGGAAGATAGTACCTTGCTAGTGAAGGCAAGTGAAAATGGATACATATACATGTGTATTTATTTTGATGACATTATTGTCACAGGTACGGATGTTCAAGGAATCAATGAGCTTAAGAAACAGATAGAGAAGGAATTTAAGATAAGTAATTTTGGAAACTTATCTTATGTCTTAGGAATGCAGATTGTGTATACTCAACATGGAGTATATGTTACACAAGAGAGGTACTTGAAGAATCTTCTGGTCAAATTCAACATGGAGGATTGCAAGTCTTCAAGCACACCATTGTAGGTAAATCATAAGTTAAGCAGGTATGGAGGTGAAGAATTCATGAAGAAATATCAGAGTTTGGTAGGTAGTTTAATCTATGCTACCTTGACAAGGCTAGATTTATCATATGCAGTAGGTGTGTTATCACAATTTATGCATTGTCCAAAGAAGACTCATTGGATTGCAGCTCAAAGGGTACTCAGATATATCAAAGGAACCCTAAATGAAGGTTTCTATTATGGATTTACTTCTGATACAAGAATCAAAATGTTTACTGATGCAGATTGGGCACGTGATTCAGATGATAGAAGGTCTACTCATGGGTATCTATGTTATATTGGAGATAAGTTAGTTTCTTGGTGCTCAAAGAAGCAACATATAGTTGCTTTTTCATCCACAGAGGCTGAGCATAAAGGCATGGTAGAGGCTGGAAAGGAAGTAATATGGTTAAAGACCTTGTTGAAGAGTTTTGGAACTGATCAGGGTACTCCAATTATTTTTGGAGACAATATGAGTTCATTATATTTGGCAGCTAACCCTGTTTTTCATGCCAGGACCAAGCATATAGAGATTCAGTATCATTTCTTGAGAGAAAAGGTACTTGATAAAGAGATTGAATTGATGTATACTCCAACAAAAGAACAAGTTGCAAATATGATGACAAAAAGCTTGGATGGACCTAAGCTACAGAGATTCAAAGAGATGGCAAGAGTGAAGAAGAATGGAATAATCACAATTAGTGATTGAGGGGGAGCTATTGGAACAAACCAATCACAAATTGGTGATTATAAAGAACTTGAAGGAAGTCAATGATCAGTTTGAAGTGAAAGAAGTTACTTGAGAAAGTGAAGAAGATTTCAGAATGATAGCTTGTATACATATGTACATTATAGTTGGAAATTCTTGCAATCTGAGTAGAAATAATCCTTAGGATGATAAGAAGTAATGCAATAGACGTGGGATAAGTCTAAAACCATATGTATATAAGTCAATTATGTATAGAAATAAGAAGGAGAGTCATTTGAAGACAAGTGTCATAGAGATAGATGTGTAGAGAGTCTTTCTCAGAAAATTAGCGATGAGTTTTTCTCTGAGTTCTCTCAGTCTGATCATGTGGATCAGAAATCCTTCTGTACACATCTAATCTCAAATCTAATAAAGCTATGTTCAGAATTTTATGATCCAATTCCTTTCCTACTGTGAGTATGATCAATAGGAACATTGGTATGTAGAATCTGCAGATAAACTTCTCAGAGTCGCACATTTGTTCATGTCAATGTTTTGCTTAGATCTCAGTGCATAGTGTAAATTTTTTAATGAGTGAGCATTCAAAATCTAAGTTAGAAGGTAAGGAAGCTATGGCTAAAATCATTTAGCAAAACGGGATCTGTGCTATGAGAAATCAACTTAAGAAGTCGACTATGTCAAAGTCGCCATTTCTAGAAGATAGTTTTTGACATATCTTTGATCTTAAGGATCAAATTGAAGTTTTAATGATTCTTTTGAAGCAGTAATGATTGATATGATTGCGCAAAGGTAGCGTGGAGGTATGTATATCTTTAGATTGAAGAAATCGAAAGATATGTGCAAGTAATGAAGTCAATCTTTCAAGCAGACTTCTTGAAGAAAGAAAATTCTCACTTAGAGAACTGTTCATGAATGATTTGGTAAATCAAAGTAATATTTGTGTAAATTTTGGTCTATAACTGATATAGAGGTGCTCTTAGATCAGTATAGATCAAGTCTCTGCAGATTAAGAGATCTCCAACAGTGGTATCAGAGCTGAAGGTGTGATACAAGTGAAGTAAAGGCATTGGAAGTCCTGACTGCTGCAGATATTGAAGTTCCTTGTAATTGAAGGTGGACAAGGACAAATTCTTGCAGATAATTTGAAGAAGTGCAAAGTACGAGTTCAAAGGATAAAAAAGGATTGAAGCTTCATATCAAAGGTACACTTTACTATCATAAATCATAGTAATTGCAGACACAAAAGATCAAAGATGGGAGAAAGCTTGCAGATTGATAAGCTAGATAGGGAGAACTATCCAGCTTGGTCCATAAGGATGGAGGCACACCTCATGAGCAAAGATTTGATGGCATTCATTACAGGAGAAGAAGAAAAGCCTGAGTTTGTAGATCTTAGTATTCCAACTAGGGAAGAGCTTGCAGATTTGAAGACTTGGATGAGAAAGGATGCTCAAGCTAGAGGCATCATTTACATGGCTGTAAATGATTATCTTCTACCTCACATCAGAGGATTAGAAAGTGCAACAGATGTGTGGAATGCTTTGGAAGAGCATTTCCAAAACACAACCAAGTCAAGGAAGTCCTCACTTTGGGCTGAGTTCACAACTTTCAAGAAGAAGAGTTCACAATCAATTTTTGATTTTGTGGCAAGGATGAAAGATATTGCAGATAGCTTGGGAGCTGTAGATGAAGACATTGAAGAGGATAAGTTGGTAAGGCAAATACTTACAGGTCTGAGAGGAGATGAGAAGTGGAAGCCTTTCATATTGTCCATAGAGTTGTCACTAGATCACTTTACTCCTGATTTTAATCAATTGCTAGGACACATGCTAACTTTTGAGTAGGAAATTAAGGGAGACAATGATAGGAGTGCAAGCCAAGCTATGTACTCCAAGGAAAAGAAAAAGAATGGCAAAGGGAAGCAGTCAGCTGATGATGAAGGAACCTCAAGTCAAGCTAACTTTACAAAAGGAAAGATGAACTTCAGAGGTAAAGGAAGAGGAGGTAAGAACAAAGAAAATACTAAAGCTTGATGGATTTGTGGCAGAATCAATCATTTGGCAAATGATTGTTGGTATAAAAATCAAAATGGTGGAAGTAATAACCAGAGTTTCAATCAAAGAGGTAGAGGAGGCAGAAACCAAAGAGGCAGTTTCAGAGGAAGAGGTGGTAGGACATCTTATGCTAGAGGAGGTGGAAGAAGTTTTCAATCTCAGTCCTACAACAACAATTATTATAATTATGCATGAGATCAAAAGGATGACATGACTCTCATCTTGAATGCAACTCATGAAGCAGTAGGAGAAGACCAAAGGGTGTTTTATATTGACTAAGGATGTAGCAATCATCTGAGTGGCAATATATCACTGATGACTGATATGGAAGCAAAGGTGAATGGACATACAGTTCAAACATGTGACAATACCAAGCATAAAGTGAAGAGCATTGGATCAGTGAAGACAAAGAGTGGAAGTACACTTTTGAGCAAGGTACTTTATGTTCCTACTATTCCTAAAAATCTAATAAGTGTAGGGCAAATTGTGGAGAAAGGATATGAAGTCAGATTCACAAATGATGGTGTTTTTGTGCAAGATCCAAATCAAGGATATAGAAACATGATTGCAGGTAAAAAGGAAGGAAGTTTGTTTACTCTCAAGGTCCAAGGTAATGTGGGACATGCTTTATTTACTTATGGAAGTCAAAAGATGTTTGAATTAGACCTATGGCATAAAAGATTAGGTCATTTCAATGAGAGAGCTATAAAGGAAATGTCAAGGAATGATGTGGTGCTTGGTTTGCCAAAAGTTAAAGGGCAACATATGGTGTACAAGTGTGAAGCTTGTCAATTAGGTAAAGCACACAAGAGCTCATACAATAAATCAGGATATAAGTATTCAAATATGCTTGAATTGGTTCATACAGATGTGTGGGGTCCTTCAAGGGATTACAGCATAAATGGATCCAGATATTATGTGTTGTTTGTTGATGATGCAACCAAATGGATTACTTTATATGTAATCAAGGACAAATCAGAAGTGTTCAAGACATTCAAGCATTATCATGCTTATGAAAAAACAATTACAGGACAAAAGTTCAAGAGGTTGAGATCAGATAGAGGGGGATGCGTCTGATATTCTAGGGATCATCATGCATGAGTACTCAGAGATGCTTGATGATGAGCTAGATTATACGATCCAGATGCTTACCCAGCGATCAGAGGAGGGCTTTTCTGCAGCTCCACATGCAGAAATACAACTATCTGCTCATAGGTATGTTTTGTATTCATAAACTTTTTTAATGATATTATAACACATATTTTTATTTATTTTTATCTATCTATTTTCAAGATGCCTATACCACCTCCAAATCATCATAGTAGAGCAGAGTTGCCTATGAGGACATGCATATGCACCTTAGGGCTAGAGTGCAATATAGAGCCAGAGGGGAACATTGTGTACATAGGGAATGGATTGGAGTTCAAGAGAAGAATGCGGGCATTATGTGACTCTTACCTACACCTTGTCCACTTACCGTGGAAGTAAGTATAAATTTTACATATAAATTGAAATAAATATCTTATGTTTTATGTACATGATTTTTTTAATTCTTGTAGTGAGCATTATGAGAGGGATAAAAACTACGTACTTAGTTCACTTGAGATAGAGTTTGGGATAGGATGGTCGCATAAGTGGTGTCTAAGAGAGATGTGGACACTTTATGGCTCATCGTCACGATAATGCACGGTACGCATTGCTTTTATGTATATATATGTGGATATGAGTATGTGTGTTTATGTATGTATGTATGTATATGAGAGAGAGAGAGAGATAAAAGAGTGAGACTAGAGGTACAAATACATGCATACACACACCTATACATCATACATGCACATTTACACACATATACACATACATGCACATTTATACATACACACACATACATGCACATTTTTACACACACATCACATGCATGCAGTTACACACATATAATGAATACACATAGACATATACACATACTCACATACACATACACATACACATGCATAATCATATGTACACACACATAGACTCATATAATCATATTTACATGCATATATACATATACACATGCATATATACACACACACAACACATGCATATGCACATATAGAAACACATACATACACACATGCATGCACACTGATATATATATATATATATATATATATATATATATATATATATATATATATATATATATATATATATATATATATATATATATATATATATATATATATATATATATATATATATATATATATATACTTAGATATCTATATATATATAAATAAATACATAAATAAATCCTATTTCAAAAATCCTAATTTGAAAACACTAATTTTGAAATGAGGGTTTTTAAACCCCTAATTTAATAACTCTAATTCAGCCTTTTAGCCATATGATTGAAGTATATGCACTCATTGCATCTATTCCTCCAATGTCCTACTAGAGAGATGTCTCTCCTCCCAACATTTATGCCTCTATATATAGCTACTCGAATCAATGAGGATCATAATATATATAAAGATATATACACATCATCTAGATACACACACATAAATATAAAATGGAGTGGATACATTATGCATCACACATACATGCCTAAATGCACACATAAATATATATATACATGCATACATATTTACATGTACACATTTACACAGACACATATACATATATACATGTACACATAACATATACATGCCTACATGCACAAATGTATACTTATATATGCATACACAAATATAAACACTTGCATATATTACATGAATACATAAATATTTTACATAAATGCATATGCATATATACACATATGCATACTAACACATGTGTACATATATCACACACATGCACACACATGCATATACATGAAATACATATATATATGCATACTAACATATGTATACATATAATACACATGAATACACACACATATGCATAAATACATTATAAAAATTTGCTCCTCGAAGATAAAGCTATATATAAAATAATTAGGCATACCCCTGAGCTTCATGTTCTAACTTAAAAGAACATGATTTCATCTCTTTTCTACCTGTTTGAATGTACGAAATGAAATTTCTTAGATACCAACAATAGTTCCTACGTAACCAAGTTCGCCATCTATAAGGTTCGTTTCTTTTGAGCTAGCACGTGATAGTTGCTTAAAAGAAGCAACAATACTAGAATCCTCTATTTTATGTAAAAAGTCAATGGCTTTGATTCTAAATATGCTGTCCAAAAGGCAACATATTAGTGAACATTCCAGCCTACAAAAGAAATTAGATTAGTAAATAGAAATTAATATACATATATGAAAAAAATAAAATATTATTAAAATAAAATTACCTTTCGTTCACGACCGATCATTAACTCTCTCTGCTCATCTGAGATTTCTTCATTATTTGCATTGGAGCGTTGCAAATGACTATATAGCCAATCCATGAAAGAAGATATATCTATAATCTCATTATTATCGAGATTACGTCTATATCTTTTGTTTCTTCGCCTTTTGCGTCGGAGATTTTGAAGTTCCTGTTCGTACTCGCTAATGAATGGTTGCATGCATTCCCTATTATATGCTACAAAAGTAGAAACATCATTTTTTTCTTGAAATGTAAATAAAAATGGAACTCCCTTACTTGATAATACCTCATCTGTTATTTTTGAAGAAGACTCGTTGGTCCATGCACATGGAGCTTCTTCATGAACTCTTTCAAGGTACGCACTAACGTAATCCATGCACTCTTCAAGCATCCAACCCTTTGCCATGGATCCTTCTAGTTTCGCTCTTTGTCGCACATAACCTTTTAATATTCCCATAAATCACTCGACCCAAAACATCCATCGAGTGTTGACAACACAGGAAATCTAAATTTCATCTACAAGATGGACTAACAAATGAACCTGAATATCAAAAAATGAAGTAGCAAGTCCTTTCTCCATCAAACATAGTAGCTCTTTGCATTCACATTTTTTTTTTGTGGGATCGAGTTTTTGTCAATCTCTTTTGATGTAATCCACCTATACATATTATAAAAGAAATTATAAAGAAGTTAATTAAAAAATGAAAGATATCCAATATTCATACATATTAAATATAAAACTATCATAATTACCTTATAAGCGATCCAAGACGATAGATCACATCTCGTACTCCTTTTGTTGTACATCCATCGATAACCAAAGGTAAAATATGTTTCAAAAAGTTATGCCAGACATGGGTCTTTAACTTAGATAAGCTCTTATCATCCATAGTAAACATGTTTTTAAAAGATGCTCCATATCATGTAGGAGTCCTAATCAATTGAATTCTATTGTTGATAGTCTATATCTCTTTTGTTGTAAGTACCCAAGGAGCAGGTGCATAAGTCCTTTCCTATAGATGTCTATCAGAAACTGGCCATAACTTTGGTTTTGATATTTGATCTTTCAAATCATTCCTTGATGCTATGGTATCTTTTAGTCCAAGAAGATGCTGCCATAGTGAATAACCAATATTCTTATATATATGCATAGGATCAAGAAGATGACATACTTTTAAATCTTTCCAATACTCCAAAGAATACCATATTGATATGTTCTTTGCGAGTGCCAATTTTCCTTTACCTCTCTTCACATACTCATCATCTTCCTTATCACTGAAGATTTCTGATTGTGGATCTATCAGAGGTCCATCTGTCCATTTTTTATACCAATCCATAGGCATCATAGGTTTTGGATACTGACCTATTCCAAGATTTCCATTAAAATTTATCGCTTCTCTTTTAGATCTTAAGGGATGATCATCAGGAAAGAATCGTTGATGTCGAAGAAAAATATTTTTGTTGAGATTCTTACTATAGATTGATTTCAACCAATCACCACAATATGGACAAGCTTTATAACCCTTAGTAGATATTCCTCCATCATGAAAACGATAAAAATATAATTAGATTAAATCATATTTATATATATGCATATTGAATTAAAAAATTACATCAATACCTGAACAAACACCATATCTTGGAAAATCATGAATAGTCCAAGCCACAATACCACAAACCGTAATATGTCTTTCATTGATGCTTTTTGATACATTAATGAAATTAATACCTCTCCATAGCTCTTGGAGATCGTCAATGAAAGGAGCAAGATATATATTCATATCTTTAACTTGTCTTTTTCCTGAGATCAAAAGTGAAAGCATTAAATGTTCCTTTTTAATGCTAAGATATGGCGGAAGATTGTAGTTTATGACTACCACTAGCCATGTTGAACATTTACTGGATTTTATGGAGAATGGATAAACCCCATCTAATGCAACTCCTAACGTTAGATTCTGTGAATTTTGTGTAAATTCAGGCCATATATATAAAAGCAACACTATCATGAGGAATTTTGATTATTCCATCAGTACTTTTATGATCATGTCCCCATGTCAAAAGCTTTGATAATTCGGGGCTTTGAAACATATGTCTAGTATGTGGAGCCAATGGAAAATGCCTCAATACCTTTTTTGGAATTTTACCTTCTTCTTCCTTATATCGAGGAGATTGACATTTTGGACGTGTGAAAGAGTCTGCATACTCAACTCTATATAAAATACAATCGTTAGGACATGCATGTATACATTGATAATCTATACCAAGATTGTTGATTATCTTCTTCATTTCATCATGTGAGGTAGGAAGAATATTTTGACTTGGTAAAAGCTTTTCACATAATAACCTGTAAAATTCATCAAAGAAAGATATATTAGAAAACGTAAATAAATAAATCCACACACACACACACACACACACACACACACACACACACACATATATATATATATATATATATATATATATATATATATATATATATATATATATATATATATATATATATATATATATATATGCATATAATTTTATACATGTGTATGCTTATGTGTATGTGTATATGTATATATGTACGTATATGTGTTTTATAGGTGTATATGTATGTATATATACGTATGCGTATATGTATGCATATACACCTATAAAACACATATATGTATATGTATGTGTGTATACATGTGTATGTATGTATGTATGTATGTGTATATATGTATGAATGTGTATGTATGTATATGTATGTATGTATGCATGTGTAGCTGTGTATATTTGATTTCACTTTAATTTTTTTTTTGTATATTGTGGTTTGCAGATTTTCATATCTAGACCATTGAATCATCTAGCGGTTTCCCAATTTATACTCAATCTATTATCTGTCTTGCTAAGTTGTTTACAAATATTAAGTATCAGTTACCTATAAAGGTATTAAGTCGTCAGTAAAATGGGAGGATCAAATTTATCGCAAATATTTTGAAAGATGCATGAATAGTTTTAAAGGATGGGCGGACAAAAAGTTTTCATTCAATGCAAGTTCTTGTTCTTACCTTAGCTAAAGTAAGAATAAAAACCTACATTGAATGAATAGTTTTTTTTCTGCCCATCCTTTAAAATTATTTTTCCATCCTTCAAAATCTTTAAGATAATTTTGTTCTCCCATTTTATTGACGACTTAATACCTGCATAGCGAATTGATACTTAATATTTGTATGCAAAAGAGTTAGTAGCATAGGTACTAGGTCGACTAAAATAGGAGAAACATATGTATCAAGAAGATTCTAAAGGTTGGGTGGATAATTCTAAAGGCTAGATGGACTAAACATCTTCATTCCATACACATATGTATAATTTGACCTTACTCTCATAACATGTGTATGTGTGTACATGTTTTTAACTGTTTTTGTATATTGTGGTTTGCAAATTTTCATATCTAGACCATTGAATCGTCTCGTGGTTTCGCATTTTATAGTCAATCTATTACCTGTCTTGCTAACTTGTTTACAAATATTAAGTATCAGTTACCTATGAAGTTATTAAGCCATATGTAAAATGGGAGGATCAAATTTATCGCGAATATTTTGAAAGATGCATTAATAGTTTTAAAAGATGGGCGGACAAAGAGTGTCCATTCAATGCAAGTTCTTGTTCTTACCTTATCTAAAGTAAGAATAAAAACTTGCATTGAATGTACACTTTTTTTCCGCCCATCCTTTAAAATTATTTTTCCATCCTTCAAAATCTTCGAGTTAAATTTGCTCCTCCCATTTTACATATGACTTAATACTTGCATAGCTAACTGGTACTTAATATTTGTATTCAAAAGAGTTAGCAACACAGGTATAAGGTCGACTAAAATAGGAGAAACATATGTGTCAAGAAGATTCTAAAGGTTAGGTGGACAATTCTAAAGGCTAGATGGACAAAACATCTTCATTCGATATAGGTATGTATAATTTGACCTTACTCTCATAACATGTGTACGTGCGTATATGTGTGTATGTTTATATGTGTGTATACATTAATGTATATTATGTGTATGTTTATATATGCATATATATATATATATATATATATATATATATATATATATATATATATATATATATATATATATATATATATATATATATATATATATATGCATATATATATATATATATATATATATATATATATATATATATATATATATATATATATGCATATATATATATACATATATATATATATATATATATATATATATATATATATATATATATATATATATATATATATATATATATATATATATATATATATATATATATATATATATATAGAAAATTGAAAATTATACCTTAATAGTGTCAAAACAGATAGATTACTCCATTCAAAACGATTTTGAAGATTGAGAATAAGTAAGCTTGCACTTAGTCATGTGAAACGAGTTCCTTCATATACATGCTTTAGACATTCCTCTCAAAGATATTTCTCATTTTTAGAAATATCCATGCTCTCACTGTCATTTTGATACCAATCCTCAATAAAATCTGCCATGCCATCATCTTCATCATTGTTGCATAAATCTTGTACTTTATCTTCTTTTGAATATAGATCTTTCAACCTTGCATATTCCATAAGATCACTTTTGGGTAGCCTCCTCATAGAAGCTTCTGATAAATGAGGTCTCACTAGCAATTGTGAATGGTTTGGAGGAATATCATTAACATCATAAGTTAAAATCTACACATATAAATAAAATTCATTAGTATTCCATAAATGAATAAAAAGTAAACTTTAAACATAAAATTAAATATATAAGTTATTAAATATGGATAGGAAATTTTTATTCTCTCTATCTAAAAGGTGCTCTTGGAGGTCCACGCCATCCATAATTCACTAATAGTTCATCAGTAGCATGTAATGTAGTAATAGCATTGACAACTATGTATCTTGATACATCTCTACTCATGTATGGTGATTCATGACTATTTTCATGCTCCTCAAATGTGCAATTAGTCCTTGAAATATTATGTTACTCTCGACTACTATTTATTAAACCTACTATATTTCCATAGTGTGTAAGGTCTTCCATTGATATATAATCTTTTAATTTCTACATGTAAAATCCTTCTACTAGTAAGGGAGGCTGCATTCAAGCATATTCCATAAGTACTCATGCTTTGAACATAACGTGAAAGTCAATGCCAATCTCCCCATCCATATATAGGACCACAAAATGACATATGAGTGACTTCAGAGTTCAGAGGCACATACAAATCATCTACAATAAAGAGACCACGACCAGCATTAGTAATAGTGGACGGAGCAATCATATAGCGATTACACCAAAAGTTGAAAACCTCTCCATCTAAAGAAAGTGGTCCTCTATTCCATCCTCCATATCTTCTTCTATCATATGTTTGTAGTAGAGAATGATCACGAGCTAGCAATCGATAATCTCCAGCCCTTTCAATCTCTAAACCAGGAGGTAGAGGACTTCACTAATAGTTCATCACCAGCATGTAATGTAGTAATAGCATTGACAACTATGTATCTTGATACATCTCTACTCATGTATGGTGATTCATGACTATTTTCATGCTCCTCAAATGTGCAATTAGTCCTTGAACTATTATGTTACTCTCGACTACTATTTATTAAACTTGCTATATTTCCATAGTGTGTAAGGTCTTCCATTGATATATAATCTTTTAATTTCTACATGTAAAATCCTTCTACTAGTAAGGGAGGCTGCGTTCAAGCATATTCCATAAGTACTCATGCTTTGAACATAACGTGAAAGTCGATGCCAATCTCCCCATCCATATATAGGACCACAAAATGACATATGAGTGACTTCAGAGTTCAGAGGCACATACAAATCATCTACAATAAAGAGACCACGACCAGCATTAGTAATAGTGGACGCAGCAATCATAAGCGATTACACCAAAAGTTGAAAACCTCTCCATCTAAAGAAAGTGGTCCTCTATTCCATCCTCCATATCTTCTTCTATCATATGTTTGTAGTAGAGAATGATCACGAGCTAGCAATGGATAATCTCCAGCCCTTTCAATCTCTAAACCAGGAGGTAGAGGACTTCTAGAAACCTCTGCTTGTAATTGATGAACAACAAGTCCATGACATGTACGAGGTATATTAACATTATAAAAAAAATTATCATCATCATCATCATCGAGCAAGTATTCGTGTATATCAATAGTAATTTGATTTTGTATATGGTATTTAAATAAAATAATGACATTAATTTATATAAAAAATACATATCCAAGCATTATCACGTTGACTAGGTGATGGTGCACGCTCAAAAGTACCATACTGTGCCTCATATTCAATACATTCCAATCGTGGTCTTTGATACGTGCCATAGCAAGAGATACACAAACATATAATTTGCTCTTGATACTAAACTTCATCATAATTCCTATCGGAGGACACATGTGAAGTTGTTGCATTGATAGGAGGTGGTGGAGTACCCTCTGATTGATCAGAATCTGATTATAATAAGAAACAAAAAAATATATAAGTTATGCATCAATCAAATATATTTAAAATCAAATGTTTGATATACTTACAATATTTAGTCGTTGTACGATGAGGAGACTGTGGTGAAGTTCCATCTGATTGATCAAAATCTACAAATAATGGTATTTGATATTAATAATCTGATTATTTACATACATAAACATTCACATATACATATTTACACATGGACACATATTCACATATACACATTTATACATATACACATATTCCTATATACACAAATACACATTATTCTGGGATAAATGCATGTATTTTGTATGAATGAGCATATATGCATGCATGTGTGTGTACGTATATATGTGGATATGTATATGTGTGTTTATGTTATATGTATGTATATGTGTATATGTATGCAAATATGTATGCGTATATGTTTGCACATATATGTGTATGTGGGTATGTGTATGTGTATGTGTGTGTATATATGTGTATGTATTCTGATTTTTTGTTTTTGTGTATGAGATTAAATTAACAGGAGATATTGTATGGTGGAAAAAAATAAGAGGCAACCTAACATACCACCTCAGATGTGGCAGTTTCTTTGTAGACAACTATGTCTTCAGGAGTCATTTGCTCAGCGGAAGGTATACAAATTAATAGTATCTATTTGTAATTTTTATATATTTTAATAATTTTTTACATTTAATTTATGTATTTCTTTTTTCTTAAATAAACAGGTTGCTGCAAAGAAGAGAGTTGAGTCGGGCCATACATCGCACCTAGGCCAAATGGGCCATCATGGTTTTGTAGCCACATTTGTAAGTATATGTGTTATTGTGAGTATTTTTTTATTTAAGTTAAAATGCAAGAAACTAATCTTTTTTATTTGTTTCAATGCAGCAAAAGGATTATGGCCGATATCCTACGAAACATGAGATCCAATATGCTACACATTTTGGATATCGAGGTTTGAGTGAGTATATGCGAGATTATGGCCGATATCCTACGAAACATGAGATACAGTATGCTACACATTTTGGATATCGGTGTTTGAGTGAGTATATGCGAGATCATCCAGATAACTTTGTGAGTATTATTAAATTTTATACAAGTATTTTATTTTTATGAATGGTTTAATTGTTTTACTTATTTATGTTTGTTATATGTAACATAGTAGTATTATGGAGAGGCAGATATGGATGAGGTGGAGAGACAGACACAGGAGGGACGATACCCATCATCACATGGTGATCATGATGATGAGGATGAGGATGATCATGATGATGATGATGATGATGATGATCATGATGATGATGATTAGAATTCTTGATTATGACATTGAATTATATGTATTTACATTGATATATATATATATATATATATATATATATATATATATATATATATATATATATATATATATATATATATATATATATATATATATATATATATATATATATATATATATATATATATATTATCTATATATTTTTCATTTCAATTATGTGTTGAATTATGTGTATCGTATTAAGTAATGAAAAGTTTTGTTCTATTGATTGTTATTATTGTTTATATTAAGCATGCGTTCTACTACTTTAATTATATAATTCATTCATATGTGTGTGCATAAGTGTATATGTATGTGTGTGTATATGTATGTATGTGCATGTGTATGTGTGTGTATATGTATGTATGTGCATGTGCATGTGTAAGTGTATATGTGTGTATACGAGTATGTGCATGTGCATGTGTATGTGTGTGTATATGTATGTGCATGTATATGTGTAACTCTATGTGTACATGTGTGTATGTGCATGTATATGTGTATATGTATGTATGTGCATGTATGTGTGCATGTGTATATGTGTGTGTACATATGTGCATATATATGTGTATGTGTGTGGATATATACATATGTGCATATGTATGTGTATGTGTATAAACATATACAAATGTATGTATATGCATGTGTATATGTATGAAACATGCATGTGCTTGTGGATGCATTTCCATTTGCATCCATGTGCATGCATGTGAATGTGCATGCATGTGGATGTGCATATACATGTATTTAAGAATATTTTAATGTGTGTATGTGTATATATATATGCAATAATGCATGCATCTAAGTCTTTTTATGTGGTTGTAGAAATGTTTGTGCATATGCATGTGTATGTGTGTGTATGTGTAAGTGTGTGTGCACATCTATCTGTGTGTATATATGTGTGTGTATGTGCATGTGTATATGTGTATATGTGTGAATGTGTGTGCATCTTCATCATGTATAAGTGCATATGTGCATATCAATAAGTGTGAGTATGCTATCTAATGAAAATAACACAATTCAAATGATATACAAAGAATGGAAATCGTACTTACAATAGTTAGCCATACTTTTTGCTTGGTTAGCTTCTTGAATAACCTGCAAAAGAGAGAGAGAGAGAGAGAGGAGAGAGAGAGAGAGAGAGAGAGAGAGAATTCAAAGAGAGAAAGATGTAGAAAGAGAGAAACAGGGACAGAGAGAGACAATAAGATAGAGCTTAGGCAAAACAACAATTCTGCATATACTTGTTTCAGCTCGTAAGCGTAGTGTGATTGTGAACGTTGGAGAGCTCTTCAACTAGATGCGTGAAAATGCCAATCGAAGAGCCTTCAACGTTTTAACTTTTTACCGTCAACTGACCATCGTGTAAGCGATGGTGTGTCGTGAAAACCACTCGAATTAGTGTCGCATAAGCGACATTTTTTAGCGTTGCCTATGTGATGCTTTTTTAACCTGTCGCGTTAGTGATGCTCTATGCGAGTCTTGCACACCCTATCGCACCACACGTCCAAAAAACATCCTTTGGCTGGTCGTTTAATCGATGGTCCGTGTGCGATGCTCCTTGCGACGCATTTTGCAATTTTATAGCGATGAAATTGTGTCGCCTTAACCGTCGCAATGTGCCTGTATTCCTTGTACTGCTAAAAGATCGGGGGTAAGCGTTGGATAGCTAAACGTATTTCTCACTGCATAGTTTTTATCTTAGATGATTCCAATTGAACTCATTAGCTCTCTAAGATAATTAAATTCCCTCAAAAGGAATTTCATCAATTGTTACTCTACTCTGAGCACTGAGCAAAAGAACCAGCAGGTGTGTGGACTATAATAGCAAGTTTTGGGACACTAGCATTCAAGCATCAACTCCAAAGTACATAGGTACTTTCTTGGTGTCATTTGCAAGCTAGACAGGCCTACTATCAAATTCTGAAGTGTATTAGGGCAAGTACAAAGCCGATTTTAGCAGTACCACCTCACTTCCTTGAGGTATCCATCCATCACTTCCAATAGTGGTATTAGAGCAAGTTGAGGTAAAATGGGAGATGGTTTCCCTTATTTCATTGATAAATTGGATAGGAATAATTATCCAGCATGAAGCTTGAGGACGAAGACCTATCTACAAGGAAGGAGTCTCTATGGATACATATTAGGAGATGAGGAGATGTCGATATTCAGAAGCAAAGGTCAACCTACAAGAGAGGAGCTAGAAAGACTTAACTCATGGTGTGCCGAAGATGCTTTAGATACATCATATCTACTTAACTCTATTTTTGACTTCCTTCCTCCTCACATTAGGAATTGCAAAAATTCCCAACAGACTTGGTATACTCTATCTTCATACTTTTCTTCAAATAGAAGAGCTAGGAAAAATCAATTGTGGATGGAGTTTACTACTCAAAGGAAGCAACCTAAGTAGAATGTTTCAGAGGATGTGACCAAAGTAAAGGATATGGCTGATGAATTGGCAAGCATAGGAGAGGAGATTTAAGAGGAGCAAATAGTGAGACAAATAATCAATGGCATCAAGGCAGATGATAAGTGGGAATCTTTCACAATTGCCATGGATCTTTATATGGATATGCAAATCCATGATCTTACCACACTCATGGGGCAAATCTTCACCCATGAAGCCAAGCTCAACAAAAATGGTGAACCATCAAGAGGTAACAGTTCTTCTGCCCTCTATACAGATAAAGGAAATTTTAAGGATAAAGGAAAGAGCAAGAAAGTTGAAGATGAAGGTACTACTTCTCAAGCTAACTATGCAGAGAGAGGTAGGAATTCAAAAGGAAGGGCAGACGAGGTAAGCAAGGTAGGGGGAGACCTTTCAACTCTTCCACATGCAATATATGTGGACTCTCTAATCACACAACAAATGCGTGCTATATGAACTTCAAGAACCAGAGAGGAAGAGGATTTCAAAGAGGTGGCTACTCAAAATCAAGAGGAAGATTCAACCATAATCAAGGATACAACCATGGCTACAACAACAATTACAAAAACAATCATCAAGGAGGATACAAATCAAGAAAATACTTCAACAACTATATAGAGGATCAAGAAGATTCTCTTCTCATTATGAACATGACTTCAAAACAAGGTATGAATGATGAGCACCTCTTGTATATTGACTCACATTGTTCAAACCATGTAGCAGGCAATGTAGCTCTCCTTTTTTATCTTGAGGAGCCCAAAGGAAAGCATCAAGTGCAGATAGATGATGATACGAAGCATTCAGTTGTCAAGGTAGGAAACGTGAAAACTTCTGATGGGAGTAGGAATTTGTTGAGTAGAGTTCTTTATGTACCTACTATCACACAGAATTTGATGAGTGTTGGACATATAGCGGAAAAGGGTTTGGAGGTTAGGTTCAATAAATTTGGAGCGCTTGTGGAGGACCCTTAACATGGATTCAAAAGGATTTCAATCCAACCAAGCCATAATGAGATCACAAAGAGAGAGTAAGAAGCCAATCAGATATGGGTATGATACTTCATTAGTCACTAAGCATTCTATTTATCTTGCTAAGGATTCATCACTTGAAGAACCTTCTTGATATGAAGAAGAAAGTACCAAAGCAGAATGTAAGGAAGCTATGGATGAAGAAATAGAAGCACTCCAAGAGAATGACACTTGGGAGCTAGTACCCAAGAAAGCATCAATGAAGGTAACTAGTTCTAGGTGGATTTACAAAATCAAAAGGAACTCAGATGGATCCATAAACAAGTATAAAACTAGACTTGCGGCTATGGGTTTTGCACAAACCCAAGGAGTAGATTATGAAGAAACTTTCTCACCTGTGGATAAGATGCCAACCATTAGAGTATTGGTAAGTGTAGCTGCATCTAGGAATTGGAATATCTATCAACTAGATGTGAAAAATGCTTTTCTCAATGGGTGTATTTCAGAGGAGGTTTACACGGCTCAACCTCCTAGCTATGAAGACCCGAACAAGTTAAATCATGTATGCAAATTGAACAAAGCTCTTTATGGTTTGAACCAGGTAGCTAGGGCATGGAAACATAGGTTAACAACCTATCTTCACGACCAAGGATTCATGATGAGCAAGGAAGATTGTTCTCTATTTGTCAAGAAGAATAATTCAAAAATGATATATTTATGTATATATCTTGATGAAATCATCTTTTCATAGGTAGTGATGCCAATGGCATCAAACAAATAAAAAATCAAATGATGCATGAGTTCAAAATCAGTGAACTAGGGTTTTTGAAATTTTTTCTTGGACTTGAGTTGGTATACACTAACTTTGGAATCTACATCACTCAAAGGAAATATGTGCAGGACATGTTGAAGAAGTTTCACTTGGAGAATGCAAAAGTTGCTAGCATGCCTATGGAGGTGAATCATAAATTGAGTGCCCTTGAAGGTGATTTGCTTGAAAACATTGCAGGTTACCAAAGCATAGTTGGGAGTTTAAACTATGCAACATTAACACAGATTGACATATGTTATGGATTAAGTGCTCTGAGCCAATTCATGCATGAACCTAGAGCACCTCACTTGGATAAACCTGTTTCATGGTCTTTAACACTAGTGTTGTACCTGGACACTTTAGTGTCCTGAAAAAGAGTCAATGTTTGATGAATTTTTTTGATTACTAGAAGAAACCATTTATAAATGTAACTATGCAACATGTTGTCATAAGGGTTGAATATTTCTAGAAAAATATAGTTTTTATTAAAGGATATAAAAATTAATATTTATTCACTAATTTTATGATGCTAATTTCAATACTGGCACAGAAATTACAGTGTTGTAAGTTAGAGGTTTTTTTTATTAAAATCATGATCTTGTTATTTTCATTGGTCTAAATGCAATAAAATCTTTTATTTTAAATATGCCAACATTTTTCTATCGACAATTAGAGATTTGTAATGAATTTTACTAGGTTTATGGCATAAAATGAAGCTCATTTGTGATATGACAGTCTTATCATCTATGAATTATTTTGCAAAGTGATGGTATGAACATGCATCATTGTTTGTTATCAAAATACTATTTGATATTATTACAACTAGAAATAGTTTTTTGACAACCTTAGGAGTTGAATTTCTATGTCGTTTCTTCAAGTTAAACAATACCACTGTTTTTCTACGGTAAGAAAAGGTCATTTTATGAGGAAATATTGCATATGCTACATGATTAAAGTTAACATGCTAGTTTTTTCTATATAAAATACTTTATAATGCTTATAGAATTATTTTGATTCATAATTTATACCTTATATCATTTAGAAAACCTAATTTTTTAGGATGAAATTTTGTTCTCGGTAGAGAGGATTATGGCCATTCAATGAAATATTGAGATTTTTAGTGGTATGTGAGATACATACAAAATTCTTGGTTCAAAGACATGTAGCATATCTTTATTCTACTATATGATGGTTTTTGAGATAAAACAAAAACCATTTTAGTGTTTTTATGAATCAATATCATATAGAAGGCTGCTAAAGTGTATAACTATATAATGAGCACCCTATATTGTACTAATTTTTTTATTATAAAAAAGATTTTTCTAGTTCCCAAGACTTGTCGTAAATGATTATATGACAATAAATTAACATTAGAAAAATGATTCCAATAGGAGGAAAATTCTTTTTATGGAGATATTTCTTGCTTCTCATATATAAGCTTACAGAAAAACTGCTTTTCTCAACCATATTCAATCATTTGTATATTTTGAGTTATCAAAAAAGGTTCTTTTTTAAAATATATATTTTTTATGGAGCATCTAGGTATAGATCTTTATGGGGCTTTAAGGTTATTTCAAAATTCTATTTGATTAGTATGTGTGATTTTTTTTATTTATTAGAAAAAAGGACACTATAGTGTCCTGTTTTGGTACAACACTAGTGTTAAAGAAGCAACCAACTGTTGCTCTATCTTCAACAGAGGTTGAATACAAGGGATTAGCAAATGTCACACACGAAGCTATTTGGATTAGATTGCTCTACTCAGATTTGGGACTTCACACTCATTCATCAATGATCTTTGGTGATAATACTAGTTCTTTGCATCTTGCAGCCAACCCCATTTATCATGCAAGAACCAAGCATAAAGAAGTGCACTATCACTATTTTAGAGAGAAACTCTTGATCAAAGAGATTCAATTAGCATATGTATCTACAAATTTGTAGTGTGCTAATTTGTTAACGAAAGCACTTGATGGTACTAAATGTTGTAGGTTCAAAACCATGATTGGATTGCAGGGTATACAAGAATATTGATGAGGCAATGCAAGCCAAGATGTTTGGCTTGAGGGGAAGCTATTGGTGCAAATGTGCAAGTCTTCACATTTGGCTTAGCATGGAAGACTATATGTGGAAGCATTTGATGGATCATGTGAACCTTAGCTTGTAACATTTGATCATTTACCATTGTAAAATGTTTGTAACTTGAGAGAATCTTGTAAAACCATATATCTCGTGGAGTTAGGAGAAGTATGAGCTATGAATCTCATTTGATGGAAAAAATCCTAAATTAGAGGAGTCACTTTTAGTTGAAGCCAAGTTTGAAATTTAAATTCACACTTAGATGAAAACACTTAGAAAAATGCTTGTAAAAAACTCATAGTTATGTGGCTCCATTGAGAGCTCCTCCTTTGATCATTTGTAGGATTTGAGTAGCTTACGCCATAGCTTACTCACTCCACCATCATTGACCATCATTACAATGCCAATGATCTTGTATAAGCATGTGTTATAATACATATAGTTCATTGATCATCTCTGTCTACTTCTCTACTTTGACTACTCAGAACAATGAACCTTCTCTCATCATATCACAGTGAATTGTCAACCATTTTGAATGATCTATAGCTTGTTAGAACCAGCTTGCAGTATGATTTATGCTCTCAAAGTTCCAAAGTATTTTGTTGAGCCATTTGGGAGAAAACGATGTCGACGTGCTCAGTGGTCACCTACAGATTAGTCCCAAAAAAATCGGAGGTAAGCTTAGGATTGCTAGGCTTATTTCTCAGTGCAAAGTTTATTATTTTAGATGATTCCACTTCAAGTTATTATCTATCTAAGCTAATTTAATTCCCTCAAAAGGAATGTAATCAATTTTTACTGTACTGTGAGCACTATGCAAAAGAACGAGTAGGTGTGTGGACTAAAATAGCAAGTTTTGTGACACGAGCAACTCATGAGGCCGAGGCTCGGATTTTTTTTTTGGCCGAGGCTCGTCGCATAAGCGACGCTAAACCGGAAGCGTCGCTAGTAGCGTCGCAGGTTAGCGACGCACTTAAGGACGATGGCAAACTGCAGAGCGTCGCATATGCGACGCTCTGGAATGTAAAAAAAAAATTCAATTCTCCCGGCACATTTGTGCCGGGCCTTGAACGCGAGGAAGAACACAGACCGAGAGAGAGAGAGAGACATACAGCGCGCGAGAGGGAGAGAGAGAAGCGAGACATACACAAGGTATGCGCACACACACACTCACACACACACATATACACGCATAGACACACACACACATACGCAGACACACACACATACACACAAATACACACATAGACACACATACACAAGATGCGCACACACATACACACACATAGACGCTCACACACATACACACACATATACACTCACAGACACATACACACATAATGATGCATCCACACACATACACATGCATACACACATAGACACACATATACACACACACACATATGCATACACACACACACATAGAGAGACATACACACACATACACATACATGCATACACATACACACATAAACACATACACACACATAGACACATACACACATAAACACATACACACTCATAGGTACACACACATACACATAGACACACACACATATAGTATATACACACACATGCACACATAGACACATACACACATACACATGCATACACACACATACACATGCATACACACATACAGACACATATACACACACATACACACACATATATGCATACACACACATAGAGAGACATACACACATAAACACATACATGCATACATTTGCATACATAATGCATATGCATATGCATATAATGTACATACATACTTACATGCATACATAATGCACATGCATAGATACATACACACACACAGATACATACACACATAGACACATACACACACATGAACACATACATACTCATAGATACACACACATACACACACAGACACACATACACATAGACGCGCACACACATACACACACATAGACACTCACACACATACACACACATATACACATAGACACATACACACATAATGATGCATCCACACACATACACATGCATACACACATAGACACACATATACACACACACACATATGCATACACACACACATAGAGAGACATACACACACATACACATACATGCATACACATACACACATAAACACATACACACACATAGACACAAACACACATAAACACATACACACTCATAGGTACACACACATACACATAGACACACACACATATAGTATATACACACACATGCACACATAGACACATACACACATACACATGCATACACACACATACACATGCATACACACATACAGACACATATACACACACATACACACACATATATGCATACACACACATAGAGAGACATACACACATAAACACATACATGCATACATTTGCATACATAATGCATATGCATATGCATATAATGTACATACATACTTACATGCATACATAATGCACATGCATAGATACATACACACACACAGATACATACACACATAGACACATACACACACATGAACACATACATACTCATAGATACACATAGATACACATAGACACACACACATACACACACATACACACATAATGATGCATACAAACACATACACATGCATACACACATATAGACACATGTACACACACATACACACATAATGATGCATACACACACATACACATGCATACACACATACAGACACATGTACACACACATTCACACACACATTCACACACACATTCACACACATTCACACACATATACATACATGCATACATATTGCATATGCATATGCATACATACATACTTACATGCATATGCATACACACACATATGCATACATACATACTTACATGCATATGCATACACATGCATATGCATATGCATACATAATGCATATGCATATGCATACATAATGCATATGCATATGCATACATAATGCATATGCATACATAATACATATGCATATGCATACATAATGCATATGCATATGCATACATACATACTTATATGCATACATAATGCACATGCTTACATACACTGTCATAATGTATACACACACACATACACACATAGACACATACACACATAATTATGCATACACACACATACATATGCATACACACACATATGCATACATACATGCATACACATACACACACATAGATACATACATACACATAAATACATACACACTCATAGACACACACACATACACATAGACACACACACATATACACACACATACACACATAGACACATGCACACGTTGTCGTCGAGTTGGACAAAAGGAGGGGAAAGTAGGATAAAATTACTCAAAGTGTAAACAAAGTTCCTTTTTCTCTTTCAATCCAACCTCCAAAACTTCTTCTCCTTAGAATTTCCAGTTCTTCCCTTTTTGGATGCTGATAGTCGCTAAAGAACAAAGAAAGGAATATAAAAAAAAGATATAGAGCCTATCTCAACTAGTAGTATTCAACTCATATGATAATTTATAGACTTCTGCTCGGCTAGACTTTCTGCCCTTTGACTCAAGCTTATCTCCACTATGGAGTAGCCATTTGACTCAAGCTTATCTCCACTATGGAGTAGCCATTTGACTCAAGCTTATCTCCACTATGGAGTAGCCATTTGACTCAAGCTTATCTCCACTATGGAGTAGCCTTCGGTAAGGGAATAGGCATTCATGGAGTAATTGTATTCGGAGAATGCCTTCTCATATGCTGATCGCGGACACATTCACACACAATACTGCAAATATAATGTGTAAGGCTCGAACACAAACCATGCACATTTTCGGTAAAAGCAAAAATGTTCATGAGCTTGCGGCAAAGTTTCCTTCGTTTGCATTTATCTGTCATGAAGTCAAATTCTACTCAGGGATGTTATTTGAAATGAGATAATAGCAGGTGGAGAAAAAGAGTTCTACATAGAGTATGTGCTCTGTGATTCTTGCAAAGATGCTAAAACGAAGACTTCAACAGGTCTGTGAGTCACTCTTTGCAATGAAAGTCGAGGGGACTGTTGGTGAAGTTGGAAGCTCTCTTATGCTTAACAATGGCAACAAGCAAAGAGCATAAGTTCTCCAGGGCAACAATATACAACTATGGTTAACAATCAAAAGATTTACAAAGAAGATGACCCTTTCATTGTCTGTCTTTCCATTTCAGCAACTTTTTCTGATCCTCGGAAGTACATGTACACTTGCTGTAGCACCCATAAGCTGATCAACGCCTCTGCAAGAGCCCTTTTAAAGACAACAGGTGGTGCTATTGCTGCAAATATTGCGAAGAGGAGATGAAGCAAATAAACAAGGAAAAGCATCCATTAATCCAAACAACGCTCTCATTTCTCATGACCTGGTAAAGTAAGAGCATATATAACTGCTGAAAACCATATCTTAACGTTATTATGCTTAACTTCCACCCAGTCAGTTATAACAGCAACAATATTCCAGCTCAAGCATGCAACAATTCATAACCAACCCAGTCTGGACATTAGCGGGTATTTCCCATGCAATGTCATGAAGAACAAGAGGGGGGGGGGGAAGAGAAAAATGTCTACTATTGCGTCATGTTTAGCTTCGGATAAACAACCCGCATGCTCTGATATGATGTGGCATGAACTAGATTCACTGCTAAACATGTATACATTACATGAAAAGCATCACACTAATATAAATTTCAACTGTACTTGTGATTGACAGTGAGAAACAGAAGTCCTCATATCTTCGAGCTTCATTTCCGTCTTATGCAGCAGAAGCTTCGTTCTCTCCTCGATGAAAGGATTGGGTTTATAAGCTGTGGAGCATGTTCAGATCAGTAGTTCGCCACCGCGTGCTTGCTTAATAGGATTCATCTTCTATATTGAGATTCTGCTACATCATTGAATTTGTTCTGCATCACATATCCTGTACAAACTCTTCCTTCAAGACGCACTCCAATTTTATCAATGACTCGTACAAGTCAGATTGCTGTTTCACAGCCTCCCCTTGTGAACCGCTCTCTTCATCAACAGAACTTCTCAACTTGTTCTGGAGCCGCTGCCTCCTTTTTTCTATGAGCACCGCAGCCCACACAATTCTTCAATTTCCCCCCTGTCAGGCGGACAATATAGGCTAAAGTGAAGAACTTGGTGTTGCTGCTAGCAGCGTTGTCTTTGGATGAGCCGCCCTTCGAAGATTTTCCCTCGGAACCATTGTGGAGTTCTTAGTTTCAGTGAAGTTTTGTGTACATTATTCCTCATTTATTTCAGTCCGAAACAGGTCCAAATTAGCAGAGATAGAAATTAAGTTTGAAGCTCATGCATCAGCCTTGTGCTCCATCCCACGACCTGCAACTCATAAACCTTACTGGTCAACTCTTGCAGCGATTGAATCTTCCCCGTCTTTGCCTCGGATCTCAGAAAGTCGAAGGCCATGCAACAGAACCGCCCTCTTCACTTCAAAGAAAGTCTGCTATCGAAATATTGAAGAGCCCTTTAAATTCATCTTGTTCTCCTGCGATCCCCATTTCTCTCTGTCATAGACTATCATGTATTGTTGGCCTCCTCTGCTCCTCATGAGCTGCGCCCCCCAAAAACTTTCTCAAACCGAGGCTTCTCCTCTCCAAAAACCCAGGATTTTTTCTTATTTAGTAACTGCCTTCCTTTTTTGCGGTAAGCAGCCATCATGGCCTTCTCATGACGATTCCCTACGAAATCACAAAAAGAGAGGCCTCTCGAATTTTCCCTCCTTTCACATGTATAGCAAGATACCCATTTGTTTCATTCTCAGCTGGCGGCACCCAGCTGCTCTTCCTATCTGCTCAAGGTTTCCAAGAAGTTGTTGCTGAATATGGATTTTCCCAAAGAGAGGGTGTCTCTCGCACATGCATATATTTATTTCCGAGTCTTGATTCTTGATCACGACAATGTCCACCGCAACGTATGCATCATCTAGATGCATCAACCTCCAGATGACTTTAAACAGATGCGTCATATTTGATTCTCGTGCTTCAATTTCGGATCGCGACCACATCCACCCCCTCTGAACCTGTGCATCCTCTGGATGCACCAACTTGCATACATAACATCAAACACAAGCAAGGATCAAGTATTCATAGCATATAAACAGAACTTAAAGAAAATTTTAACTTGATGCATGAAACCTGAAAATGCATTAGTCTTGCCATAAATTAAGAGAAGAAAGGTAGACAAAAACACCTCATACAACATATCAGATTACACTAATGCACTTAGACTAGAAATCATATGAGTAAATCGAAAACTTCTTAGCTCTCTCGTTAACTCGATCCGGTCAGATCTAGTAGCCTATCCGAAGCATTTGCATATACCAGTCTTCACTAACTCGATTTATGAAACTCGCTTCTGGCTTCCCTATTGATCTTCTATCATCTGAAGCCCCTTTAGACCCTTTTCTTATTTTTCTCATATTTTTATTCTGTTTTTCTTTATTTTAATTCTTTATCCCAGCTCAACCTTTATATCTTTGCTTTAATTTTTATTTATTTATTTATTTATTTTTTTTCACACTTTTCGGCCTATGTCGAAATCGGATGCGACTCGTGGACCTGACCACCCGGCCAGGTTTAGCCCAGCCATCTACCGACCCAACATAGCGCACGATGCACAATGTCAGCCTCATACGAAATCAACGTCAGCTCGTGGCTCTAACCACCCGGTCAGAGTGACTCCACTCGCCTATCAACCCGTATGAGCGCGTAACAACATGTAGGTCAGGCCATACGACACAACTAGCGTCAGCTCGTGGCCCTGATCACCCGACCAGGGTAGTTCCACCCGCCTACTAGCTCAACACATACACATACATATAGATAGCTGGCTGGTATAAGAATTCTTTTCTCAAGATATAATCTGTCTGAAGATTAGGTCAGATGAGAGATCAAGAGTAGAAGTCGAAGTGTCTCACTCATCAAGTGCTCATAAACACTAGTATATACAGATACTTAGTCTAGGTCTTCCCTTCACCTTCCTAGGTCTTGTTCTCGAAAGTTCTAGTCCATCTTCTAATCTTACTCATATAATCCTGGTCCTTATACATTACATGTAATCTAATTAGTGGCACGAGATCTTTGGTCTACTTAATTTTCTTATTTAAACGTTTCTATATGCATTATATGCTTAATCATGCAGTCTTTTTATATACACATATACAAGAGAGAAGAAAAAACTGAAGTGATAACATCTCACCAGTATGAAGTCAGAAGCCGCTTGAGCTTATTGCATCCAATCTCCTCTTCTTGTTTCATTCTGAGTTGCTATCTTCAATGTATTGATTTGATTCCTGTGTCTTTCTTCAAATCAAAGCAAAAACATAAGATATATACATTCCTATTTACAAAAAAATTCCTTTAAGCTTTATGGAATTTAATTGAAAAAGATTCTTCCTTCAATCTCACCTTCTTTAAAACATACTCGCCAAAGAAACTGTGCTTGAAAAGAAGCCATCTCTGAACTGCATCAATCAAGGTAGCATTCTTAAACAAGTTAGATATGTGTACAAGCCACTTCACTTTCTTGTCCATTTCTTGTAAGATTGTTCGGCATACATTGCTCTTGGAGAATTTGAAAATCCATGATTTAATCATTTGAGCATAGTTGCCTTTATTCACATTTCTCTCTAATGCATCATATGAAGATGCACATGATAAATGAGCACATGTATATAGATTCTTAAAATTTGGAGTATTTAGAACATCATCAAACAAATCAATCATGCATATGTTTTGATCCATTTTAGGGTTGAAATCATTTGAAAGGATTTCATCATTTCCATTATGATTATCCAAACTTTCTTCTTCATTGCAATTAAGGTTTTGAATACATTCATAAGATTTACACTCTGAATAGGAAGGTTCATCATTCTTTGACTGCAAATTATGTTCATTTTCGTGATTCAGTCTATCGTAATCCCTCCTTACTTGAGTGCTACAAATTATAGAATCTGCTTCTATCTCTAATCTCTCCAAGAACTCCTCATCTTCGTCTTTTTCCAGATTCATTTTCCCATTGTCATGAAGAGACTCAATATCACTGAATCCAAGAAAGTCTTGATCTTCAATGTCACTAAAGACTTGCTTATCAAGATCAAACTCATCATAATTTTTACACCTTATAGGACAATGCATGTAGATTGACGGAAACTCAATTTCTTTATTCAAGATCCCATCATAGAATTCTTCATATCTCTCAACCATTTCTTGCTCATCCTCTTCAGAGGATGTATTTTTGCCACACTCATCAAACATTTCTTCAGTCATGGAATCTTGCTCAAAATGATCATTTATATGTCCCTCTTCATGGAGTACAACATCGTTCACATACATATCATTATATTGTAGCTCAATCAGCAACTCATTCTTACTCCTGTGATTAGGATCACTCTCTTGTACCTCTAACAACTCATTTAATGTGGCATCACTCAAGAATATTTCACAATCTTGACCTTGATCTAAATGATCAGTAGGCTTTGCATCATGCTTTTCGCCATCGGTATACATACTGTTCTCTACAGGATTCATCATTTGCATGTCCTTCTGATTGACATCCTGCTCACTTACATTCTCTTTATGCGAATCAATCATTTGGCCATAATTCATATTTGAATCATATGCTTCAAGAGATATTTCACTCTTAGATGGTATCAAATAGTTCCTCGAGCATTGCTTGGTTTCGTCATTTAAGAAATCATCTTGTGCTTGATACTCACATGGATTCACTGGATTATTTTGAGTTATTTCATTTGCAATGTCTTTCTGATCACCTTGACTTCCCGTAGATATCTTTAAATAATCTTGGTTATTATCATATCTTGCCTCTTTGTTTGTTGGATTATCATCCCTTAGGAGCGAGGAGTTTATCAGATTATAGGAAGCCTGATGTTGTTTTCTTGGTGTGTTTTGTTTATTTTTGTTTTGTTGTATGTTTGATATTGGTTTGATTTTGTTTTGTTTACCTTCCGCATATTCCCTTGCTCCTACCATCTTTGGGGTCTGTGCATATACAATATTTGTAGATGTGATCAAAGTATCTACAGGCTTTTGGTACCTTGAATCCTCAGAGATTGTATCACTTATGCTTATAGGTTCTTTATAGTAATCCTCTTCATAAGCATGTACGTGTATTCCATGCATATATTCTTTATGTCCAACTGGGTTTTCTATTATTCTATAGATTTGCAAATTATTTTTAGTCTATAAAATGCATGGAATTTGTGTATCTTCTTCATTTGCATAAATGTCAGCTTGCCAATCGTTTAAAAATTTTTCTATTGTTTGTTGTTTCTTCACATATCTCATCACAGCTTCATGGACAAGCGTCCAATCCTCTGTGAGCCCTGAGTCGGAGTCTATATCTTGTAGAAGTGGAATTAACTCCTCTCTGGCTTTAACGTCGATTGTTCGAAGAAACAACGACACCCTTTCATGACTTATGCACCTCTTATCGTGCTCAGAAAGATCATCATATTGTCGCTCAAACTCTTCTTTGATCTCGAGAATCGACTGGTCTTTGGGTATATGAACCCACCTCAGGAAAGATCTACGAGTTACTTTATCAAGATCCTCTAGCATAAACTGCTTGAGGAGTGTCGCTTTGTATTGGGACCATGTCGTTTGATTTATTTGCATTATTTGGTCTCGCACGTCGTAATCCGACACATAGATAAAGTTTTCACATAATTCTTTTTCCGTCATCGGACTTAATCCGACACCTAGATATTTGGCCTCGAGTTCATATTCTTTGCAGAACTTTGAGACATTCTTTCCATTGAAAAAGCCACATCGATTGACTAGACGTTCATGAAGTGATTGGATGGCTTTTTGACGCCTATCCTCTTCTTGAAATCGTAGGAATTGAGCTAGGATCTCTTCCATTTTGATTATGCTAATCTTTGTGGCTCTATAATTCACTCACCCCCTCCTTTCACGTCGGGTTCACCAGGTATGTCGTCGAGTTGGACAAAAGGAGGGGAAAGTAGGATAAAATTACTCAAAGTGTAAACAAAGTTCCTTTTTCTCTTTCAATCCAACCTCCAAAACTTCTTCTCCTTAGAATTTCCAGCTCTTCCCTTTTTGGATGCTGATAGTCGCTAAAGAACAAAGAAAGGAATATAAAAAAAAGATATAGAGCCTATCTCAACTAGTAGTATTCAACTCATATGATAATTTATAGACTTCTGCTCGGCTAGACTTTCTGCCCTTTGACTCAAGCTTATCTCCACTATGGAGTAGCCATTTGACTCAAGCTTATCTCCACTATGGAGTAGCCATTTGACTCAAGCTTATCTCCACTATGGAGTAGCCTTCGGTAAGGGAATAGGCATTCATGGAGTAATTGTATTCGGAGAATGCCTTCTCATATGCTGATCGCGGACACATTCACACACAATACTGCAAATATAATGTGTAAGGCTCGAACACAAACCATGCACATTTTCGGTAAAAGCAAAAATGTTCATGAGCTTGCGGCAAAGTTTCCTTCGTTTGCATTTATCTGTCATGAAGTCAAATTCTACTCAGGGATGTTATTTGAAATGAGATAATAGCAGGTGGAGAAAAAGAGTTCTACATAGAGTATGTGCTCTGTGATTCTTGCAAAGATGCTAAAATGAAGACTTCAACAGGTCTGTGAGTCACTCTTTGCAATGAAAGTCGAGGGGACTGTTGGTGAAGTTGGAAGCTCTCTTATGCTTAACAATGGCAACAAGCAAAGAGCATAAGTTCTCCAGGGCAACAATATACAACTATGGTTAACAATCATAAGATTTACAAAGAAGATGACCCTTTCATTGTCTGTCTTTCCATTTCAGCAACTTTTTCTGATCCTCGGAAGTACATGTACACTTGCTGTAGCACCCATAAGCTGATCAACGCCTCTGCAAGAGCCCTTTTAAAGACAACAGGTGGTGCTATTGCTGCAAATATTGCGAAGAGGAGATGAAGCAAATAAACAAGGAAAAGCATCCATTAATCCAAACAACGCTCTCATTTCTCATGACCTGGTAAAGTAAGAGCATATATAATTGCTGAAAACCATATCTTAACGTTATTATGCTTAACTTCCACCCAGTCAGTTATAACAACAACAATATTCCAGCTCAAGCATGCAACAATTCATAACCAACCCAGTCTGGACATTAGCGGGTATTTCCCATGCAATGTCATGAAGAATAAGAGGGGGGGGGAAAGAGAAAAATGTCTGCTATTGCGTCATGTTTAGCTTCGGATAAACAACCCGCATGCTCTGATATGATGTGGCATGAACTAGATTCACTGCTAAACATGTATACATTACATGAAAAGCATCACACTAATATAAATTTCAACTGTACTTGTGATTGACAGTGAGAAACAGAAGTCCTCATATCTTCGAGCTTCATTTCCGTCTTATGCAGCAGAAGCTTCGTTCTCTCCTCGATGAAAGGATTGGGTTTATAAGCCGTGGAGCATGTTCAGATCAGTAGTTCGCCACCGCGTGCTTGCTTAATAGGATTCATCTTCTATATTGAGATTCTGCTACATCATTGAATTTGTTCTGCATCACATATCCTGTACAAACTCTTCCTTCAAGACGCACTCCAATTTTATCAATGACTCGTACAAGTCAGATTGCTGTTTCACAGCCTCCCGTTGTGAACCGCTCTCTTCATCAACAGAACTTCTCAACTGGTTCTGGAGCCGCTGCCTCCTTTTTTCTATGAGCACCGCAGCCCACACAATTCTTCAATTTCCCCCCTGTCAGGCGGACAATATAGGCTAAAGTGAAGAACTTGGTGTTGCTGCTAGCAGCGTTGTCTTTGGATGAGCTGCCCTTCGAAGATTTTCCCTCGGAACCTTTGTGGAGTTCTTAGTTTCAGTGAGGTTTTGTGTACATTATTCCTCATTTATTTCAGTCCGAAACAGGTCCAAATTAGCAGAGATAGAAATTAAGTTTGAAGCTCATGCATCAGCCTTGTGCTCCATCCCACGGCCTGCAACTCATAAACCTTACTGGTCAACTCTTGCAGCGATTGAATCTTCCCCGTCTTTGCCTCGGATCTCAGAAAGTCGAAGGCCATGCAATAGAACCGCCCTCTTCACTTCAAAGAAAGTCTGCTATCAAAATATTGAAGAGCCCTTTAAATTCATCTTGTTCTCCTGCGATCCCCATTTCTCTCTGTCATAGACTATCATGTATTGTTGGCCTCCTCTGCTCCTCATGAGTTGCGCCCCCCAAAAACTTTCTCAAACCGAGGCTTCTCCTCTCCAAAAACCCAGGATTTTTTCTTATTTAGTAACTGCCTTCCTTTTTTGCGGTAAGCAGCCATCATGGCCTTCTCATGACGATTCCCTACGAAATCACAAAAAGAGAGGCCTCTCGAATTTTCCCTCCTTTCACATGTACAGCAAGATACCCATTTGTTTCATTCTCAGCTGGCGGCACCCAACTGCTCTTCCTATCTGCTCAAGGTTTCCAAGAAGTTGTTGCTGAATATGGATTTTCCCAAAGAGAGGGTGTCTCTCGCACATGCATATATTTATTTCCGAGTCTTGATTCTTGATCACGACGATGTCCACCGCAACGTATGCATCATCTAGATGCATCAACCTCCAGATGACTTTAAACAGATGCGTCATATTTGATTCTCGTGCTTCAATTTCGGATCGCGACCACAACGTAATGATGCATACACACATACACATGCATACATAGACACACATAATAATGCATACACACACATACATATGCATACACACACATGCATACAAACATATACACACATATACACACACACATGCATACACACATATACACACACATATACACATATACACATACACATGCATACACACATACAAACACATATACAAACACACATACACACATAGATACATACACACGTAATGATGCATACACACATACACATGCATACATAGACACACATAATAATGCATACACACACATACATATGCATACACATACATATGCATACATACATGCATACACATACACACTTAGACACATAGACACACATAGATACATACATACACATAAACACATACACACTCATAAACACACACACATACACATAGACACACACACATATACACACACATACACACATAGACACATGCACATGCAATGATGCATACACACGTACAAATGCATACATAGACACACATAATGATGCATACACACACATACATATGCATACACACACATGCATACATACATGCATACATACATGCATACACATACACACATAGATACATACACACACGTAGATACATACATATACATAAACACATACACACTCATAGACACACACACATACACATAGACAACACACACATATACCTACACACATACACACAGATGCATACACACACATACACATGCATGCACACACATACACATGCATACACACACATACACGTATATATATATATTGATTTCTAACCATTTTGTTTTATATGTTAAGTATTATGGATCCCAGTAAAGAGAGAAAGGCGAAACTCACTCTCATAAAAAGTCTTATGAGAGCAAGAGTTCCGTCAGATACTCTAGGGGCCATAATGCGGGACTACGCAGACATGTCCGATGAGGAGCTGGATTATACGATCCAGATGCTTACGCGATCAGACGAGGGCTCTTCTGCGGATCCACATGCAGGAAGAGAGCTATCTGCTCATAGGTATGTTTTTTTTCATAAATTTTTTTAATGATATTATAGCACATATTTTTATTTATTTCTATCTATCTATTTTTAGGACACCTATACCACCTCCAGCACGTGATAGCAGAGCAGAGTTGCCTATGAGGACATGCATAGGCACCTTAGGACTAGAGTGCGACATAGAGCCGGAGGGGAACATTGTGTACATAGGGAATGGATTGGAGTTCAAGAGAAGAATGCGGGCACTATGCGACTCTTACCTGCGCTTTATCCACTTACCATGGAAGTAAGTAAAAGTTTTACATATAAATTGAAATGTATATCTTATGTTTTATTTACATTATGTTTTTTATTTTTGTAGTGAGCATGATGAGAGGGATAAAAAGTACGTGCTTAGTTCACTTGAGACAGAGTTTGGGACAGGATGGTCCCTTAAGTGGTGTTTAAAAGAGATGCGGACACTTATGGCTCATCGTCGCGACAATGCACGGTATGTATGTATATGAGAGAGAGAGAGAGAGAGAGAGAGAGAGAGAGAGAGAGAGAGCTATGTATGTATGTACGTATGTATGTATCTATATATGCATCTATGTATGTATGATGTCATTCCTAAAAGCTATTACTCTATGTTTACTGAAAGGCATGTATATTAACTTATATATGTATCTAATATACATGTTTCTATTTTTGTAGTATGTATGTATGCATGTGTATCATGTATGTATACATCTATGTGTTGTGCATAAATGTAATATGTATATACTATGTGTATATATACATAAAAATGTGTGTATTACATTACACGTATGTATGTAGTATATATTTACTGCTATGTATGTAATATAATATAATCCATGTATGTATGTATGTGTGTGTGTATATATGTATGTATGTATCTATGTATCTATGTATCTATATATATATATATATATATATATATATATTTATATATATATATACACACACACATATACATATAAAAAAATCTAAATTAAAAATTGATTTGTACGCAACTTTATCGCAACTTGGGGTTCGCAACTTGAACCCGTTGCTAACGCATTAGCAACCCGTTGCCTACGACGTTGCCATCCCGTTGCTAACCACTATGAGAGAGACAGAGAGCACTAATCTCGATATTAGGGTTTTGAAATCCCTAATTTAAAAACTCTAATTCAACCTTTTAGCCATATGTTTGAAGTATATGTACACCTCCGACGTCCTACTAGAGAGATGTCTCTCCTCCCAACCTTATGCCTCTATATATAGCTACTCGAATCAACGAGGATCATGATTCATAATATATGTAAAGATATATACACATCATGTAGATAGGATACATAAATATAAAATGGAGTAGATATATTATGCTTCACACATACATGCCTAAATGCACACATAAATATATATATACATACTAACATATTTACATGTACATATTTACACATACATGTACATGCCTACATGCACACATAAACATATATATACATGCATACATATTTACATGTACATATTTACACATAGACACATATACATATATACATGTACACAATTATAAACACTTGCATATATTACGTACATGAATACATGTATACATATATCACACACATGCAAACACATACATATACATGAAATACATATATATGCATATTAATATATGTATACATATAATGCACATGAATACACACACATATGCATACATACATGATAAAAATTTACTCCTCGAAGATAAAGCTATATAAAAAATAATTAGGCATACCCCCGAGCTTCATGTTCTAACTTAGAAGAACATGATTTCATCTCTCTAGTAGGATTCATCGTTATTCAAGTTAATAAAAAAAACCTATTATCTGATATCCATTCAGAAGCTTCAAGTTACTATCTAATCTGCTCATATGTTTTCATTATTGCCATCATTTTGGTAAGACATCAATATAGTCTCATCTTCATTATCCTTATTGATTTCATTTATTTCTTCTATTGTTAAATCTATGTTCTCATGAATCACATCATCTATTGGTGGATTAATATCTATTTCTGGTAATTCCTCTTCCTCATCAGTAGAATCAGCATGTAGAGAATTATCCTCTTCATCAAAAAGATTAGTATCATTATCACGTATAATGAGTCTAATTTCTATTCCAGACGTTGATGTATCAGTATCTGATGCTGAATCATCAAGAGGACTTTCTTCAATCTCTCTAACAATAAACTGTTCAAACAATGACCTACCTCTAGGTTGCACATGAATGACTTGCCACCAAGGATGAGCATCTGGGTTTTTATAAAAAAATGCTTGTTCAATATGCCTAGGAAGAATATATGGTTCTTTAGTAGATCGCATTGCCTTGGAAGAATCAATTACCCAAAACCCAGATAATTCCTTTCTTATTGTAGAATTACTACCTTTATACTCCGCTCGATACCAGTCAACCTTCAAAATGACCTATCACAATATATAACAACAAAAACGTCCCATTATTAGGTGCTTAAAAAAATAACTAACTCTAAAAAAAATATATAAACTTTTTTCTACCTGTTTGAATGTACGAAATGAAATTTCGTAGATACCAACAATAGTTCCTACGTAACCAAGTTCGCTATCTATAAGGTTTGTGTCTTTTGAGCTAGCACGTGATAGTTGCTTGAAACAAGCAACAATACTAGAATCCTCTGTTTTACGTAAAGAATCAATGGATTTGATTCTAATATGCTGTCCAAAAGCCCACATATTAGTGAACATTCGAGCCTGCAAAATAAATTCAATTAGTAAATAGAAACTAACATACATATATGAAAAAAATAAAATATATATTTTAATAAAATTACCTTTTGTTCACAACCTATCATTAACTCTCTTTGCTCATCTGAGATTTCTTCATTATTTGCGTTGGCGCGTTGCAAATGACTATATAGCCAATCCGTGAAAGAAGGTATATCTGTAATCTCATTATTATCGAGATTACGTCTAGATCTTTTGTTTTTTCGCCTTTTACTTTGGAGACTTTGAAGTTCCTCGTACTCGCTAACGAATGCTTGCATGCATTCGCTATTATATGCTACAAAAGTAGAAACATCATTTTTTTCTTGAAATGTAAATAAGAATGGAACCCCCTTACCTGATAATACCTCATCTATTATTTTTGAAGAAGACTCGTTGGTCCATGCACGTGGAGCTTCTTCATGAACTCTTTCAAGGTACTCACTAACGTAATACATGCACTCTTCAAGCATCCAACCCTTTGCCATGGATCCTTCTGGTTTTGCTCTTTGTCGCACATAACCTTTTAGTATTCCCATAAATCGCTCGACCCAAAACATCCATCGAGTGTTGACAACACCGGCAATCTCTATCTCATCTACAAGATGGACTAGTAAATGAACTTGAATATCAAAAAATGAAGTAGGAAGTTCTTTTTCCATCAAACATAGTAGCTCTTTGCATTCACGTTTTTTTTGTGGGATCGAATTTTTATCGATCTCTTTGGATGTAATCCACCTATACAAATCATAAAAACAATTGTAAAGAAGTTAATTAAAAAATAAAAGATATCCAATATTCATACATATTAACTATAAAAGTATCATAATTACCTTATAAGTGATCCAAGACGATAGATCACATCTCGTACTCCTTTCGTTGTACATCCATCGATAACCAAAGGTAAAATATGTTTCAAAAAGTTATGCCAGTCATGGGTCTTTAATCCAGATAAGCTCTTATCATCCATAGTAAACATGTTTTGAAACGATGCTCCATATCCTGTAGGAGTCTTGATCAATTGAATTCTATTGTTGATAGTTTGTATCTCTTTTGTCGTAAGTACCCAAGGAGCAGATGCATAAGTCGTTTCTTGTCGATGTCTATCAAAAACTGGCCATAACTTTGGTTTGGATTTTTGATCTTTCAAATCATTCCTTGATGTTGTGGTATCTTTTAGTCCAAGAAGATGCTGCCATAGTGAATAACCAATATTTTTGAATATATGCATAGGATCAAGAAGATGACATACTTTTAACTCTTTCCAATACTCCAAAGAATACCATATTGATATGTTCTCTGCGAGTGCCAATTTCCCTTTACCTTTGTTCACATACTCATTATCTGAATCATCATTGAAGATTTCTGCTTCTGGATCTATCAGAGGTCCATCTGTCCATTTTTTATACCAATCCATAGGCGTCATAGGTTTTGGATACTGGCCTGTTTCAAGCTTTCCATTAAAATGTATCGCTTCTCTTTTAGATCTTAATGGATGATCATCAGGCAAGAATCGTCGATGTCGAAGATAAATATTTTTGTTGAGATTCTTACTATAGATTGATCTCAACCAATCACCACAATATGGACAAGCTTTATAACCCTTAGTAGATATTCCTGCATCATGGAAAAGGATAAAAATATAATTAGATTAAATCATATTTATTTACATGCATATTGAATAAAAAAATTACATCAATACCTGAACAAACGCCATATCCAGGAAAATCGTGAATAGTCCAAGCCACAATACCACGAATCGTAATATGTCTTTCAATGATGCTTTTTGATATATCAATGACATTAATACCTCTCCATAACTCTTGAAGATTGTCAATGAGAGGAGCAAGATATACATTCATATCTTTAACTTGTCTTTTGCCTAGGATTAAAAGTGAAAGCATTAAATGTTCCTTTTTAATGCTAAGATATGGCGGAAGATTGTAGTTTATGACTACCACTGGCCATGTTGACCATTTACTGGATTTCATGGAGAATGGATTAACCCCATCTAATGCAACTCCTAACTTTAGATTCTGTGGATTTTGTGCAAATTCAGGCCATGTAGAATCAATATGCTGAAAAGCAACACTATCATGAGGAATTCTAATTATTCCATCAGTACTTTTGTGATCATGTCCCCAAGTCAAAAGCTTTGATAATTCGGGGCTTTGAAACATATGTCTAATCCGTGGAGCCAATGGAAAATGTCTCAATACCTTATTCGGGATTTTACCTTCTTCACCCTTATATCGAGGAGATTGACATTTGGGACATGTCAAAGAGTCTGCATATTCACCTCTATATAAAATACAATCGTTAGGACATGCATGTATACATTGATAATCTATACCAAGATTGTTGATTATCTTCTTCATTTCATCATGTGAGGTAGGAAGAATATTTTGACTTGGTAAAAACTTTTCAGATAATAACCTGTAAGTTTATCAAAAAAATGATATATTAAAGAAAGTAAATAAATAAATATACATATATATATGCATATAATTTTATATATGTATATGCTTATGTGCATCTTTCAAAATATTTCCGCAAAATTTGATTGTTTTGGATGGCAGGATATGATTGTTTGTTTTGGAGGATATGAAGTATATACTTTCATTGAATGATTTGTCGATTCTATCATATGTTCAGTTTGAAAGTGCGAGAAGTGAGTTTATAATTGCTATTCAAAGAATTTGGCACTGTTTATAGGCCATACGATGGTGACCTGGATGAATCGCTTGCACAGAGGTTACTCAAGATAGAGCAACCTGATTATAAGGGACTAGTACTAGCAGGATTCCTGGGGTATGCAGTAAACCTCTTGCATGTATATGTGTGATCCTCTCAAGCCACCATGATTTCCACTTTGTATCCTAAAGTTCAAATGCTCATCATTGACATGCAAGAGGTTTACTGCATACCCTAGGAATCTTGCTGGCACTAGTCCATTATAATCAGATTGCTCTATCTTGAGTAACCTCTGTGCATGCGATGCATCCAGGTCACCATTGTATGGCCTATAAACAGTGCAAAATTCTTTGAATACAAATTATAAATCCGCTTCTCACACTTTCAAACTAAACATATGCGTGAATCGACAAATCATTCAATGAAGGTACATACTTCATATCCTCCAAAACAAACAATCGTATCTTGCCATCCAAACAATCAAATTTTTTACGAATATTTTGAAAGATGCATTAATAGTTTTAAAAGATGCGCATATATATAAATAGATAGAAAATTGAAAATTATACCTTAATAGTGTCGAAACAGATACATTACTCCATCCAAAACGATTTTGAAGGTTGAGAATAAGTAAGCTCGCACTTAGTCGTGTCAAACGACTTCCTTCATATACATTCTTTAGACATTCCTCTCGAAGATATTTCTCATTTTTAAAAATATCCATGCTCTCACTGTCATTTTGATACCAATCCTCAATAAAATCTGCCATGCCATCATCTTCATCATTGTCACACAAATCTTGTACTTTATCATCTTTTGAATATAGATCTTTCAACTTTGCATATTGCACAGGCTTAGTTTTGCGTAGCCTCCTCATGGAAGCTTCTGATAAATGAGGTCTTATTGGTAATTGTGAATGTTGTGGACGAATATCATCAACATCATACGTTGGAATCTACACATATAAATAAAACTCATTAGTATTCCATAAATGAATAAAAATTAAACTTCAAATATAAAATTAAGTATATAACTTATTAAATATGGATAGAAAATTTTTATTCTCTCTAGCTAAAAGGTGCTCTTGGAGGTCTACGCCATCCATAATTCACTAATAGTTCATCACCAGCATGTAATGTAGTAATAGCATTGACAACTATGTATCTTGATACATCTCTACTCATGTATGGTGATTCATGACTATTTTCACGCTCCTCAAATGTGCAATTAGTCCTTGAACTATTATGTAACCCTCGACTACTATTTATTAAACCTGCTATATTTCCATGTGTGTAAGGTCTTCCATCAATATATAATCTTTCATTTTCTGCATGTAAAATCCTTCTACTAGTAAGAGATGCTGCGTTCAAGCATATTCCATAAGTACTCATGCTTTGAACATAACGTGAAAGTCGATGCCAATCTCCCCATCCATATATAGGACCACAAAATGACATAAGAGTGACTTCAGAGTTCGGAGGCACATACAAATCCTCTACAATAAAGAGACCACGACCAGCATTAGTAATAGTGGATGGAGCAATCATATAGCGATTACCCCAAAAGTTGAAAACCTCTCCATCTAAAGGAAGTGGTCCTCTATTCCATCCTCCATATCTTCTTCTATCATATGTTTGTACTAAAGAATGATCACGAGCTGGCAATGGATAATCTCCAGCCGTTTCATTCTCTAAACCAGGAGGTAGAGGATTTCTAGAAACCTCTGCTTGTAATTGATGAACAGCAAGTCCATGACGTGTACGAGGTATATTAACATTATGAGAAAAATCATCATCATCATCATCATCGAGCAAGTATTCCTGTATATCAATAATAATTTGATTTTATACATGGTTTTTAAATAAAAAAATGACATTAATATATATAAAAAATACATACCCAAGCATTATCACGTTGACTAGGTGATGGTGCATGCTCAAAAGTACCATACTCTGCCTCATGTTCAATACATTCCAATCGTGGTCTTCGATACGTGCCATAACAAGAGTTACACCAACATATAATATGCTCTTGATAGTAAAATTCATCATAATTCCTATCGGAGGACACATGTGAAGTCGTTGCATGGGTAGGAGGTGGTGGAGTACCCTCTGATTGATCAGAATCTGCACATCATAAGAAACATAAAAAAAAAATATAAGTTATGTATCCATCAAATATAGTTAAAATTAAATATTTCATATACTTACAGTATAAAGTCGTTGCACGATGAGGAGACGGTGGTGGAGTTCCATCTGATTGATCAGAATCTACAAATAATGGTATTTGATATTAATAATTTGATTATCTACATAAATAAAAAATTCACATATACATATTTACACATACACACATATTCACATATACACATTTATACATACACACATATTCACATATACACAACACATATTATTGTGGGATAAATGCATGTATTTTGTATGAATGAGTGTATATGCATGCATGTGTGTGTACGTATATATGTGGATATGTATATGTGTGTTTATGTTATATGTATGTATATGTGTATATATATACATATATGCATGCGTATATGTTTGCATGTATATGTGTATGTGGGTATGTGTATGTGTATGTGTATGTGTATATGTGTGTATATATGTGTATGTATTCTGACTTTTTTTTCTGTTTGAGATTAAATTAACAGGAGATATTGTATGGTCGAAAAAAATAAGAGGCGAGCTAACATACCACCTGAGTCGTGGCATTTTTTTCGTAGACAGCTACGTCTTCAGGAGTCATTTCCTCAGCAGAAGGTACACAAATTAATAGTTTATATTTATAATTTTTAGATATTTTAGTAATTTTTTAATTTAATTTATGTATTTTTTTCCTTGAATAAACAGGCTGCTGCAAGGAAGAGAGTGGAGTCGAGCCACACATCGCACTTAGGCCAAATGGGCCATAATGGTTTTGTAGCTACGTTTGTAAGTATATGTGTTATTGTGAGTATATTTTTTATTTTAGTTAAAATGCAAGCAACTAATGTTTTTTATTTGTTTCATTGCAGCGAAAGGATTATGGCCGATATCCTACGAAACACGAGATCGAGTATGCTACACATTTTGGATATCGGCGTTTGAGCGAGTATATACAAGATCATCCTGATGCCTTTGTGAGTATTTTTAAATTTTATATAATTATTTTGTTGTTATGAATGTTTTAATTATTTTATTGATTTATGGTTGTTATATGTAATACAGGAGTATTATGGGGAGACAAATATGGATGAGGTGGAGATACAGACACAGGAGGGACGATCTCGATCGTCACAGGGTGATCATGAGGATGAGGATGAGGAAGATCCATTTGATCATGATATTGCTGCTGATGATGATGATCATGATGACGATGATTAGGATTTTAGACGTTGATTATGACATTGGATTATGTATTTACATTGATATATACATATATTTATCTATATATTTTTCATTTCAGTCATGTTTTGAATTGTGTGTATGGTATTAAGTAATGAAGAGTTTTGTTCTATTGATTTTTATTATTGTTTATATTAAGCATGTGTTTTAATACTTTAATTATATAATTCATTCATATGTGTGTACCTAAGTGTATATGTATGTGTGTGTATATGTATGTATGTGCATGTGTATGTGTGTGTATATGTATGTATGTGCATGTGTATGTGTGTGTATATGTATGTATGTGCATGTGCATGTATAAGTGTATATGTGTGTATGAGTATGTGCATGTGCATGTGTATGTGTGTATATGTATATGCATGTATATGTATAACTCTATGTGTATGTGTGTGTATGTGCATGTATATGTGTATATGTGCATGTGTATGTGTGCGTATATGTATGTATATGCATGTGCATGTATAAGTGCATATGTATGTATCAATATGTGCATGTTCTTGTGTATGTGTGTGTATATGTATAACTCTATGTGTATGTGTGTGTATGTGCATGTATATGTGTATATGTAGGTATATGCATGTGTGTGTGCTTCTTCGTCATGTATAAGTGTATGAGTGCATATCAATAAGTGTGAGTATGGTATGTAATGAAAATAACACAATTCAAATGATCTACAAATAATAGAAATTGTACTTACAATTGTGATCCATAATTTTTGCTTGGTTAGCTTCTTGAATAACCTGCAATAAAAAGAGAGAAGAGAGAGAGAGAGAGAGAGAGAGAGAGAGAGAGAGAGAGAGAGAGAGAGAGAGAGAGAGAGAGAGAGAGAGAGAGAGAGAGATCTAGAGAGAGAGAGAGATCTAGAGAGAGAGAGATCTAGAGAGAGAGAGATATCTAGAGAGAGAGAGTGAGATCTAGAGAGAGAGAGATCTAGAGAGAGAGATCTAGAGAGAGAGAGAGAGAAAATTCAAAGAGACAAAGATGTAGAAAGAGAGAAACAAAGACAGAGGGAGACAATAACAGAGAGCTTAAGCAAAACAACAATTCTGCATATACTTGCTTCAGCTCGTAAGCGCAGCGCAATTGCGAACGTTGGAGAGCTCTTCGATCGGATGCGTGAAAATGCCGATTGCAGAGCCTCCAACGTTTTAATTTTTGTCCGTCAACAGATCGTCGTATAAGCGATGCAACGTGTCGTCGTATAAGCGATGCAATAGACCGTCGCATAATGGACCGTCGCACAATGGACCGTCGCTTATGTACCGTCGCTTATGCGACGCTAAAAAGCGTCGCTTAAGCGACGCCTTTGACAAGCGTCGTTTAAGCGACGTTAGGCAAATACCGTCGCAAATACCGTCGTTTTTTGCGTCGTATAATCGACAGTCCGCGCTCGACGGTAATTCCGACGCAAGTTGCAATTTTATAGCGATGAAATTCTATCGCGTTAACCGTCGCTACACGCCCGTATTCCTTGTAGTGCAAGCATAAACTCCAAAGTACATAGGTACTTTCTTGGTGTCATTTGCAAGCTAAAAGGGCCTACTATCAAACTCTGAAGTGTATTAGGGCAGGTACAAAGCAGGTTTTAGCAGTCCCACCTCACTTCCTTGAGGTATCCATCCATCTCTTCCAACAGGCTTGATGTGAAGTGATCACATAGTTTGAGTGCTTGAAGAAACATCATGATGTCTACAATGATTTTACTATTTAGATATTTCTAGTGGATAATTTATACTTTGCATTTATCATTAGCATTCATTGTTGTATAACTTCTTGTTAGATGCCCATTTCATTGTATACATTTTGCATTTGATGATTGTAGCATCAATGGAGAGTAGTCAAACACCTTCTCCAACTATTTCTATAGCATCTATGCCTCATGAGATGGCAATTTCAGCTTCTCCATCTCTTGTGCCTCCTAAAATTAATGATGTAAATGTGTCTTTTATTCATGAGTTTCTTCTACCACACCCACACAACTCTTTTCTTGCAGCCTTGAAATGCATAAGAGGCACCTCAAACTATACCTTATAAACATGTCGTGTGTAGCCTTGCATAAAGAACTCACAATAAGATTGATCCACTGAGTTGCCACATCACACTTCCTTCCCTGCTTAGAGACACTATTATGGTAGAGATTGTGAAGGGAAATCCTTAAGCGAAGACAAGAATATTGATTTTGATGGTTGCAAAGTGCGAGACACAAAACACCTATCTTGATGGCCACTTACATCAAAACATTGGCTAAAGGCTCAAATCCATTTAGTCGAAGGCATACATCCAAGTTGTATTTCTATGGACCATCCACAATGCCTAGGGGACTTGAACTATCGGTTCCACCCTAGACGCGAATGTGCATGGACCTCTATTCTAATTCTTAAAGTAGACTATTTTTGGCTATTCAATCTTACACTCTAGCAAGTTCCTTTAGCATGTTTTCCGTGAATAAGAGAGAATTTCTTTATCATTCATCTTATTTTTTTCTTATAAGATCTTGAAAGCAACTCTTTCTCAAAAAGACTCCCCACAATAAACCTATTGATGTCAAGGATCCATTTTTATTCTTCACTTCCTCCTTCAATCTGGTTCTGTTAAAATCATATCTTCTTTTTATTCACCTTCTCTAGAGTAAAGGGTATGTTCAACAAATGTGTATCATTTACCTTATTTAAAAGCTTTATAAGTAGTGATTCGGATATGGTTTCTGCTTTATCTCAAATTCAAAACATTTCTTCCATTCTCCTGTTTTTAATGAAGAAGGACCAACTTCTCTCCGTCTTTACTCGTGCATCCCCTTCGAGCTCTTCTTCCTCCTTTGAGATTGCATATATTAGATGAAGGAAACTGTTTTCGTCTATGTTTTCCATAATAATATGAATGACAGGGTAACATATACTCGAAAAACGAGAACTTGTATTAGCTTTTTGATATTCCTAGATGTTCATTCAAAAACCAAAAAATAAAAATAACTATTGTGAGGATAGTTGCAGCAGCGATCCCCAGGCTACTGGTCTGGTTACAATCGAACTAGATTGTATTTTTCTTGGACAGGATCCAGACAGTCTGCACGAATGTTATCTGCACGGTCGTAATCTGCAGCACAAGGCCTCGTGAATAAGGTACCCTCATGTCGGTCATACCGCTTCTTTGATCAGGGAAACCCCATACGACAGGATTCTGGCTCCGACGAGTACCATCACTGGAACAAATCCATTTAATTGAGTCGTTACTTGTATAGGTCTAGAGTCTCTCCGCGCGGATTTCTCATGGGTTGGGTAAAACAAGGCCGCTTCGTGCAGGTCTATTTGTGTGTTTTTGCAGATGAGCGCACAATGTTTGTGTGAGTAGCTCAGTGATGGGCACTGAATATGATGCAATGGCCTTTCTCAGAAGGTGGTATGATTAAGGTCATATTCTATGGAGCGCTCTCTGTTGATGTGATAGCGCTCACTCCAGAGACATCAATGTTTAGGGTACGGATTATTGGCTGATTAAAAACCACATCCTCACATATACAGGTCCACACACTCAAACAAACGTAAATCATCTTCTACTCTGCTTCTCAGTCGATCCGAAGTGTTTTGGCATTTTTTTTTCTTCATTAAGGAGAGAGAGAGAGAGAGAGAAGGGCTCGCAACTTGACCCGCATTTCGAGCAGGTGAGAACAGATGGCGCTCGAGGAATGGTATGCAGTGGCCTATCCCAAGTAGCTGGTAGCTTGTTTCGCTCCTTTCTTCACTATAGAATGGCATATAAGATAGGTTCTGATTCTTCTGTAATCAAACGTTTTGACATGAGATACTATTTTGCTAATGAAGCATTTGTATTGGCTCCTGCTAGTTATTTCTGCCCTTGGTCACTGTTTCCCACTAAGCTTGGATCTCTGATGAGAGCTTAGCCTACCTTCATATGCTATAACTGCACATCAATCAATAACTAACCTCTACATAGTTGTTTTCGGATGAATAAGCTTAACTCGCGTTTCTGCTTCGCGAGGGCCGCTCATTTGTTTGGAGTGAAATCGTTTTCCTGTTGCGCAATAGAAAGCTAATCTCCGTATCTACACAAGCATCAGACACCATGTCATATTTCAAAGGGGAGTTGAAAGTGCATTTGATTCGTGTTGTTTATCAGTTGTTAATTAGTTGCATCCACGTTTGAGTTAGTTGATCAATCAGTTGTTGACTAGTTGCATCCCCGTTTGAGTTAATGACATGTTAACGTACTGCATATTTATTAGTTCAGTTTTCTAAGTTGTTGCAATTCGGACGGCATCTTCATATTGACGGGGCTATTCTACCTGTAGATTGATCATATAACTTGTTTAGTAGGTACACATATCAGATAGCACTCAATACATTGTTAATTTCAACTTGATCACTGCCGTTCATGCGTTAATATAGGTTTATATCTTGAGTAGCATTGTTACTTTCAACTTGATCACTTCCGTTCATGCGCTAATATGGTTTCTGGAAGCCTATAAATGACAAGCAACATACCTGATCAATCCTTTAAACCATGTCGTGTCTGTCTACTTAACAGTTGTCCATCGGATGGGTTCCCGTGTTCTTCAGGATCATGGTGGCATCTTTCATCAAATCATGCATCTTTCCGTCTTATGAAGCTGCAATCGTCGACCAAATGCGCTCAAACAAGGGTTAAATATTCTAGTTCCACGCAGTAGCTTGCTTATGTTCGTAATGGGGAGTGGATCGGAATGAGCTCCCTTCTTCTCCAACAAAGGAAGGGATAGGATAGAGAGAGCTCCCGTGTCATGCATTCACATGCTCAGTACTGAAACGACTGGAGACATTTACTGGGTATCTGATTGCATGAACCGGGAGCTTACCCTACCCGTACCTCATCTCGTTTCTTGGAAAGAAGGGAGCTCCAGCGTTTCCATCGTTTTCCTGATGATAATCGCCGCCTAACAAAGCTATGGCGAATTTAGACTGGCGATCATTGGTTCTAATTAAATTTCAATAAACTTTTGGTATTCAATCGCGAAGCTCTGCTTTGCCTCAAGCACTTGATTAGGATCTTGAAGATTAGTTCAAAGGATCGACAAAACCTCGATAAGCATAGAACGTGACGAATATCAGCAGCGGCGCCAGGAGGGAAATCTCGTGATGATGAGGAAAATGAGCAGTCGCAACGCCAAGAAACTGTTAGAATAGTGAGCAATGGTGAACCTAAACGCAATGACGGCACCATTTTTTCACCCAAATAATGTGTTCGATAACTTGATTATTGGCTTTTACTTTGTAGAATAAAGGTGTACGTGTGCTTTGGCCAATCAAATACGCGTACTTAACCATTGTACCAGCGGAACTTCAACAATGTACGTTTTTTTCAGTGAACTCATATGAAAAGGTGCTGATGGTGAAGCTGGTGACTACGACAGACAGTTCCATGAAAATGTTGATTATTAGACAGAGAAGTTTGTCTCTACTCGAGAGCCCGTCACAAAGCATGAGCATCTCATACAGCTGATTAGACAGGTGATATTCAGACATCTTTCGAGGTACGCCTTATAATCTCCTACGTTCATTGCGTACTTTTTTCCATAATTCATAATGACTAGTTATGAGATGCTATTGAAAATGGCTGCGCATTCTAAAAGCCTTCTTGCAGTTCGGGAAGCGGAAAGACCTTGAATACACTGAATTCAAGCTTCCGACTTTGACGTCCGACATGGTATTTTGGTCGTACTCGCCGTGGAAAAGTGCAGTACTCGGGATGCAGATTTCATCATCTTGCAAAGACCTTTGATTGAAAAGAATAACTCCTATTTCACGAATTGTGGTGATCGTTAGCTGAATCTCGTACTTGTAGGTGACGAGGATGAACCTTATTCGAGGCTGTTAATAAGTGAATATTGGGTAAAATGCATGAACATAAGTTACCGAATCAAGAGTATCCATTGTATGCCTATTGTCTCTCGTTGGCATGTTTACTGATAATATCTTCTGGAGGAATTTGTCTTATATCGCTTTGTGCGTATTTATAAATTCTACGTTCAAAGACAGGCTCCTGCTCGAGACTGTGGCTTGCTTACTAAAGCGCACTGGATGGAGAAGCCGTTCTCAAGCATCCTTAGAGGTGTTAGGGCTCCATATCATCTGTCAAATATCCTGTGGGAATGGATCCTTCAACCAATTAATACTGAAAACGCTCTGATTTTCAATGTACATTGGGTACTCTTCAAGTATAAGGGTTTTTTTCTCTCTTTACGGGATTTTATGACTTAATTATTTGTTGGATGTTCCGAAATGTCATTCAGGTCACGTATACGACTTCCAGCAGGACAATTCGGGATAAATCTGACTGAATAGCTTCCACCACATTAACATCAAATCCTAATGTCTTCTGATGTTTAAATATGTTAACTTCAGATATTTGAATTCTATCTGACAATTATTAGAGATGAGACACACTTACTTTGAGAAAAAGACCTGGGAGTTCGCCGTAGAGAATACCTTTGCTCCTCCAATAAAGAGAATCCAATGCCACGAAACTAGTACTCCCTTTTGCAATCTGCTTTCTGTGCTTCATGAGTTTAAGCTGAGAAAATGGATACCTCATGAAAACGATGATAGGCTTATCAGCTTGCTTTATAGCCTCCCTATATCTTTTTGCACCTTTTTTTTTTTGCTATGATGCGTGGAAAAAGGAGAGCTTCTCTAATTCTTAATAGGAGATAATCATTTGATTCCTTTGAGACATATTATAATGTGTATTGCAAAACATTATTAATAATTATTTTCCATTGTCATGAAAGGCTTTTCACTGTAAGATGTATCTCATGATGTAAACAGGTAATTCATCCGAGACCTAGTGTTTCAGTGTTATCTTTGGTCTTTGTAAAGTTTGTCCTTTCCTCATGTGCATTAAACTGATAAGTTATTGCTTTTCATTAATTCTACATTGTAAGAGGTTCATAGAATACATAGATTAATATTCTGCCATTGCCCTGCTTTGTGGGATAATGGGGATCCCATAGGCACTATGCACCCTTCTCTTGTATAGCTGTTTTTTCAATTAGTTCAAGCAAGAGAGAAAAGGCCTTGGATGGACTTCCTCTTATATGAAAACCTGTATCATTTTATCAGTTCCTAATTGATTCAAATTTTAGCCAAGATGGAAGGCATGTTTTTAGCAGATATTCAATAAAAAGTAAGTTTTACATATAATAAACTGTTGTGGATCATTCAATTTGACATTCCATGTAGAATTAGATTGTATGTCCTTTTAATCAAAGATTCATCTATTTTTGCATACTCATAAAAGGTTGGAAGTATCTTATAATCCCTTCTTAATCATGTATGTCTTCTCCATTTATGTCGAAGTTCTGTATCTATCATATCTCCATTCAAATAAGATCCATTTTCTATAGCAGGCATGGCAATTGTTTTTAAATTTATGGAAACCTAAAATTTGGTGGAGCTAAATGCAATGATTGTGAATTCTTAAGCCATTTAAAGTGTTGAAGATAATTTTCTTCAAAAGCAATACCCATAAATGATTATATTCATGGAATCAGTGACTTATAGTGCAAAACTTTTAAGGCTTCCTCACAAGGTCATCAAACAATCTTGATTGTTGAAAGGATAATATTAGTGTCATTAGTAATACCCATAAATGGTTATATTCATGGAATCAGTGACTTATAGTGCAAAACTTTTAAGGCTTCCTCAGGAGGTCATCAAAAGTAATTTTCAAGATAATTTTCTTCAAAAGTAATATCCATAAATGATTATATTCATGGAATCAGTGACTTATAGTGGAAAACGTTTAAGGCTTCCTCACAAGGTCATCAAACAATCTTGATTATTGCAAAGGATAATATTAGTGTCATTAGTAATACCCATAAATGATTATATTCATGGAATCAGTGACTTATAATGTAAAACTTTTAAGGCTTCCTCACAAGGTCATCAAACAATCTTGATTGTTGCAAAGGATAATATTAGTGTCATTAGCAAATATCCTAGGAACTAATAGATCATGATAATTTATTAATTGCAAAGCAACCCATGAGTATCGAATTGTTTTAGAGAATATATGGATAATTTGATTTGAGTATAGACCAAAGAAATTCTAATAGATTGAATGTAAATTGTTTTCTATATTCATATTCTTGGCTGGAAAACTAATACACAAGAATGTGTTTGTGCCAACGAATTCTTACTTTGATCCTACCAATAATTTAGCAGATTGAAGTTCTAGGCTTTATCCTTACTCAGATTTCTATCTGAATGCTTAGAAATGTTCCGTTATGGATCTCTATACCAATATGAATGTAGTAGTATTAACATGTTTCCAACCAATTGATGGGCTGTTCATTATTGTGTTTATAATGGATCTTAAATGGTGTAATATACTAAATAGTTTCAGATATGAAATTATTCTTGTATTATTATAAAAATTCCACGTATAGCATGTGAACAATTTCTTCTTAGCTTTCCTATCTTCATAATTAATGAACCGTAGCTAGAGTACCATGTAGAACAATTTTTTTTTCTCATCAATGGTTTGACCTCAATGGTTATACCTCGATGCATAGTGTATTAGTGCTACCATAACCAACACATATGTAGCTATAGATTTTAAGATTAAGGGAACTCAGATAAATTGGTCCTTTTCCATGAAGAACCAAATGCCAAACTGTGCAAAAAAATGACATTCTAAGTTTTTCATGAATAGGCTAAACATTGACAAATGATTTTCAATGGACTTCTCCTTTAAGCACTTATTGAGGAATGTTTAGCTGATGAATTCGATGAAGACCTTTTGGAGATGTCTTCAAAGGGAAAAGGAATATATCTCACAAAACGATTCTCCATCAGGTGTGTAAGAACTAACGAATGGAAATGATTTTGTGCATTCTAAAAAAACAAGTCTATTTTTATATTTCTAATGATGGAGAAAATTTCAGCTAGTTCCAGGGATAGAGTATAATCAAATTTGAATTTATTAGCTAATCCATGACCATAAATTTCACAAATCTTTCATATTTAAATAATAGATTTCATATAATACAATGGCATAATTGAAAAAAAAAGGGGAGAATTTTGAGGTGCCTAGGGACAACGGAAACCATCTAATGGTGTCACTTCCACCAAGCATGCTCATCAAGCTAATTCTATTTATTTAAAATTTTTCAAGATTCGAAATAAACAGTACCAACATCGATTGACAATAACAATGTATGGTCGTAACGTGAATATTATCTGAAAATATTCTTACAAATAAGAAAATCTATGATTCCCGACTCTTCTTTAATTGTTTCAATAGATAATGAAGAATTTCACCATGATCTTTTTAGCATGTGAATGTACCTCATTGAATATATTCATACATCCTTTTATTGAGCATGAAACTTTTGATGGTCATAGGTCCATCAGATTTTCTGGAAGAACAAAAAAAATCATTCTCAGAAATGTGCACTTAATTTTTTATGTCATAACTAGGAAATTTGACCTCAAATCAGAATAATTTCACATTGGTGCACATTCTCATGATTTTGATCTATTTTTTGGAGATTCCAAGAAAGGAAAACCGGGAAAAGCGGAAACATGAAAAGAATTTAGAAATTACATGCTCTTTAATGAGCGGCAAAAATGGATATCTCAAAATATTTAAAAGTTACATATTCTTTTTTTTTAAAATGGAGGTTCCGCAAACTCTTACTCCGAGCTTTAACTTTGAAAGAACAACTCCACAGGTGAATGGGCATAGTATCCCACAAAGCAGAGGCTGATTTGAACTTGGTATAAATTGGCTAAAGTCAATACATGTCTAGCATATGGATTCAACTCTAGTTCTGCACCTCAAGAGACTAACGACACAACCACTAGAACAAGGGTATGTGGAAAAAAGTTACATTTTCTTCAATACAATGATATGGGACCCATACATACTTGTCTTCAATACCAAATCACTAAAATTCGGTTCTAGCTTGTAAACCTAAAATTTTATTTAATGTTTTGCCGTACATTGGAATGCACAATGCAGTCATATATATATGCACCGGAGAAAAACTATTTGTGGTAAGTAAAGGTGATGATTGAGGTTTCTCCTTCTTTACTAGTTGAGCTTGACAAGAATCTTTTGTAAATTAGATACAAATTTTCTAGACATATTAAGTGTTTCATATGAGAAATCATGAGCTTCCTACACGTGATACTTTTAACTCAAAGAACAAAGCAATCTCAAACAAAATTTATCTTCTTTTTTTTATAGTTTTATCTGTTGTCATCGGGGAGACCGTGAAATTCCTACAGTGTGACACTTCTAACTAAAAGAGCACAACAGTCTCAAACAAAATTTATCTTCATTGTTTATGTTTCTATTTTTTATGTACATGTTTTCTCTATATTTTTATGTTAAGAAAATAAACATGTTGGTCTCTATGCTCAAATGTTTACTTTTGGTATGTAGTTTTTGTTTTTAGAAAAGATTCAAATCAATTCTCTTTCACATTATTTAAATTCAATCACACCATGTATGAGTATAATATTTTTGTGTTCAGGTACTTTTGACATTTTAGGGAGTTTTATAATGATTAGGCATATGTAGGCTTATTTATGTAGCCAAAATGTAGAATTAATTCTACTTCTCTTTTGTCTTGTAAAAGAGAAACATGTTGCACATTGATTGCAAATTTATTTTGTTCAAACATCTTAGATAAGTCACTTATGGTTGGCTATATCTATCACAAAAGATTTACTATTTAATATAGATTGTTTGGAAATGTATTCAGGTCCATTTGATAACTTTTAAGAATTCTATACATATTAGGAAGCATCTCATACAACCATCTTATGATTGGATATGTATCACTAGGAAATCCATTCTTCTTCCCTCTACTTCATCTAGGATCAAAGCCTACACATTCATCATGTTAGAGTTCAAGAATCGATCAATAGGAGCTTCATTCAGATTGACCTAGTTTTTCAAGTTCTCTTGATAGTACCTTTGGCAAATTGTGCAATGATAGGGCCTAAAAAAGTTATAGATTTTTACTTTGGGATGTTGCTTAATGTCTATTTTGTAGAGAAATGCAATTTGTGTAGCTTTCTTTGATTTCTTGATACCCATTATAACACCGTTGGTCTTTTGAGACCTACACATAAGAATCTACACTCTCCTTGAACCTTTCTAACAAAAATCTGTAATAGTTTCCATAAAGGTGGGATTTGATCAAGTTGAACATGAGGTGATTGGAAGAGAGAGAAAATAGACCTTGAAAATCCAACAAATAGTAAGCCATGTATGCTACGATCCTTTTAATGGCTTTTCATTGTTTATTTCAAGTCCATTCTTGGAAATTTGATCACTATTTTCTCAAACTTGTCAAGGGATAATAGTTGTATAGCAGGTTTCCAAATCAAGGAGACCACAATAATCTCTTTTGTGGTTAGATTTTCAGTTTTTGTGTTTCTGCTCTAATAAAAATTTAAAAGAGATCCTAATCTTGAATGGAGTTAGTAAATAAACTCACAAGCTTGGCCTTGGCGAGCTTGAGATCTTAGGAACTAGTCCTATGGCTGATAATACTAGTCATATGAGTGATGTTGTAACAACCCACCTGTAGATCAATCTTTTTGGCTTCTTTGAAAAAAAGAAAAAAATGCATTTCATATTACATTTTCAACCACTGTAGAAGATACTTATGTGAGGAGGTCATCATATGAGAGTCAGAGATGAGAAAATGATTTTCCCATCTCTAGTTTTTGCAAGGATTATTTATGAGTCACCACATAAGCTATCTTCCTCATATGAAAGATTGAGTTATATTTAAATGCAAAAACTATAATAAAGTCCATAAGAATTAGAAACCAACATGCAAGTCTTGTGCACAATCATATTAGTCTTTCTATATTGAATGAAGCAAGGTAATAAGTATGAAATGTAGTCACAAAATCAATAATTAAGTTAGGCAGCACATAGGTAGCACTATTACCCCATGTAATGATGGGACTTACTCAAAATCATTTCAAAGTGCATGAGAGGATATTCTCTCACAATGTGAGGATTTCTAGGATGATTAACACAAATAACCATGAATTGAATCTCTTTCAACCCATCACATGAACGAATCCTTGCAAAGGCACTACCATCATCAAAGATTGAAGTTTCCATGTATTGTTCACAAACCAATACAAAGGGTTACATTAGCACAAGCCACTAGAAGGTAACCCCTATTGGTCTACAAGTTGATCAAAGTAGTGACATTATGAGGTTGCATTTAAAGTTTGACACTATGCCATTCAACTCAAAGACTAGAGAGAAGAGGAATGTAAGAATGCAGTTCCCAAAGATTCCCCTCAATCTCTTCTTCTCTTGAGATATTCGGATTGTATTGTTGTAATTCACGTATGCAATTGTAAAAACAACTCAAATAATGTGTAATTATGGATGTGCAAAGATGCCTTATATGCATGCATAATGACAACAAACACATAAATGTAAAGTATGTATACCTGCATTTGTGTGTTGATAAGGATCCAAGTATGTGCATGTGTGAACATCAATACATTTTTGGTTTTGTGAAAATTCTAAATACAATAAAATCTACGAGTATGCTACATGTGCAAACTTAGCCAGTTTTATTTATTGATGGGAAGGGTGAAGCGAGGAGGTTTTGCCACTTGCAAGTTGTTGTGGAGGTGCTCAAGTAAAGATGACTAGCCCTCAATGCCAAGAAGATTTTACAAGGTTAAGGTCTAGCAGTTGCACCTGAGGACGAAGAGCTACTGCATTAAATTTGTGCATCATATGAATGCATATGCAACGTGAGAAAGGATATCACCTAAGTGGTCAAAGTGTCATCAAATTTCATGTCCAACGCAAACTTTCAGAGTGAAGGGCTCAATTAAAGGATCATGTCAAGTGCCTGGGTCTCAATAATATGCATACATGGGGTGCTTCAAGCGAATTCCGATGATGAAAGCTCAAAAGAGATTAGAGAAATCATCATATAAATCCATAGAAATCTTTTGGAGAAAGGAAAGCAAGCTTGCTTATCTATGCAGAAATATTGAATCAAATGCTATGTAGATATTTCGACATGAACATTGATTCCATATAGAATTTGGTTTCTTTAATAAGATGAATGCTTTGTTTATTGCATAAGTGAAGCCACAATGTCAAAATTCTGGGATAGAAGTTTAGGATTATAACATGATGCCCTAGCTCGATGCTAATCCTCTTCGCAAATGATCTCTTCTCCCAAAGAACTTGATCATATATGTTTTGCAATTATTCCTCGGGTTTCATAGCTTCATGCACATAATCACTAAGTAAAACACAAAAAACTTATGCATTCACTTTGTGTTGGTTGTGATGATTAAACAACTAATTTCCTCAACCCTTTCCCAATTGACCTTGAACACACAATGCGTTGTCTGTCTCTAAGCCAGAAGATCAAAGGCATGACAAAGTGTTAGCGCCTCTTTGAATTTTGTAATTCTCCTTAAGGATAGATCCAATGAAGGTCCAAATATCAAATGAGCTCCCATTTGCATCAATACCCACTTTTTATCTACTTTGTGTTTCTCTCTCTCTCTCTCTCTCAACCTCCTTGCTATAACACCTTGAGAACCAATTTGTGAATTGACATCTCTTTTTCTAATGACATCTCAAGGCGTCTTGATAGTGAGTGGGATCCATTACCTATTCTAGCCTAGCATCTACTCACGTGCTTAAATTTGAAGGTGTATTCATATCCACTTTACGAAGGAACTCATGAATGGTGTGGGTGTAAGTTTCTATAAACACTATCATGAAAAAAGTGAGCAATTTAGGAGAAAATTGTGTGTAGAAATGAAGATTGGATACACAAAGAGTCTATTGATAAGAATAGAAGAGGCTTCATACAATCCATTGTCCTCCCACTTCTCTCCTCTCCCACACACAGAAAACATGCATGCATATGTATCTATCTCAACTTAGCGCATGAGACACACCTCGCTTCGAGACCCACACGAACACACCCAAATATTTCTTAGTGGTAGTACGAGGCAAGAACAGTCAAGCTTCACTAAGAGTTCAAAAAGAAAGAAGTTGCATGCCTCTCCATAGCTATGTTGCCCGTTGCTCCATCTATGGTTTGCAAATGGGTCTTTCCATTCATGATAATCACAATAGTCTATGTGATAACCGAGAATGATAACTTGACATGTAGCACAAGCTCCTTATCCACTTAAGATTCCTCTCACAAAAGTTGTTTGAGCTAGTTTAGAGAGCAAAAAAGCTGCAGAACGGCAATAATTACAACCCTCCGATGTGAAATGTTCGGCCAATATTGGGCTAGTAGCGTTTGCAGAAGCCTTGGAATGAATACCCTTTTGATCATAGACCCACCCTTTGTATAAGCTTGGGGAACATAAATTTAGGTGGCCAAAATAGTTGTCCTCTTCAAAAAACATTATCGCTTATTCAATTTGTTCGTAACTAATGATCATATTTTTCTAACTAAAAAGAAGGTAATCACTTGTTAAATTCCTTGGTTAATTCTCATTCCTTTTTGTAACTAAAAAGATGGTAGAATTACCATAGATTGTGCACTAGTCGCATCACGAAAACTCAAAGAAGTGCCGGCACTAATTGTAACAATGATTTGACTTGCATAAACTTGCTTTTTGTTATGATAGTTTCGATATGGCAACCCTCAATCACATGTAGAGTTTGTTGATGTGCAGCTAACTCTCGTTTTGTAGGTTGAGACCTTGGTTCGTGATAACAACAAATGTTGCACCACATGTGATAAGCCTTCCATGCATTGAGTCCCCAAAACCCTCTACATCATCTTCACTACACGAGATGGTAGAAGACCTAGATCTTGCAGTTGCAAAAAATGCAATAAAAAAATATTCCTCTAGTTGTGTGAATATAATACCCTTATTTAATCACTATATTGAAAATTGTCATCATAGCTATTTCTGCCTTAATATCATAACAAAATGCAAATATGGGTTTGTCAATAGATGATATTGGATTCAATAATGTTGAGAACTTGCATAGAGAAACAACCAGATCATCTAAAACATCATCCAGGTGGTGATTTGATGATATTTTTGTTATTGCAAAAACCTTTCTACACACATTCTCAAGACATCTTCATCTTAAGCATCGTCAAAGACCATGGAAATAGGTGCAATCCTTTGCCGTGTGATCTCTAATGCCACCCAAAAGACTCTTTTCTTTCCCGCTATTTCATTTTATTACGCATGAAGTTGGAACAAAAATCTTCATAGCCACTTACTTCCTTTCAGTAGCACATGAAACTGATTACAGACACACCATGTCACTCCATGCCATCCATATTCTTCCCTTCTAACAAGAGACATCTTGTTTACAGATTTTAAGCTTGTATGAATCATTTAACAACTACTATTGTATCCCAAGGTTAAATGGATAATGACTTGAAGTAATGATCAGATTCCCTTTAAGAGCATGCTAAATTTTGTTGGGGGATTCTTTGGTTGAAAGGGGCTTGAGTGTTTGTAGGAGAAGAATGGAGAAGAAGTAGAAAGGCAATTATCCCATAAGCCTCTCTGTCTTGATTAGGTTAAAAGATTATAAAAGATTTATCTAGAATAAGACAAAATGTTATCTATGTGTAGTAGTTAATCCAAATAAGCACACACACCATTACACAAAATATCACAATTACTTGTGCAATCGACATCTACACCGGTCCTTCACCATGTTGAGTAGCTTGCCCTTGTGCATTCCTTGCACTCAAGCTTTCAATCAAGTTAATGGCTTGGTCACTTCTATTGTTGACCTACAACATCTCCTTGATGATACTTTGTCATAGCTTAGTTGCTCTTCATGCACTCTCTCTCCATGTACTTCGTCACTTCCTTTGTACACTTTCTCTCTCCAAGTGTAGGTAATTCTCTTGCTCTCTTAGTCTATCTCCAAGAATGCTTCTTTATGTTGTGTGGATTCCTCTTCCATCTGCCGCTTCACCTCTCAATTACTTATCTACCTTGATGCTAACTAGCTTAAATAGGGCCCAGTTTCTACAAAATGTGCACATAACTTAGGGTTCACCTGAACCTTCCATAACACTTGAAAATTCTGAAAAGATTTCAAAAAGACCTTTTTGCAACCTGCATATAACTATTTGTGCACTACCTATGCATCCATGCCCTTGGCCCCTTCTACACCTCATATGCAATACTTTGCCAAGTCACCATTTTGACAATCTCAGTAAACCTAAAAGGTATTTTTGTGATTCTACCTTTATAACCAAACATACTATCTATTTGGGAAAACACTCAAGCTTAGAGCAACCATCAACTTCTAAAGAAGCTAGAGATAACCCTAGTTGGAGAAGGCCATGAATGAAGAAATAGGTCTGAAGGAAATGCACATAAGCGAGTTAGTTCCAATGCAAACAAATTAGAAGGTAATATGTAGCAAAAGGTTCTATAAATTGAAAAGAAATGTAGATGGATCAATTTGTTGGTACAAAGCCAAGTTGGTTGCCAAAGTATGTGCTCAAACGGAGGGCATATACTATCAAGAAACTTTCTCACTAGTTTCTAAGATTACCACCATCACAAACTTCCTAAGTATTGTAGTTGCAATGAATTAGAAGCTAGTTCAACTTGATGTAAAGAATGTTTTTCTCAATGGATGGATCATTGTAGAGGTTTACATGTTACAAACCCAAAGATATGAGAACCCTAATCATCACACTTATGTATGCAAGGTTAAAAAGGCATTGTATGGTTTTAAAGAATCTCTTAGAGCTATAACTACAAATTGGTGACTTATCTACAAGATCAAGGATTCAAATCAAGCAATGCACATCCTTCATTATTTATCAAGAAGGTTCATAATGAAGTTATCTATTTATGTATATATGTAGGCGACATAATCATGACATGTGATGACTGAAATGGAATAGAAAATATCAAAAGGCATATTCAGTAAGAATTCAAGATCAATTACCTTGGAGAACTCACATTTGTCTTAGGTGTGAAAGTCATCTTCATAGATCAAGGAATGTACTTCACTCAAAGAGGTATATTCAGGATCTTCCGTTAAAATTCAAGATTAAGAATGCTAAACTTGTAGCAATACGAATAGAGATGAATCACAAACTTAGCTTCAGGTTGTTTCACGGAAGAAAGAAGGAAGATTGTTCACATTGAAGATCCAAGGTAATGTTGGTCATGCCTTGTTCACCTATGGAGGACATAAGATCTCTGAGTTAGATCTTTGGCACAAAAGACTTGGACATTTCAATGAAAAAGGTATAAAAGATATGGTTAACAATGGTTCAGTGCTTGGATTGCCTAATGTTGCAAGTTAACATATGACATACAGATGTGAAGCATGTCAATTAGGTAAGGCTCATAATCAATCTTATTCCAAGCATGGCTTTATGTATTCAGAAAAGCTTGAATTGGTACACACAGATGTGTGGGGACCATCAAAAGATTTTAGTATCAATGGTTCAAGGTATTATGTGATTTATGTTGATGATGCCACTAGATGGATCACTATCTTTGTGATCAAAGATAAGTCAGAGGTATTCAATACATTCAAACATTATCATGTGTATGCAGAGAGAATTACAGGTCATAAATTGAAGAGACGAAGGTCAGATGGAGGAGGAGAGTATTTCTCTAATGAGTTTAGTGATAACTTGTGGAATGCAGGTATAAAAAGGGAAATTACTTGCAGGTACTCTCCTCAACAAAATGGTGTAGTAGAGAGAAGAAATAGAACTCTTGTTGAGTTTGCAAGGTCAATGATGAAGGAGAAAAATTGCCCTAATTAATTGTGGGCTGAGGCTGTAAATACAGCTACTTATTTGGTTAATAGGTTACCATGTAAAGCTTTGTAGGGTATGACACCATATGAGGCATGGTGGGGTAAGAGACCTACTCTAGATCATTGCAAAGTATTTGGATGTTTGGCATATGCATATGTGCCATCCCAATTAAGGCACAAATTTGGTACCTAAAGCTGAAAAGTATGTATTCATTGGTTATGATGATAAGAAGATGGGATATAGGTTGTGGAGTCCATCCACAAAACAGTTCCTTGTATCAAAGGATGTTACATTTGATGAGCAAGGTACTTGGTATGCAGGTACAATCAATATTAATGCAGGTGATGAAGAAGTTGTGAACCAAAAGAAAGGTAAATCAAAGGTTCAGATATTTGATGAAGAGGTGAATAATGAAGTACAGGTTGAAGTTGAAGAAATGCCAAGATTTGATCCTGAGTGTGATGAACCTGAAACCTGAAGGAGTGGAGAACTTAGAAGGTCATCAAGACACAAGTGGCAACCTACAAGGTATAGCTATGACACTTCTTTTTTGGCTACCAAAGATTATGCTTATATGATAAAGGTAGATGAAGACCCTTCTACATATGAAGAGGCAAAAGGTAAAGAAAATTGGGAGTTGGTTCCTAAACCAAATAGCCAAAAGATCATTGGATGCAAATGGGTCTACAAGACAAATACATTTGTAGATGGAAGTGTGTCTAGGTATAAAGCTAGACTAGTTGTGAAAGGGTTTGCTTAGACATATAGTATTGATTATGATGAAACATATAGTTCTATGGCAAAGATGACAACCATCAGGACACTCATAGCCATTGCTGCATGTAAAGGTTGGAAATTATGTCAATTAGATGGGAAGAATGCTTTTTTGAATGGTTATATTTGAGATGATGTTTTCATGGAGCAACCCCAAGGATTTAGAGATGGAAGGTATCCAGATCATGTGTGCAAGCTCAAGAGAGCTTTGTATGGTTTGAAGCAGGTCCCAAGGGCATGGAATTATAGACTTGTGAAGTTCTTAAAGGAACTTGGATTTCAAGTATCTAAAGCAGATAGTAGCTTGCTTGTCAAAGCAAGTGATGATGTGTTCATATACATGTGCATATATGTTGACGATATAATTCTTACAGGTATAGATGAGAAAGGCATTCTAAACCTAAAGAAGAAAATGGAGAAAGAATTCAAGATCAGTGATTTGGGAGACTTGTCATATTTCTTGGGCATGGAGATTTCATACACTCAACATGGAGTGTATGTGACTCAAGAAAGGTATTTCAGAAACTTGTTGATCAAGTTTAAGATGAATGATTGCAGGGTAGCACCTACTCCAATGGAGGTGAATCACAAATTGAGGAGATATGGAGGTGAAGAGTTCAAGGATATGAAACTATATCAGAGTTTGGTTGGTAGTCTGATATATGCTACATTAACTAGGCCTCATTTGTCATATGCAGTTGGAGTTTTGTCTCAATTCATGCGTTGCCCTAGGAAAGAACATTGGATTACAGGACAAAGAGTGTTGAGGTACATTAAGGGTACACTCAAAGAGGGTTTGTATTATGGTTTTACATTAGATACAAGCATCAAGATATATAGTGATGCAGATTGGGCAGGTAATCCTGATGATAGGAGATCAACTTATGGGTACTTGTGCTATGTGGGAGATAAGTTAATTTCTTGGTTTTCAAAGAAGAAACACAAAGTTGCTTTATCATCTACAGAAGCACAGTACAAAGGGATGGTTGAAGCTACAAAGGAAGTAATATGGCTTAAGAATCTGATGAAGAGTTTTGACATCATTCAGAGTACACCCACTATTCATGGAGATAACACGCGTTCATTGTATTTAGCTACTAATCCTTTGTTGCATGCGAGGACTAAACACATTGAGATTCAATATCACTTTCTTCGAGAGAAGGTGATGGATAAAGAGATTGAAGCCATACATACTTCAACAAAAGATTAGATAGCTGATATGCTAACCAAAACCTTGGATGGACCAAAGCTATAGAGATTCAAAGACATGGCAGGTATAAAGAAGATAGAGAAAAACTCAATTGATGATTGAGGGAGAGCTCTTGGTGCAGGGCAATCAACAATTGAAGTTTTAATGAAGGTTTGGAAGTGAAGGACTGAAGAAAAGTTCAAGTTATGAAGCATGGAGGAAGTGCATATTCAGAAGATGAAAATGTGTACATATATGTACATTAACTCACAGATAGTTCACTTATACTTTTGTATAGTCATGATATTGTAAATATTTGCCTATATATACAAGTAAAAAGTCGGGGAAAATATGAGAGAGCTGTTGATATATTTAGGTAGTGATGTGTGTGAACACTCTAGGACCGCCGGGGCACTTTTTTCCCTCTTTAGGAGGTTTTTTTCCCCCGGCTTGTATATACGCCTATTGCCCTAATGGGCTACTTATCTTTGTACATTCTCTAGTAATACATTCAGTCTTGTGTGTTGTGCTCCAAGCTTCTTCCTCTTCCTTGTGTTGTTCGGGTGCTTCCGCAGACCTCTAACTCCAACAATTGGTATCAGAGCAGGTCGTTGATTCTTCTAGGGCGCCGTCGACACTCCTCCGTTTACAGTCTCAGATTCGCACAAAATTTGGTGAGCATACTCAGGGTGTTTTCGAGATCAAAACGGCTTCGCTTTGTGGTGCCGAAATCGCAATCTGAGCTCGTTTCGGCCTCCGAACGCACTATCGCAGTGCTTGTGCAGGCTATTTCGTCCTTTTGTGCCAAAGGTATATACCAGTTTCTGTTCGCCAGTTTAAGCGTCTCGAAGTCTGCTACAGGTCTAGCAGAACTCGTCTGGGCAGTTCTGTTCAACTTTTTGAGATACAGTCAATTTTCTGCATCAAGGTATTTTAGTCACCGGCCATGGCTGAAAGCAGTGATGTATTCCGTATGTTGGCTGTTGAGGATAAGTTGGATGGTACCAACTACCCATTATGGGCTTATATGATGCGACATGTATTGGTTGTAAAAGGATTGTGGAACATTGTGCAGGGTGTTGAAAGACGTCCTGTTACACCTGTAACGACAGGTACTGCAAATACAGGTGTTGGAGCTGATGAAGATGGTGTCGAAGATGATATTCCGCAGATTCCTGTTCGTGTTGCTGTTTCTGTTGCACCTACTGCGGAGCAGATTCGTTGGGATGGCAGAGATGCCCAGGCACATGCATTGATAGCTTTGTCTGTCAAACGTGCCATTATTCCTCACATTCTCTCTTGCAGAACAGCAAAGGATGCTTGGGATACACTTACCACTTTGTACCAGGCTAGGAATGAGGCTCGTGTTGCTTACCTCCGAAAACAGTTGGAGAGTGAGCACATGAATGAAGGTGATTCGATGGACAGTTTTCTTACAAAGATCAAAGACCTGAAGAAACAATTGATTTCTGCTGATGAGGTTATACCAGATAGCTCACTTGTGCAGACCGTTCTGAATGGCCTTCCTGATTCATATCAGAGTTTTGCCTCTACTCTTCGATTGATGATGAAAGGCAATCCGAATGCCTTGTCATTTGAGGAATTAGTCTCTGTTCTGTTGCAGGAAGATCAGTCCAGGCAGAACAGGTCCATTATGCGTGTTGCAGATCAAGCTTTCCTGGCTAGTCAGAAGGGCAAAGGAAAATGGAGCTCTTCTACTAGTAAGCAGAAATCTGCAAATGCTGCACAATCGAAGAACCAGGATAAAGATGAGAAGAAATCAGAAAAGCAGAAATTGTTCTGCAAGTACTGTAAAGGAAATGATCATATTATAAAGAACTGTCCAAAACTGGCTGCTAAAGAGGCAAAGAAGAAAGAGGCTGGAATGGTTGTTGCAGAGGCCTCTACACCAAAAACAGAGTCTGCAAATCTTGTGCAGGAAGAAGAATGGGCATTTACTACTGTTTGCAGTTTTGACCCATCTTCTCATGATCAGTGCATGTCTGCAGTAGACTCAGATGTTTGGTACTTTGACAGTGGGGCAACCAAACATATTACCTCGCAGCGCAGTTTCTTCTCTTCACTCGAGCCTGCCCCTACAGGGAATACTGTCACATGCGCCAATAACTCCTCTTATCCTGTTATGGGAGTTGGTAAGATCATTCTGACTACTGCTGATGGTAGTTCTTTCACTTTGTCAGATGCTTTATTTGTGCCAGGGATCAAAAAGAACCTGTTATCAGTTTCTGCATTAGCCAAGATTGGCTTGGTTGTGAAATTCGTTGATGACAGGTGTACAGTCCATGATCTCTCAAATGGCGATGTGATTATTGCTTCTGGCATTTTATGTCGTGGGCTGTACAAGCTCATAGACTATGAAAAATCTGTGAATGATTCGGCATGTGCAGTTCATGATTCTCAGGCTATGTCAGATGCAAAGCTTTGGCATGCACGCTTTGGTCATCTGAATTTTGCTAGTTTGTTACGCCTGCAGAAATCTGAAATGGTGTCCTCTTTGCCCAAACTTGAGGCACCTGGAAAACATGTTTGTGAAGGCTGTATTTTGGGCAAAATGCAGCGTTCTTCCTTTCCAAAAGATGGTTCAGTTCGGGCTATGCAGAAATTGCAGCTTGTACATAGTGATGTCTGTGGTCCTATGCAGACACCCTCTTTTGGAAATTACCTTTACTTCGTGACTTTCATTGATGATTTTTCCAGGCATGCATGGGTATATCCACTCAAAGCAAAGTCCGAAGTGTTCATGTGCTTCAAACAGTTTTTGGTTTTGGCTGAAAATCTGTCAGCATGTAAAATGGGCACCCTCCGTTCTGATCGAGGGGGGGAATATATGTCTTCAGATTTTAATGCATTTCTGGCTGAACGTGGGATAAAACACCAGTGTACAGTGCCGTATACACCTCAACAGAATGGAGTTGCTGAACGAAAGAACAGGTCACTCATGGAGATGGCGAGGTGCATGGTCAAAAGTCAGGCTTTACCACATAGTTTCTGGCTTGAGGCTGTCATGTGTGCAGCATATGTACTGAACAGGTGTCCCACGAAAGTGTTGCAGTCTATCACTCCATATGAGGCTTGGCATGACCGCAAGCCATCTGTTGCTCATCTGCGTGTTTTTGGTTGTTTGGCATATGCATTAGTGCCTGAACAACATCGCAGAAAATTGGATGATAAGGGAGTAAAATTTATTTTTGTTGGGTACAGTTCTGAAAGTAAAGGCTATCGTCTCTATCATCCACAGACTAAACGCATTCTGGTTAGCCGTGATGTTGTCTTTGTGGAAGATGCTATTCAGCCATTGCTTTCATGTACTAAGGAGACATCTGTTAGCTCCAAAGACATGTATGATACTTTGATGCCTCTTTTTACAGGTGGACAGGCTAGCGCTGGTCCTAATGAGGCAACTTCTCAGCCTTTGTAGGTTTCATATGATGATGCAGATCATGCCATTTCTGATGCAGATTTACATGATGCACTTGTTGATGAGAGAGCTGATATTGAACAGGCAAAACTATGCCAAAATGGCTGGTGCAGACTTTGCGTGACAGCAAATTAGATGCACCTTTGTCATATTGTACTCGTTCAGGCTCTCATAGTACCTCCTTTGCATCAGATTGCTATGCTATGGCTGCATCTAGTCTCTGTGATGAGAATGAGCCTGTTTCTTTTGATGAAGCACAAAATTCAAAAAATTGGATGGCTGCTATGCAATCTGAATATGATGCTATAATGAAGAATGGTACATGGTCTTTATGTGACTTGCCTCCTGGCAAGAAGGCCATTGGCACTAAGTGGGTATACAAGCTGAAGCGTAAACCTGATGGTACAGTTGACAGGTATAAGGCTAGGCTTGTTGCAAAGGGTTATGCGCAGGAAAGAGGCATTGATTTTGATGAGACCTTTGCACCTACATGCCGTATGACTACTGTTCGGAGCATTTGTGCACTTGCAGCCCATCATGGTTGGAATGTACATCAGTTGGACATTAAAACAGCATTTCTGAATGGTGACTTGCATGAAGAAGTGTATGTTTTTCAGCCCCGTGGCTTTGTGCAGAAAGGGCATGAAAACCAGGTGTGCAGGTTAAAGAAGGCGTTATATGGTTTAAAGCAAGCACCACGTGCTTGGTATGAGAAAATACATGCCTATCTGATTGCACATGGTTTTGAGAACAGTCCAACTGAAAGCACCTTATATGTTAAGCGTGCTAATGATGTACTTTTGATCATTGTTGTCTATGTAGACGACATGCTGCTCACTGGTCCTCTTGAGAAGCATATTGCTGATTTCAAGGCTGATTTGCATGCCTCATTTGAGATGTCTGATTTGGGGCATTTGCATCACTATTTGGGCATTCAGTTTATGCAAGTTGATGGTGGAATGGCTTTGTGTCAAACGAAATATATTGACATATTATTGCAGCGTTTTGGCCTTGAAGACTGTAAGCCTATTGCCACTCCTATGGAGACAGGTTTACGATTGAGTCTTCATGATGCTGGAGATGCATTTGATGCTGTTCTCTATCAGCAGGCTGTTGGATGCTTGATTTACTTATGCATTACTCGGCCAGATATTCAGTTTGTTGTCTCACAGATGAGCAGGTTTATGCATTGCCCAGGAGTCACGCATTGGAAAGCGGTTAAGCGCATCTTTCGCTACTTGAGTGGTACTGGGCTACTTGGGTTGTTTTATCCCAAGGGGAAATCACTACCGCCAGATTTGCATGCTTTTTCTGACTCAGATTGGGCTGGTTGCTATGACACTCGTGTGTCCACCAGTGGTTTTTGCTTCATGCTTGGTAGCTCATGTATATCTTGGTTGAGCAAGAAGCAGCCTACTGTGGCCACTTCCAGTTGTGAGGCTGAGTATAGGGCAGCTTTCACAGCAACTGTTGAGTGTGTGTGGCTCAGACGCCTTATGGCTGATTTGGGTGTTGGCCAGTCTTCTGCCACCACCATCTTCACTGACAGTCAGAGCGCATTGGCAGTTGCGAGGAACCCTGTGTTCCATGCTTGCACTAAGCACATTGAGGTGCATTATCACTATGTCAGGGAGAGGTTCTCTGCTGGGGAGATCAGCTTGGCATATGTGCCCACGCAGGAGAACATTGCACACCTTTTCACGAAGGCTCTGCCTAGGGAGAAGTTTGAAGCTTTCCGCAAAGCTTTGGGCTTACTTCCTTTTGTGGAGTGATTTCCACATAGCTCGGCACTTCCTTATACATGAGCGTCAGCTCCTTGTTCACCGCATCACTCCCAGGGGGGATTTGTTGATATATTTAGGTAGTGATGTGTGTGAACACTCTAGGACCGCCGGGGCACTTTTTTCCCTCTTTAGGAGGTTTTTTCCCCCCGGCTTGTATATACGCCTATTGCCCTAATGGGCTACTTATCTTTGTACATTCTCTAGTAATACATTCAGTCTTGTGTGTTGTGCTCCAAGCTTCTTCCTCTTCCTTGTGTTGTTCGCGTGCTTCCGTAGACGTCTAACTCCAACAAGAGCATGCGGATAGAGAAATGAGTAGTTGTATGAGTCATTAGACATCTTAGAAGTGAGTTGAGTCTCTTTCATCACTCACTTGTAAATTCCTTCAAGAATGAAAGAAAATTGCACCCGATGTTTCTGTGCATTCTCCTTCTGTGCTTGATCATTTCAAGAATCCTTTTGTAGATGTCTAAGTTCATAGTTAATGAGTCTATGCTTAAAGTGTAAGAGCCTAATTGTAAACAGGCTGTGAGAATTATGTGTAGGAACATTTATATGTGAAGAAGTGTTCACTGGTTCCTAAAACAGGTGCAAAATTCGATGTTAATGTTTTGGTCAGTTCTCCTTCCACAGTGAAAATTTTTGAGCAAGCAAGCACTCAATCTTTAAGTTGGAAGGTAACCTATCTATGGCTAAAAGAATTTTCATAAACGGGTTCTAGATTGAGAGAACCAAGTGTTAAAAGTTATAGGTGTCTAAATCGACTTCTCAGAAGAGCAGTTTTAGACATAGGTAACTTGTTGAGATCATTTCTCAAGATATACTAAATATTTTGGAGTGACTCAACTTGGAGAAGGTGCACAAACTGTAGGCAACACTATGTGCAAAGTTTCATAAAAAACTTTACACAATTCATAAGTTAATGTTAGAGATATGTGCAGCAGACTTTTTGTGTAGTCATCTCCTTCACAGATTTTTCAAAATCTTTATAATTGATCATGGATCCTCTAAAATTGGTGAAGGTTTGAGTTATTCTTGTTATAGAGGTGCTCTAACTACAAGAGTAGCTTGTTCGTTTGGAGGTTAACACTCTCCATCATGTATGTTTGTATGTATGTGTATATATGTATGAATGTGTATGTATGTATATGTATGTATATGTATGTATGTATGCATGTGTAGCTGTGTATATTTGATTTCATTTTTAAACTTTTTTTTTATATTGTGTTTTGCAAATTTTCATATCTAGACCATTGAATCATCTAGCGGTTTCCCAATTTATACTCAATCTATTATCTGTCTTGCTAATTTGTTTACAAATATTAAGTATGAGTTACCTATGAAGGTATTAAGTCTTCAGTAAAATGGGAGGATCACATTTATCGCAAATATTTTAAAAGATGCATTAATAGTTTTAAAGGATGGGCGGACAAAAAGTTTTCATTCAATGCAAGTTCTTGTTCTTACCTTAGCTAAAGTAAGAATAAAAACCTACATTGAATGAATAGTTTTTTTTCTGCCCATCCTTTAAAATTATTTTTCCATCCTTCAAAATCTTTAAGATAATTTTGGTTCTCCCATTTTATTGACGAGTTAATACCTGCATAGCTAACTGATACTTAATATTTGTATGCAAAAGAAATAGCAGCATAGGTATTAGGTCGACTAAAATAGGAGAAACATATGTATCAAGAAGATTCTAAAGGTTGGGTGGATAATTCTAAAGGCTAGATGGACAAAACATCTTCATTTGATACACATATGTATAATTTGACCTTACTCTCATAACATGTGTATGTGTGTATATATTTTTAACTGTTTTTTGTATATTGTGGTTTGCAGATTTTCATATCTAGACCATTGAATCGTCTGGCAGTTTCACATTTTATAGTCAATCTATTACCTGTCTTGCTAAGTTGTTTACAAATATTAAGTATCAAATACCTATGAAGGTATTAAGCCATATGTAAAATGGGAGGATCAAATTTATCGCGAATATTTTGAAAGATGCATTAATAGTTTTAAAAGATGGACAGACAAAGAGTGTTCATTCAATGCAAGTTCTTGTTCTTACCTTATCTAAAGTAAGAATAAAAACCTGCATTGAATAGACACTTTTTTTCCGCCCATCCTTTAAAATTATTTTTCTATCCTTCAGAATCTTCGAGATAAATTTGCTCCTCATATTTTACATATCACTTAATACCTGCATAGCTAAGTGATACTTAATATTTGTATTCAAAAGAGTTAGCAGCACAGGTATTAGGTCGACTAAAATAGGAGAAACATATGTGTCAAGAAGATTCTAAAGGTTGGGTGGAAAATTCTAAAGGCTAGATGGACAAAACATCTTCATTCGATATAGGTATGTATAATTTGACCTTACTCTCATAACATGTGTACGTGTGTATATCTGTGTGTATGTTTATATGTTTGTATACATTCATGTATATTATGTGTATGTTTATATATGCATGTATATATATATATATATATATATATATATATATATATATATATATATATATATATATATATATATATATATATATATATATATATATATATATATATATATATGTATGTATGTGTGTGTGTATATATATATATATGTGTGTGTGTGTGTGTGCATATATATATATATATATATATATATATATATATATATATAGATAGATAGATAAAAAATTGAAAATTATACCTTAATAGTGTCCAAACAGATAGATTACGCCATCCAAAACAATTTTGAAGATTGAAAATAAGTAGGCTTGCACTTAGTCATGTGAAACGAGTTCCTTCATATACATGCTCTAGACATTCCTCTCGAAGATATTTCTCATTTTTAGAAATAGCAACGCTCGCACTGTCATTTTGATACCAATCCTCAATAAAATCTGCCATGTCATCATCTTCATCATTGTTGCATAAATCTTGTACTTTATCTTCTTTTGAATATAGATCTTTCAACCTTGCATATTCCATAGGATCACTTTTGGGTAGCCTCCTCGTAGAAGCTTCTGATAAATGAGGTCTTACAAGCAATTGTGAATGGTTTGGAGGAATATCATTAACATCATACGTTGGAATCTACACATATAAATAAAATTCATTAGTATTCCATAAATGAATAAAAAGTAAACTTTAAACATAAAATTAAATATATAAGCTATTAAATATGGATAGGAAATTTTTATTCTCTCTAGCTAAAAGGTGCTCTTAGAGGTCCACGCCATCCGTAATTCACTAATAGTTCATCAGCAGCATGTAATGTAGTAATAGCATTGACAACTATGTATCTTGATACATCTCTACTCATGTATGGTGATTCATGACTATTTTCATGCTCCTCAAATGTGCAATTAGCCCTTCAACTATTATGTAACTCTCGACTACTATTTATTAAACCTGCTATTTTTCCATGTGTGTAAGGTCTTCCATCGATATATAATCTTTTATTTTCTACATGTAAAATCCTTCTACTAGTAAGGGATGCTGCGTTCAAGCATATTCCATAAGTACTCATGCTTTGAACATAATGTGAAAGTCGATGCCAATCTCCTCATCGATATATAGGACCACAAAATGACATAAGAGTGACTTCAGAGTTCAAAGGCACATACAAATCCTCTACAATAAAGAGACCACCACTAGCATTAGTAATAGTGGACGGAGCAATCATATAGCGATTACCCCAAAAGTTGAAAACCTCTCCATCTAAAGAAAGTGGTCCTCTATTCCATCCTCCATATCTTCTTCTATAATATGTTTGTAGTAGAGAACGATCAGAGCTAGCAATGGATAATCTCCAGCCCTTTCAATCTCTAAACCAGGAGGTAGAGGACTTCTAGAAACCTCTGCTTGTAATTGATGAACAACAAGTCCATGACATGTACGAGGTATATTAACATTATAAGAAAAATTATCATCATCATCATCATCGAGCAAATATTCGTGTATATCAATAGTAATTTGATTTTGTATATGGTATTTAAATAAAATAATGACAGTAATCTATATAAAAAATACATATCCAAGCATTATCATGTTAACTAGGTGATGGTGCAGGCTCAAAAGTACCATACTCTGCCTCATATTCAATACATTCCAATCGTGGTCTTCGATACGTGCCATAGCAAGAGTTACACCAACATATAATATGCTCTTGATAGTAAACTTCATCATAATTCCTATCAGAGGACACATGTGAAGTTGTTGCATTGATAGGAGGTGATGGAGTACCCTCTGATTGATCAGAATCTGATTATAATAAGAAACAAAAAAATAGATAAGTTATGCATCAATGAAATATATTTAAAATCAAATGTTTGATATACTTACAGTATTTAGTCGTTGTACGATGAGGAGACGGTGGTCAAGTTCCATCTGATTGATCAAAATCTACAAATAATGGTATTTGATATTAATAATCTGATTATTTACATACATAAACATTCACATGTACATATTTACACATGCACACATATTCACATATACACATTTACACAGACACATATTCATATATACACAAATACACATTATTCTGGGATAAATGCATGTATTTTGTATGAATGAGTGTATATGCATGCATGTGTGTGTACGTATATATGTGGATATGTATATGTGTGTTTATGTTAGATGTATATATATGTGTATATGTATGCATATATGTATGCGTATATGTTTGCACATATATGTGTATGTGGGTATGTGTATGTGTATGTGTGTGTATATATGTGTATGTATTCTGATTTTTTGTTTTTGTGTTTGAGATTAAATTAACAGGAGATATTGTATGGTGGAAAAAAATAAGAGGCGACCTAACATACCACCTCAGATGTGGCTTTTTCTTTGTAGACAACTATGTCTTCAAGAGTCATTTGCTCAGCAGAAGGTATACAAATTAATAGTTTATATTTATAATTTTTATATATTTTACAAATTTTTTACATTTAATTTATGTTTTTCTTTTTTCTTAAATAAATAGGTTGCTGCAAAGAAGAGAGTTGAGTCGGGCCATACATCGCACCTAGGCCAGATGGGCCATCATGGTTTTGTAGCCACATTTGTAAGTATATGTGTTATTGTGAGTATATTTTTTATTTAAGTTAAATGTTTTAGTTCCTTTGGGAAATATTGGTCTATTTTGGTAAGTGTAGGAAATTTTTAGTTCTTTAACCAATATCCAAAATCTTTGTCCCTCATCATTCACAAAAGTAAGGGATTCTCTAGGTTCATGATAATTTTTTAGAAACATAATGTTCATGTGTGATGGAGCAGTCTCTAAGCGTGATTGTGTAGCCCAATAAACTCTCCTATTTTTGGATTCATATAGAGTAAAGTATCTAATTGATCACAAGTAATTTTAATTACTTGTTCTTTATGAGTGCAAATAGATTGACCTCTAGGGGTTGTTGGAAAGATGGATGGATTCTCCAAGAGACTGAGTAGGTACTACTAAAACCTGCTTTGTACTAGCCCTCTTTTGCTTCAGACTTGATGAGTATACCTCCTTAGCTTTCCAATGACATCATAAAATGCCCTATGTACTTTGGAAATGATGTGTGCAATGATTGAACCAAAACAGATAACTTTGAAACTCACAAACTCAAGAAAACCTTCTATTTATGTCTTGACACCTGCTGAGTATTTTGCTCAGTATGACCAGCACAATAGGAATTGAAAACTTTCCTTTTAGGGGTATCTAATTAGCTTAGTAAGCTAACTATTCCAAGTGGAATGATGTATAAAGATAAACTATGCTAAGAGAAATCAATTTAGCAAGTTAAGTTATACCCCCAATTTTTTAGGACTGTAGCAGATATTGACCAGTGACCACCTCGACGCGTATTTCTCTGAGCTCGCTGAATAGAATCTCTTCAAACGTTTAACTATGTAGAAAACTTTGAGCTGAATCCAAAAAGCTTTGAATCAATGAATTTGATGGAGAAATGACTGAGATATGCACTTCACAAGTTGATAGACTTTTGCGTAGTATGACAGAGAACTCAGAAATGAACAATGTGAATGTATGTATTAATGAACACTTGTATACAAATCCATTGGCATGAAAAGCATTGACTAATGGTATAGATAGGTGTGGGCTAGAGTATAGGCCTCACACACACTCAAAATCACTCATGAGAAGCTTGGGAGTGATGAGTTCCACCCGTGACTTTTCCATGTCCATTTTTATAAGGAATGAGTAAAATTTGAATTCAAATTCAAACTTTTGGCTCCCTATGATCAAGCTCCTATATCCTAGGAGATATTCCTTCAATCAAAGAGCTGCCTTTTCCACGAATCCTTTTGGTAGGTGATTACAAAAGATTCCAAGTCGATTTGACTTTTACAAAGAGATAAAGTGGTAATTAACCACTAGCAATGGTTCCTATGCTTCTTCACATATGTAGGGTCTTCAAGATACCTTTCAAGCCAAATGTGTAGGCTTGTGATTTACACCAACGGCTCCCCCTCAAGCCAAACATTTTGGCTTGGTCTTCATATTCAATCTTCATGTATATCCTGCAATCCAATCATTGCTTTGAACCTGCAAAGTTTGGCTCCATCCAAAGCTTTAGTCAACAAATCTGTACATCGCATGTTGGTTCATACATAGGTTAGTTGAATGTCTTTGCTAATCAACTTCTCTCTCGCATAATGATAATGGACCTCTATATGTTTGGTCCTAGCATGATAGATAGGATTAGCTGCAAGGTGAAGTGAACTTGTATTATCTCCAAAGATAATTAGTGACCTAGTATATAATCCCAATTTCTAGAGGTGCTCCTCCTATCATCCTTACATCCTGCCCAATATGCATCTGAATAATTTTGATATCAATATCCGAAGTGTAAGGGAAATACAAACCATGGTTTTGTGTACCCTTGAGATACTTCAAGATTCTCTTGGCAGCCTCTAAGTGAGGTATCCTTGGCTTGTGCATAAACTGACTTAGCACACTAACTCCATATGCAATATCTATCCTTGTTAAGGTAGTATAGTTCAAGCTACCCACCATACTTTGATAACATGTAATGTCATTGACTTCATCACCTTCATGGGCACTTAGTTTTAGGTTTACCTCCATTGGAGTACTTGCTACTTTGGCATCCTGCAAGTGAAACTTTTTCAACATATCCTGGATGTATTTTTTCTGACTAATGTATATCCCTGAATTAGTGTAGACTAATTCAAGCCCAAGAAAATACTTCAATAGACCAAGATCATTGATCTTGAACTCCTTCATCATCTGGCTCTTAATTTGTCTGATTCCATTTACATCATTACCTGTAATTATGATGTCATCAACATAAACACAAAGGTATATTACCTCTTAATTACTTTTCTTGGTGAATAGAGAAGTATCTGCCTTGCTCATAACAAATCCTTGGTCTTGGAGATATGTAGTTAACCTCTAATTCCATGCTCTAGGTGCCTGCTTCAATCCATATAAACCCTTTTTTAATTTGTAAACATATGTTACCTTCTTAGGGTCGTCATAGCTAGGAGGTTGTGACGTATATACCTCCTCTGAGATCCATCCATTCAAGAAAGTTTTCTTGACATCCAATTGGTACATATTCCAATTTTTTGATGCAGCCACACTTACCAACACTTTGATTGTTGGCATTTTGGCTACAGGAGAAAATGTCTCTTCATAGTCAATGCCTTGGGTTTGTCCAAAACCCTTGGCTACCAATCTGGCTTTGTACCTATTAATTCTGCCATCAGAATTTCTTTGAAGTTTATAGATCCATCTAGATCCTATTACCTTCATGGAGTCCTTCTTGGGTACTAACTCCCATGTGTCACTCTCCTTAAGTGCTTCAATCTCCTCATCCATTGCTTCTTTCCATTCTGATTTGGTTATGGCTTCTTCATATGATCCTGGTTCTTCATTTGACAAATCTTTGGCAAGATAAACAGAATGTTTAGTAACAAGAGATGTATCATACCCATATCTGATAGGTATTTTGCTTTCTCTTTGTGATCTTTTGATTGATTGAGTTGAAGATTCAGGTATGTCTTCAAGCTTCTTCATCTTCATTTTGCCCTTGGACTTCCATGCCTTGAACTCTTCAAGGTTGATAGTATCTTCATCATCTGAGCTTGAATCTTCATTCTGAGTAGGTTCCTCCTTTGCAAGACTTGGAAACTCCTCTTCCAAATCATAGGGTAATTTAACCTTCCTGCATTCATTCTCATACCAAGAATCATTTTCATCAAAGACAACATCTCTGCTTACCATGAATCCCTTATTGGTAGGGTTATAAAACCTGTAACCTTTTTGATTTAGATCATACCCAATAAAGATGCACTTTTCAGCCTTTGGGTCTAGTTTACCTCTTATCTGAGAAGGAATGTGTACATATGCTACACATCCAAATATCCTGCAATGGTCAAGTGAGGGTCTCTTACCATGCCATGCTTCATAGGGTGTCATGCCATCAAGAGACTTAGATGGTAACCTGATTATGAGGTAAGTGGCAGTAGAAACACTCTCTGCCTATAGATAGTTAGGTAACTTTTTCTCATTCAACATAGATCTAGTTGCCTCAACAATTAACCTATTTTTTCTCTCAGCTACCCCATTCTATTCAGGGGAATACCTTGTGGTTATTTCTCTTATGATGCCTCTATCTTGCAAGAAGTTTTCAAACTCATTTGAGAAGTACTCACCTCCTCCATCTGACCTTAGCCTCTTCAAATTCCTTCCTGTCTGATTTTCAACTAGTGCAAGATATTTTTTAAAGCAATTAAACACCTCATCCTTGTGCTTCATGAAGTACAATACGGTCCATCTGCTATAATCATCTATAAAAGATACATAGTACCTTGAACCTGAGACTGAGGGGTCCTTGCTTGGTCCCCATACATCTGTGTGGACAAGCTCTAGGTAGTCTTCATGCATGTAGCCTTTCCTTGAGAAGGGTAACCTGTGAGACTTCCCAAATTGACAAGCACCACCATTATAAATCATATGTTCCTTGGATACATTAGGTATTTCAAGCACACATCGGTCCCTGCATATTTGCTTCAAAGTTCTTTCTCCTATATGCCCTAATCTTTTGTGCCAAATATCAAGCTCTGAAAGTGTTTGATCTTTATAACTGTATAGTGCAATATTCTTTGTGTCTTCTAACTCAAAAGTGAAAAGTCTGCCTGATTTTTCTCCTTTAGCAATCCTCTTGAACCCATGTCTTGGATCCTCCACAAATGCTCCATATTGGTTGAATCTAACCTGCAAACCTTTCTCCACAATCTGTCCAACACTCATCAAATTTTTGGTAATGGTTGGTACATAGAGTACCCTACTGAACAAATTCTGATTTCCATCACAAGTCTTAACATTTCCAACTTTAACTACTGAATGCTTGGTGTCATCACTTGTTTGGACTTGATGCTTACCTTTTGGTTCCTCAAGATCAGAGAGTAGTGCTACATTGCCAGACACATGATTTGAGCACCCTGAGTCAATGTAGAATAGGTGGTCATCATTTGTACCTGATTTTGAAGTCATGTTCATGATCAAGAGAGAATCATCCTGCTCTTCTGTATAGTTGTTGTAGTCCTTTCTGGATTTGAATCCTCCTTGGTAGTTGCCATTGTAATTATTGTTGTAATTTTTGTTGTAGTTGTTGTTGTAGCCTTGGTGATGGTTGAATCTACCTCTTGACTATGAGTATCCACCTCTTTGGTATCCTCTTCCTCTCTGATTTTTGTAATTCCTGAAACACTCATCTATAGTATGATTTGATAAACCACAAATGTTGCATGGTGAGGAGTTATAGGATCTCCCCCCACCTTGCTTACCTCCTCTGCCCCTTCCTCTTGATGATCTTCCTCTTCCTGTATAGTTGGCTTGGGAGGTAGAGCCTTCATCTTTCACCTTCTTGCTCTTGCCTTTATCTTTAGACTTCTTATCAGTGTATAGGGCAGAAGAGTTATTACCTTTGGAAATATCTCCATTCTTGTTGAGCTTTGCTTCATGAGTAAACAATTGCCCCATGAGAATTGTGAGATCTGGTATTTGCATGTCCATGTAAAGGTCCAAGGCACTGGTGACGCTTTCCCATTTGTCATCAGCCTTGATCCCATTGATCACTTGCCTTACAATCTACTCTTCTTTGATCTCTTCCCCTATGCTTTCTAGCTGATATGCTACATCTTTAATGTTGGTTACAAATTCTGAAACAACTTGCTTAGGTTGCTTCCTTAATGTTGTGAATTCAATCCACAACTGATTTTCCCTAGCCCTTGTATTTGAGGAAAAATATGATGACAAGGTTTCCCAAGTCTCTTGGGATGTCTTAAAATTTCTAATATATGGCAAAAGAAAATCAGAGATGGAGTTGAGTAAATAAGACCTTGCCAATGCATCCTTAGCACACCATGTGTTGAGCTTTTCATGTTCGTCCTTCGTTGGTAATCCTCTTGTTTTGAATGAGGGCAATTCCTCATCTCCTGAGATGTATCCATAGAGACTCCTTCCTTGTAAGTAGGTTTTCATTCTTAGAGACCATGCTTGATAGTTGTTCCTGTCCAATTTATCAATAAATGAAGGAAAACCATCTCCCATTTTACCTTAGTTTGCTCTGATACCACTGTTGGAAAGATGGATGGATGCTCTAAGAGACTGAGTAGGTACTACTAAACCCTGCTTTGTACCAGCCCTCTTTTGCTTCAGACTTGATGAGTAGACCTCCTTAGCTTTCCAATGAATTCATAAAATGCCCTATGTACTTTGGAAATGATGTGTGCAATGATTGAACCAAAACAAATAACTTTGAAACTCACAAACTGAAGAAAACCTTCTATTTATGTCTTGACACCTGCTGGGTATTTTGCTCAATATGACCAGCACAGTAGAAATTGAAAAAATTCCTTTTAGGGGTATCTAATTAGCTTAGTAAGCTAACTATTCCAAGTGGAATTATGTAAAAAGATAAACTATGCTAAGAGAAATCAATTTAGCAAGTTAAACTATACCCCTGATTTTTTAGGACTCTAGCAGATATTGACCAGTGATCACCTCGATGCATATTTCTCTAAAATGGCTGAATAGAATCTCTTCAAAAATTTAATAGTATGTAGAAAACGTCGAGCTGAATCCAACAAGCTTTGAATCACTGAATTTGATGGAGAAATGATTGAGATATGCACTTCACAAGTTGACAGACTTTTGAGTAGTATGACAGAGAACTCAGAAATGAACAATGTGAATGTATGTATTAATGAACACTTGTATACAAATCCATTGGCATGAAAATCATTGCCTAATGGTATAGATAGGTGTGGGCTAGAGTATAGGTTTCACGCACACTCAGAATCACTGATGAGAAGCTCGGGAGTGATGAGTTCTACCCGTGACTTTTCCATGTCCATTTGTATAAGGAATGAGTAAATTTGAATTCAAATTCAAACTTTTGGCTCCCTATGATCAAGCTCCTATATCCTAGGAGATATTCCTTCAATCAAGGAGCTACCCTTTCCACGAATCCTTTTGGTAGGTGATTACAAAAGATTCCAAGTCAATTTGACTTTTACAAAGAGATAAAGTGGTAATTAACCACTAGCAATGGTTCCTATGCTTCTTCACATATGTAGGGTCTTCAAGATATCTTTCAAGCCAAATGTGTAGGCTTGTGATTTACACCAACAGGGGTTAGGTTTCCTTCCTCCTCTATATCTTTCATTGGTTTTTTATTAGATAGTTCCCCTTGATCATTTATGTTTTCAAGGTCTAGAGTCACTATGTAAGTGGTTCCATCTCTCTCTATGCATTTGTCATCAACAAATTGGGTTATGGGAGTCATATTAAATAATGAATTTATCCTCAATCTGGCTACATATCTTTGTAATCCATCCTTGTATATGTATGTTCAGAATCTTCTTGTGAATTCATATTTCATTATAGTCCTATAATCCTCTTCATTTTCCTGTTCTTCTTGAGTTCTAATGGTTGGTTCTTGAGATGGAATTGTTTTAAAATTGTGAGAGTGGTTCAAATTAGAATTTGGTTCTGGTATCACCTTTCCCCCTCTCAATTTCATTATCAAGCAACTGTTTCCAAAAATTTGCGATTCCTTGAGCTCAAAAATTCCCAAGAATTCGGGATTTTCTCAAGTTCAAAATGTTTATAAAAATTCGTGATTTTTTAAAAAGGTTTCCAAACATTTGCAATAATTTCAGTTCAAGAGTTTCCAAAAATTCACAATTCTTTACGTTCAAAGGTTTCCAAACATTCGCGATTCTTTAAGTTCAAAAGCTTATAAAAATTTAGGATTCTTTAAGTTCAAGAGTTCCCAAAAATTTACGATTCTTTAACTTCAAAGGTTTCCAAACATTTGCGATTCTTTCAATTCAAAAGGTTCAAAGCATTCGTGATTCTTTAAGTTCAAGAGTTTCCAAAAAAATTGCCAATCTTTGAATTCAAGAGTTTCTAAAAGTTTGTGATTCTTTAAGTTCAAAGGTTTCCAAAGACTCACGATCCTTTAAGATCAAAAGCTTATAAAAAATCATGATTCTTTAAGTTCAAAATTTTCCAAAAATTCACGATTCTTTAAGTTCAAGAGTCTCCAAAAATTCATGATTCTTTAAGTTCAAGAATTTCCAAACATTCTTGATTCTTTCAATTCAAAAGATTTAAAGCATTCACGATTCTTTTAAGTTCAAGAGTTTCTAAAAAATTCGTGATTCTTTTAATTCGAGAGTATCCAAACATTCATGATTCTTCAAGTTCAAAAGCTTCCAAAAATTCGTGATTCTTTCCCTCTAGTTGACTTCAAAGATTCACGATTCTTTCAAGTTCTTTGAAAAATTCACAATTTGTTTTTTTTCAACTCTTTCTGATACTATTTTCTTAATGCATGTATGTTTTTTTACTATAATACGTTTACCTTATTCCTTCACCAATGTTTCATTACTTCTCTTAACCCAAAAAAAGTAATATTAATAAGGAAAGGCTGTGGTCAGAGATTCGTGCCTTCTTTTTGTCCACCTCACTCTAGAATGATCAAGATTTCACAATGAGTCATCTCTTTTCTTTGTTTGTCTCTTGATCGCTGTCGTGATGATTCCACTCATTCAAGTTCTTTGATGCATGTGACAGATCATGGAATTCACTTGTTTTCTTTGAACCACTACTGTATAGAGTGAAAGTGTATGTTGGAAAGTTTCTATTTTTCAAAAAAGGAAAGAACAAAAGCGTAAGAAAAGAGGCAGCTTCTAGGAGATCTCTCTCTTTGTTTTCCTTTTCGGGGGGAGATCGCATAGAGGAGAGGAGTGTTGGGAGTGATGGTTGGATTCACTCAAGAGATTGAGTTGAAGCTGCTAGACCTGCTTTGCTCCAGCCCTCCTTTGCTTCAGATATGCTTAGTAGACTCCTTGAGCTTCCAAATGATACCAAAATATGCTATATGTACTTTGGAAAAGGTTTGAGTAATGATTAGATCAAAACAGGTAAGTTTGCACTTCACTAGACTTGAAAACTCTCTATTTTGATCTTGATACCTGCTCAGTCTTTCACTCAGTGTGACCAGCACACTAACAATTGATCTAATTCCTTCTGGACATATTAAATTAGCTTAGCAAGCTACCATTTGCAAGTGGAATGAGATAAAATGATGGACTATACTCAGAGAAACATGTTTAGCAAAAATATATGTACCCCCGACTTTTTAGGAACTCTGCAGAAAAATACCAGAGACCAGTTCGATGGCAATTTCTCAAAAATGGCTGAACCAATTGACTTCAAACTTTGTATGTGTATAGAGGACTTTGAGCTGAATCCAATGTGCTTTGAATCACTTGATTTGGCTCAGTAGATCCTGAGATATGCCCTGTTGAAGTTGATAGACTTGGAGATGATAACTCAGAGAAACCAGAGATTATGAATGTAATGATATGTATTAATTCACATTGATGTACATTCCCATTGACATGATAAACATTGTCAAATGGTACTCAGAGGTGTAGGCTATGAAAGAGTCCTCACACACTCAAATGTTGATGCAAGGTTGCCTCGGGATTTGAGCTAAGTGGACAAGCTAACCCGCGACTTTTTTGATTGTGTCTTTTATAGAAGTTGAGTTGAGATTTGAATTTGAATTCAAATTCAAATCTCCTTCAATCACTCCTCTAAAAGTAGGGAGATATTCTCTCCAATTACACCATCCAAATTCCACGACTCTAATCAGTTAGGTGTGTATACATAATGCCAAGTCATTTAGACTTTTACAAGAAGTAAAAAATGTAATAACACATAGGCAAGTGTTCCTATGGTTCTAGCTTCACATAGTGATATCCTTCAAGGGTTCCAAGCCCATCTTCCAAAGTTCCAAGCCAAGTGTGAAGGCTTGAAATGCACCAACAGCTCCCCCTCAAGCCAAACACTTTGGCTTAAGTCTTCATCTTCTTCATCTTTAGTCTTCAATCACATCCTGCAATCCAATCATGGATTTAAATCTGCATAACTTGTTTCCATCCAATGCTTTAGTGAGTAAATCTGCACATTGCATATTAGTAGACACATAAGTCAATTGTATATCTTTGCTTAGTAACTTCTCCCTCACATAGTGGTAATGAACCTCTATGTGTTTGGTTCTAGCATGATATACTGGATTAGCTGCAAGGTGAAGAGAGCTAGTGTTATCTCCAAATATGATTGGTGGCCTTATATATAGGCCTAACTGTGTATATAGAAGCTTCAACCAGATAGCTTCTTGAGTGGCATTGGCAAGCCCTCTATACTCTGCTTCAGTGGATGACAATGCCACTGTAGGTTGTTTCTTGGCTGACCAAGAAATAGGCGTATCTCCTGCAAAACAACTGTAACTTGATGTGCTCCTCCTATCATCCTTGCATCCTGCCCAATCTGCATCTGAATAAACTTTAATGTCAATATCTGATGTATAAGGAAAGTACAAACCATGATTCTGAGTTCCCTTCAAGTACTTCAAGATCTTCTTTGCTGCCTCTAGGTGAGGTACCCTTGGTTTGTGCATGAATTGACTAAGCACACTAACTCCATATGCTATGTCAATTCTTGTCAAGGTAGCATAGTTCAAACTACCTACCATGCTTTGATATCCTTTAATGTCTTGTAATTCATCTCCTTCATGAGCACTTAGCTTTAGGTTGACCTCCATTGGAGTAGTAGATACTTTAGCATCCTGCAAACCAAACTTCTTGACCATATCCTGTACATACTTCTTTTGAGTGATATATATACCTGAGTTGGTGTAGACTAACTCAAGACCTAAGAAGTACTTCAATAATCCAAGATCATTGATCTTGAATTCCTTCATCATCTGTCCTTTGATGTGTCTAATACCATTTACATCATTGCCTGTAATGATGATGTCATCAACATAAACACACAAGTAGATTACCTCTGTACTACTTCTCTTTATGAACAGAGAAGTATCAGCTTTACTCATCACAAATCCTTGGTCTTGGAGATAGGTTGTCAACCTGTAATTCCATGCTCTAGGTGCCTGCTTCAAACCATATAGAGCCTTCTTCAATTTACAAACATAGTTTACCTTCTTGGGATCTTCATAGCCAGGTGGTTGTGACATGTAGACTTCTTCAGATATCCACCCATTCAAGAAAGCATTCTTAACATCTAATTGGTACATGTTCCAATTCTTGGATGCAGCTACACTCACCAATATTCTGATAGTTGGCATCTTAGCCACAGGAGAAAATGTCTCCTCATAATCAATGCCTTGGGTTTGTGCAAAACCCTTGGCTACCAACCTAGCTTTGTACCTGTTTATTGTTCCATCTGAATTCCTCTTTAGCTTGTAGATCCATCTGGATCCTATCACCTTCATAGAGTCTTTCTTGGGTACCAAGTCCCAAGTATCACTCTCCTTGAGAGCTTCCAATTCTTCATCCATAGCTTCTTTCCATTCTGGTTTGGTGATTGCTTCTTCATAGGTACCTGGTTCTTCATTCAACAAATCCTTTGCAAGATATACAGAATGTTTAGTTACAAGTGATGTGTCATACCCAAATCTGATAGGCTTCTTCTTTTCTCTCTGAGATCTCCTCATTGCTTGAGTTGAGGATTCTGGTGTATCCTCTAGCTTTTTTATCTTCATCTTTCCTTTGGACTTCCATGCCTTGAATTCCTCAATGTTAATTGTATCATCATCATCTGAGCTTGATTCATCTTTCTGGATTGGTTCCTCCTTGGTGAGCTTTGGGAAATCTTCTTCCATATCATAGGGTAGACTAACCTTCCTGCATTCATTCTCATACCATGCGTCATTCTCATCAAAGATGACATCTCTGCTTACCTTGAAGCCTTTGTTTGTTGGGTTGTAGAATCTGTATCCCTTTTGGTTCAAATCATAACCAATGAAGATACACTTTTCAGCTTTAGGATCTAGCTTTCCCCTTACCTGTGAGGGAATATGCACATATGCTACACAACCAAAGATTTTGCAATGATCCAGAGAGGGTCTCTTACCATGCCAAGCTTCATATGGTGTCATGCCATCAAGTGATTTGGATGGCAACCTGTTTATGAGATAGGTGGCAGTGGAAACACTCTCTGCCCAAAGATAATTTGGCAACTTCTTTTCATTAAGCATAGACCTAGTTGTTTCTACAATGAGTCTATTCCTTCTTTCAGCTACCCCATTTTGTTCAGGTAAGTACCTTGTAGTAATCTCCCTTTTGATGCCTCTTTCCTCCAAGAAATCTTCAAACTCATTGGAGAAGTATTCTCCTCCACCATCTGACCTTAGCCTCTTCAAGCTTCTTCCTGTTTGGTTTTCAACAAGTGCAAGATACCTCTTGAAACAATTAAACACTTCATCTTTATGCTTCATAAAGTATAAGATGGTCCATCTGCTATAATCATCAATGAAGTACACATAATACCTTGAACCTGAAATGGAAGGGTCCTTGCTAGGTCCCCAAACATTTGTGTGTACCAAGTATAGGTAGTCTTCATGCATGAAACCTTTCCTTGAATAGGGCAACCTGTGAGACTTACCAAACTGACATGCTCCACATTTGTAAATCATGTGTTGCTTGGATACATTAGGTATCCCAAGCACACATTGATCCCTGCACATTTGTTTTAGGGTTCTTTCACCTATGTGACCTAACCTCTTGTGCCATATTTCTAACTCTGAAAGTGTTTGATCCTTGTAATTATACAAAGCAATGTTCTTGGTGTCTTCTAGCTCAAAACTAAACAATCTACCTGATTTTTCTCCCTTGGCTATCCTTCTGAATCCATGTCTTGGGTCCTCCACATATGCTCCATGTTGTGTGAATCTGACCTGCAAACCTTTCTCCACAATCTGGCCAACACTCATTAGATTCTTGGTGATGGTTGGTACATAGAGTACCCTGCTCAATAGGTTCTGGTTACCATCACATGTCTTCACATTTCCAATCTTAACAATAGAATGTTTAGTATCATCACCTGTTTGTACCTGATGTTTGCCCTTGGGTTCTTCCAAATCAGAAAGTAGTGCCACATTGCCAGCTACATGGTTAGAACATCCTGAGTCAATATAAAATAAATGATCATCATTTGTACCTGCCTTGGAGGTCATATTCATGATCAATAGGGAGTCATCTTGCTCCTCTGTGTAATTGTTGTAGTCGCTTCTATTTCAGAATCCACCTTGGTAGTTACCATTGTGGTTGTGGTTGTAATTGTTGTTGTATTGATTGTTGTATCCATTGTAGCCTTGGTGTTGGTTGAATCTGCCTCTCCCTTGAGAGTATCCACCTCTTGAGTAGCCTCTTCCTCTCTGATTCTTGTAGTTCTTGTAGCGTTCATCTGTGGTATGATTGGACAATCCACAAATGTTGCATGGTGATGAGTTGTAGGGTCTCCCCCTACCTGACTTACCTCCTCTGCCCCTGCCTCTTGATGATCTACCTCTCCCTGCATAATTAGCTTGGGAGGTAGAGCCTTCTTCATCCTGTTTCTTCCCTTTACCTTTATCCTTAGCTTTCTTATCAGTATAGAGAGCAGAGGGGTTGTACCTTTTCATTGATCTCCTGCCTTTGTAAACTTTGCTTCATGTGTGAATAGTTGGCCCATGAGTGTTGTGAGATCTGGGGTATGCATGTCCATATAGAGGTCCATTGCAGTGGTGAAACTTTCCCACTTATCATCTACCTTGAGTCCATTTGTTACTTGCCTGGCTATTTGCTCCTCTTCAATCTCCTCTCCAATGCTTGCTAATTGGTCTGCCACATCCTTAATCTTGGTCACATACTCTGAGACTGATTGCTTGGGCTGCTTCCTAAGGGTTGTGAATTCAATCCACAGTTGATTCTTCCTAGCCCTTGTGTTGGAAGAAAAGTATGTTGACAAGGTTTCCCAAGTCTCTTGGGAAGTCTTACAATTCCTTACATGAGGTAAAAGAAAGTGAGATATAGAGTTAAGAAGGTAAGACCTTGCCAAAGCATCTTTTGCACACCATTGGTTGAGCCTCTCATGTTCATCCTTGGTGGGTAGTCCTCTAGTTTTGAATGAGGGAAATTCCTCATCTCCTGATATGTATCCAAATAAGCTCCTTCCTTGTAGATAGGTCTTCATCCTTAGAGACCAAGCTTGGTAATTGTTCCTGTCCAATTTGGCAATGAATGAAGGAAAACCATCTCCCATGTCTACCTTATTTGCTCTGATACCACTGTTGGGAGTGATGGTTGGATTCACTCAAGAGATTGAGTTGAAGCTGCTAGACCTGCTTTGCTCCAGTCCTTCTTTGCTTTAGATATGCTTAGTAGACTCCTTGAGCTTCCAAATGATACCAAAATATGCTATATGTACTTTGGAAAAGGTTTGAGTAATGATTAGATCAAAACAGGTAAGTTTGCACTTCACTAGACTTGAAAACTTTTTATTTTGATCTTGATACCTGCTCAGTCTTTCACTCAGTGTGACCAGCACACTAACAATTGATCTAATTCCTTCTGGACATATTAAATTAGCTTAGCAAGCTACCATTTGCAAGTGGAATGAGATAAAATGATGGACTATACTCAGAGAAACATGTTTAGCAAAAATATATGTACCCCCGACTTTTTAGGAACTCTGCAGAAAAATACCAGAGACCAGTTCGATGGCGATTTCTCAAAAATAGCTTAACCAATTGACTTCAAAGTTTCTATGTGTATAGACGACTTTGAGCTGAATCCAATGTGCTTTGAATCACTTGATTTGGTTTAGTAGATCCTGAGATATGCCCTGTTGAAGTTGACAGACTTGGAGATGATAACTCAGAGAAACCAGAGATTATGAATGTAATGATATGTATTAATTCACATTGATGTACATTCCCATTGACATGATAAACATTGTCAAATGGTACTCAAAGGTGTAGGCTATGAAAGAGTCCTCACACACTCAAATGTTGATGCAAGGTTGCCTCGGGATCTGAGCTAAGTGGACAAGCTAACCCGCGACTTTTTTGATTGTGTATTTTATAGAAGTTGAGTTGAGATTTGAATTTGAATTCAAATTCAAATCTCCTTCAATCACTCCTCTAAAAGTAGGGAGATATTCTCTCCAATTACACCATCCAAATTCCACGACTCTAATCAGTTAGGTGTGTATACATAATGCCAAGTCATTTAGACTTTTACAAGAAGTAAAAAATGTAATAACACATAGGCAAGTGTTCCTATGGTTCTAGCTTCACATAGTGATATCCTTCAAGGGTTCCAAGCCCATCTTCCAAAGTTCCAAGCCAAGTGTGAAGGCTTGAAATGCACCAACAGCTCCCCCTCAAGCCAAACACTTTGGCTTAAGTCTTCATCTTCTTCATCTTTAGTCTTCAATCACATCCTGCAATCCAATCATGGATTTAAATCTGCATAACTTGTTTCCATCCAATGCTTTAGTGAGTAAATCTGCACATTGCATATTAGTAGACACATAAGTCAATTGTATATCTTTGCTTAGTAACTTCTACCTCACATAGTGGTAATGAACCTCTATGTGTTTGGTTCTGGCATGATATACTGGATTAGCTGCAAGGTGAAGAGAGCTAGTGTTATCTCCAAATATGATTGGTGGCCTTATATATAGGCCTAACTGTGTATATAGAAGCTTCAACAGATAGCTTCTTGAGTGGCATTGGCAAGCCCTCTATACTCTGCTTCAGTGGATGACAATGCCACTGTAGGTTGTTTCTTGGCTGACCAAGAAATAGGCGTATCTCCTGCAAAACAACTGTAACTTGATGTGCTCCTCCTATCATCCTTGCATCCTGCCCAATCTGCATCTGAATAAACTTTAATGTCAATATCTGATGTATAAGGAAAGTACAAACCATGATTCTGAGTTCCCTTCAAGTACTTCAAGATCTTCTTTGCTGCCTCTAGGTGAGGTACCCTTGGTTTGTGCATGAATTGACTAAGCACACTAACTCCATATGCTATGTCAATTCTTGTCAAGGTAGCATAGTTCAAACTACCTACCATGCTTTGATATCCTGTAATGTCTTGTAATTCATCTCCTTCATGAGCACTTAGCTTTAGGTTGACCTCCATTGGAGTAGTAGATACTTTAGCATCCTGCAAACCAAACTTCTTGACCATATCCTGTACATACTTCTTTTGAGTGATATATATACCTGAGTTGGTGTAGACTAACTCAAGACCTAAGAAGTACTTCAATAATCCAAGATCATTGATCTTGAATTCCTTCATCATCTGTCCTTTGATGTGTCTAATACCATTTACATCATTGCCTGTAATGATGATGTCATCAACATAAACACACAAGTAGATTACCTCTGTACTACTTCTCTTTATGAACAGAGAAGTATCAGCTTTACTCATCACAAATCCTTGGTCTTGGAGATAGGTTGTCAACCTGTAATTCCATGCTCTAGGTGCCTGCTTCAAACCATATAGAGCCTTCTTCAATTTACAAACATAGTTTACCTTCTTGGGATCTTCATAGCCAGGTGGTTGTGACATGTAGACTTCTTCAGATATCCACCCATTCAAGAAAGCATTCTTAACATCTAATTGGTACATGTTCCAATTCTTGGATGCAGCTACACTCACCAATATTCTGATAGTTGGCATCTTAGCCACAGGAGAAAATGTCTCCTCATAATCAATGCCTTGGGTTTGTGCAAAACCCTTGGCTACCAACCTAGCTTTGTACCTGTTTATTGTTCCATCTGAATTCCTCTTTAGCTTGTAGATCCATCTGGATCCTATCACCTTCATAGAGTCTTTCTTGGGTACCAAGTCCCAAGTATCACTCTCCTTGAGAGCTTCCAATTCTTCATCCATAGCTTCTTTCCATTCTGGTTTGGTGATTGCTTCTTCATAGGTACCTGGTTCTTCATTCAACAAATCCTTTGCAAGATATACAGAATGTTTAGTTACAAGTGATGTGTCATACCCAAATCTGATAGGCTTCTTCTTTTCTCTCTGAGATCTCCTCATTGCTTGAGTTGAGGATTCTGGTGTATCCTCTAGCTTTTTTATCTTCATCTTTCCTTTGGACTTCCATGCCTTGAATTCCTCAATGTTAATTGTATCATCATCATCTGAGCTTGATTCATCTTTCTGGATTGGTTCCTCCTTGGTGAGCTTTGGGAAATCTTCTTCCATATCATAGGGTAGACTAACCTTCCTGCATTCATTCTCATACCATGCGTCATTCTCATCAAAGATGACATCTCTGCTTACCTTGAAGCCTTTGTTTGTTGGGTTGTAGAATCTGTATCCCTTTTGGTTCAAATCATAACCAATGAAGATACACTTTTCAGCTTTAGGATCTAGCTTTCCCCTTACCTGTGAGGGAATATGCACATATGCTACACAACCAAAGATTTTGCAATGATCCAGAGAGGGTCTCTTACCATGCCAAGCTTCATATGGTGTCATGCCATCAAGTGATTTGCATGGCAACCTGTTTATGAGATAGGTGGCAGTGGAAACACTCTCTGCCCAAAGACAATTTGGCAACTTCTTTTCATTAAGCATAGACCTAGTTGTTTCTACAATGAGTCTATTCCTTCTTTCAGCTACCCCATTTTGTTCAGGTAAGTACCTTGTAGTAATCTCCCTTTTGATGCCTCTTTCCTCCAAGAAATCTTCAAACTCATTGGAGAAGTATTCTCCTCCACCATCTGACCTTAGCCTCTTCAAGCTTCTTCCTGTTTGGTTTTCAACAAGTGCAAGATACCTCTTGAAACAATTAAACACTTCATCTTTATGCTTCATAAAGTATAAGATGGTCCATCTGCTATAATCATCAATGAAGGACACATAATACCTTGAACCTGAAATGGAAGGGTCCTTGCTAGGTCCCCAAACATTTGTGTGTACCAAGTATAGGTAGTCTTCATGCATGAAACCTTTCCTTGAATAGGGCAACCTGTGAGACTTACCAAACTGACATGCTCCACATTTGTAAATCATGTGTTGCTTGGATACATTAGGTATCCCAAGCACACATTGATCCCTGCACATTTGTTTTAGGGTTCTTTCACCTATGTGACCTAACCTCTTGTGCCATATTTCTAACTCTGAAAGTGTTTGATCCTTGTAATTATACAAAGCAATGTTCTTGGTGTCTTCTAGCTCAAAACTAAACAATCTACCTGATTTTTCTCCCTTGGCTATCCTTCTGAATCCATGTCTTGGGTCCTCCACATATGCTCCATGTTGTGTGAATCTGACCTGCAAACCTTTCTCCACAATCTGGCCAACACTCATTAGATTCTTGGTGATGGTTGGTACATAGAGTACCCTGCTCAATAGGTTCTGGTTACCATCACATGTCTTCACATTTCCAATCTTAACAACAGAATGTTTAGTATCATCACCTGTTTGTACCTGATGTTTGCCCTTGGGTTCTTCCAAATCAGAAAGTAGTGCCACATTGCCAGCTACATGGTTAGAACATCCTGAGTCAATATAAAATAAATGATCATCATTTGTACCTGCCTTGGAGGTCATATTCATGATCAATAGGGAGTCATCTTGCTCCTCTGTGTAATTGTTGTAGTCGCTTCTATTTCAGAATCCACCTTGGTAGTTACCATTGTGGTTGTGGTTGTAATTGTTGTTGTATTGATTGTTGTATCCATTGTAGCCTTGGTGTTGGTTGAATCTGCCTCTCCCTTGAGAGTATCCACCTCTTGAGTAGCCTCTTCCTCTCTGATTCTTGTAGTTCTTGTAGCGTTCATCTGTGGTATGATTGGACAATCCACAAATGTTGCATGGTGATGAGTTGTAGGGTCTCCCCCTACCTGACTTACCTCCTCTGCCCCTGCCTCTTGATGATCTACCTCTCCCTGCATAATTAGCTTGGGAGGTAGAGCCTTCTTCATCCTGTTTCTTCCCTTTACCTTTATCCTTAGCTTTCTTATCAGTATAGAGAGCAGAGGGGTTGTACCTTTTCATTGATCTCCTGCCTTTGTAAACTTTGCTTCATGTGTGAATAGTTGGCCCATGAGTGTTGTGAGATCTGGGGTATGCATGTCCATATAGAGGTCCATTGCAGTGGTGAAACTTTCCCACTTATCATCTGCCTTGAGTCCATTTGTTACTTGCCTGGCTATTTGCTCCTCTTCAATCTCCTCTCCAATGCTTGCTAATTGGTCTGCCACATCCTTAATCTTGGTCACATACTCTGAGACTGATTGCTTGGGCTGCTTCCTAAGGGTTGTGAATTCAATCCACAGTTGATTCTTCCTAGCCCTTGTGTTGGAAGAAAAGTATGTTGACAAGGTTTCCCAAGTCTCTTGGGAAGTCTTACAATTCCTTACATGAGGTAAAAGAAAGTGAGATATAGAGTTAAGAAGGTAAGACCTTGCCAAAGCATCTTTTGCACACCATTGGTTGAGCCTCTCATGTTCATCCTTGGTGGGTAGTCCTCTAGTTTTGAATGAGGGAAATTCCTCATCTCCTGATATGTATCCAAATAAGCTCCTTCCTTGTAGATAGGTCTTCATCCTTAGAGACCAAGCTTGGTAATTGTTCCTGTCCAATTTGGCAATGAATGAAGGAAAACCATCTCCCATGTCTACCTTATTTGCTCTGATACCACTGTTGGGAGTGATGGTTGGATTCACTCAAGAGATTGAGTTGAAGCTGCTAGACCTGCTTTGCTCCAGTCCTTCTTTGCTTTAGATATGCTTAGTAGACTCCTTGAGCTTCCAAATGATACCAAAATATGCTATATGTACTTTGGAAAAGGTTTGAGTAATGATTAGATCAAAACAGGTAAGTTTGCACTTCACTAGACTTCAAAACTTTTTATTTTGATCTTGATACCTGCTCAGTCTTTCACTCAGTGTGACCAGCACACTAACAATTGATCTAATTCCTTCTGGACATATTAAATTAGCTTAGCAAGCTACCATTTGCAAGTGGAATGAGATAAAATGATGGACTATACTCAGAGAAACATGTTTAGCAAAAATATATGTACCCCCGACTTTTTAGGAACTCTGCAGAAAAATACCAGAGACCAGTTCGATGGCGATTTCTCAAAAATGGCTTAACCAATTGACTTCAAACTTTCTATGTGTATAGAAGACTTTGAGCTGAATTCAATGTGCTTTGAATCACTTGATTTGGTTCAGTAGATCCTGAGATATGCCCTGTTGAAGTTGACAGACTTGGAGATGATAACTCAGAGAAACCAGAGATTATGAATGTAATGATATGTATTAATTCACATTGATGTACATTCCCATTGACATGATAAACATTGTCAAATGGTACTCAAAGGTGTAGGCTATGAAAGAGTCCTCACACACTCAAATGTTGATGCAAGGTTGCCTCGGGATCTGAGCTAAGTGGACAAGCTAACCCGCGACTTTTTTGATTGTGTATTTTATAGAAGTTGAGTTGAGATTTGAATTTGAATTCAAATTCAAATCTCCTTCAATCACTCCTCTAAAAGTAGGGAGATATTCTCTCCAATTACACCATCCAAATTCCACGACTCTAATCAGTTAGGTGTGTATACATAATGCCAAGTCATTTAGACTTTTACAAGAAGTAAAAAATGTAATAACACATAGGCAAGTGTTCCTATGGTTCTAGCTTCACATAGTGATATCCTTCAAGGGTTCCAAGCCCATCTTCCAAAGTTCCAAGCCAAGTGTGAAGGCTTGAAATACACCAACAGCTCCCCCTCAAGCCAAACACTTTGGCTTAAGTCTTCATCTTCTTCATCTTTAGTCTTCAATCACATCCTGCAATTCAATCATGGATTTAAATCTGCATAACTTGTTTCCATCCAATGCTTTAGTGAGTAAATCTGCACATTGCATATTAGTAGACACATAAGTCAATTGTATATCTTTGCTTAGTAACTTCTACCTCACATAGTGGTAATGAACCTCTATGTGTTTGGTTCTGGCATGATATACTGGATTAGCTGCAAGGTGAAGAGAGCTAGTGTTATCTCCAAATATGATTGGTGGCCTTATATATAGGCCTAACTCTGTATATAGAAGCTTCAACAGATAGCTTCTTGAGTGGCATTGGCAAGCCCTCTATACTCTGCTTCAGTGGATGACAATGCCACTGTAGGTTGTTTCTTGGCTGACCAAGAAATAGGCGTATCTCCTGCAAAACAACTGTAACTTGATGTGCTCCTCCTATCATCCTTGCATCCTGCCCAATCTGCATCTGAATAAACTTTAATGTCAATATCTGATGTATAAGGAAAGTACAAACCATGATTCTGAGTTCCCTTCAAGTACTTCAAGATCTTCTTTGCTGCCTCTAGGTGAGGTACCCTTGGTTTGTGCATGAATTGACTAAGCACACTAACTCCATATGCTATGTCAATTCTTGTCAAGGTAGCATAGTTCAAACTACCTACCATGCTTTGATATCCTCTAATGTCTTGTAATTCATCTCCTTCATGAGCACTTAGCTTTAGGTTGACCTCCATTGGAGTAGTAGATACTTTAGCATCCTGCAAACCAAACTTCTTGACCATATCCTGTACATACTTCTTTTGAGTGATATATATACCTGAGTTGGTGTAGACTAACTCAAGACCTAAGAAGTACTTCAATAATCCAAGATCATTGATCTTGAATTCCTTCATCATCTGTCCTTTGATGTGTCTAATACCATTTACATCATTGCCTGTAATGATGATGTCATCAACATAAACACACAAGTAGATTACCTCTGTACTACTTCTCTTTATGAACAGAGAAGTATCAGCTTTACTCATCACAAATCCTTGGTCTTGGAGATAGGTTGTCAACCTGTAGTTCCATGCTCTAGGTGCCTGCTTCAAACCATATAGAGCCTTCTTCAATTTACAAACATAGTTTACCTTCTTGGGATCTTCATAGCCAGGTGGTTGTGACATGTAGACTTCTTCAGATATCCACCCATTCAAGAAAGCATTCTTAACATCTAATTGGTACATGTTCCAATTCTTGGATGCAGCTACACTCACCAATATTCTGATAGTTGGCATCTTAGCCACAGGAGAAAATGTCTCCTCATAATCAATGCCTTGGGTTTGTGCAAAACCCTTGGCTACCAACCTAGCTTTGTACCTGTTTATTGTTCCATCTGAATTCCTCTTTAGCTTGTAGATCCATCTGGATCCTATCACCTTCATAGAGTCTTTCTTGGGTACCAAGTCCCAAGTATCACTCTCCTTGAGAGCTTCCAATTCTTCATCCATAGCTTCTTTCCATTCTGGTTTGGTGATTGCTTCTTCATAGGTACCTGGTTCTTCATTCAACAAATCCGTTGCAAGATATACAGAATGTTTAGTTACAAGTGATGTGTCATACCCAAATCTGATAGGCTTCTTCTTTTCTCTCTGAGATCTCCTTATTGCTTGAGTTGAGGATTCTGGTGTATCCTCTAGCTTTTTTATCTTCATCTTTCCTTTGGACTTCCATGCCTTGAATTCCTCAATGTTAATTGTATCATCATCATCTGAGCTTGATTCATCTTTGTGGATTGGTTCCTCCTTGGTGAGCTTTGGGAAATCTTCTTCCATATCATAGGGTAGACTAACCTTCCTGCATTCATTCTCATACCATGAGTCATTCTCATCAAAGATGACATCTCTGCTTACCTTGAAGCCTTTGTTTGTTGGGTTGTAGAATCTGTATCCCTTTTGGTTCAAATCATAACCAATGAAGATACACTTTTCAGCTTTAGGATCTAGCTTTCCCCTTACCTGTGAGGGAATATGCACATATGCTACACAACCAAAGATTTTGCAATGATCCAGAGAGGGTCTCTTACCATGCCAAGCTTCATATGGTGTCATGCCATCAAGTGATTTGGATGGCAACCTGTTTATGAGATAGGTGGCAGTGGAAACACTCTCTGCCCAAAGACAATTTGGCAACTTCTTTTCATTAAGCATAGACCTAGTTGTTTCTACAATGAGTCTATTCCTTCTTTCAGCTACCCCATTTTGTTCAGGTAAGTACCTTGTAGTAACCTCCCTTTTGATGCCTCTTTCTTGCAAGAAATCTTCAAACTCATTGGAGAAGTATTCTCCTCCACCATCTGACCTTAGCCTCTTCAAGCTTCTTCCTGTTTGGTTTTCAACAAGTTCAAGATACCTCTTGAAACAATTAAACACTTCATCTTTATGCTTCATAAAGTATAAGATGGTCCATCTGCTATAATCATCAATGAAGGACACATAATACCTTGAACCTGAAATGGAAGGGTCCTTGCTAGGTCCCCAAACATTTGTGTGTACCAAGTATAGGTAGTCTTCATGCATGAAACCTTTCCTTGAATAGGGCAACCTGTGAGACTTACCAAACTGACATGCTCCACATTTGTAAATCATGTGTTGCTTGGATACATTAGGTATCCCAAGCACACATTGATCCCTGCACATTTGTTTTAGGGTTCTTTCACCTATGTGACCTAACCTCTTGTGCCATATTTCTAACTCTGAAAGTGTTTGATCCTTGTAATTATACAAAGCAATGTTCTTGGTGTCTTCTAGCTCAAAACTAAACAATCTACTTGATTTTTCTCCCTTGGCTATCCTTCTGAATCCATGTCTTGGGTCCTCCACATATGCTCCATGTTGTGTGAATCTTACCTGCAAACCTTTCTCCACAATCTGGCCAACACTCATTAGATTCTTGGTGATGGTTGGTACATAGAGTACCCTGCTCAATAGGTTCTGGTTACCATCACATGTCTTCACATTTCCAATCTTAACAACAGAATGTTTAGTATCATCACCTGTTTGTACCTGATGTTTGCCCTTGGGTTCTTCCAAATCAAAAAGTAGTGCCACATTGCCAGCTACATGGTTAGAACATCCTGAGTCAATATAAAATAAATGATCATCATTTGTACCTGCCTTGGAGGTCATATTCATGATCAATAGGGAGTAATCTTGCTCCTCTGTGTAATTGTTGTAGTCGCTTCTATTTCTGAATCCACCTTGGTAGTTACCATTGTGGTTGTGGTTGTAATTGTTGTTGTATTGATTGTTGTATCCATTGTAGCCTTGGTGTTGGTTGAATCTGCCTCTCCCTTGAGAGTATCCACCTCTTGAGTAGCCTCTTCCTCTCTGATTCTTGTAGTTCTTGTAGCGTTCATCTGTGGTATGATTGGACAATCCACAAATGTTGCATGGTGATGAGTTGTAGGGTCTCCCCCTACCTGACTTACCTCCTCTGCCCCTGCCTCTTGATGATCTACCTCTCCCTGCATAATTAGCTTGGGAGGTAGAGCCTTCTTCATCCTGTTTCTTCCCTTTACCTTTATCCTTAGCTTTCTTATCAGTATAGAGAGCAGAGGGGTTGTACCTTTTCATTGATCTCCTGCCTTTGTAAACTTTGCTTCATGTGTGAATAGTTGGCCCATGAGTGTTGTGAGATCTGGGGTATGCATGTCCATATAGAGGTCCATTGCAGTGGTGAAACTTTCCCACTTATCATCTGCCTTGAGTCCATTTGTTACTTGCCTGGCTATTTGCTCCTCTTCAATCTCCTCTCCAATGCTTGCTAATTGGTCTGCCACATCTTTAATCTTGGTCATATACTCTGAGACTGATTGCTTGGGCTGCTTCCTAAGGGTTGTGAATTCAATCCACAGTTGATTCTTCCTAGCCCTTGTGTTGGAAGAAAAGTATGTTGACAAGGTTTCCCAAGTCTCTTGGGAAGTCTTACAATTCCTTACATGAGGTAAAAGAAAGTGAGATATAGAGATAAGAAGGTAAGACCTTGCCAAAGCATCTTTTGCACACCATTGGTTGAGCCTCTCATGTTCATCCTTGGTGGGTAGTCCTCTAGTTTTGAATGAGGGAAATTCCTCATCTCCTGATATGTATCCAAATAAGCTCCTTCCTTGTAGATAGGTCTTCATCGTTAGAGACCAAGCTTGGTAATTGTTCCTGTCCAATTTGGCAATGAATGAAGGAAAACCATCTCCCATGTCTACCTTATTTGCTCTGATACCACAGTTGGGAGTGATGGTTGGATTCACTCAAGAGATTGAGTTGAAGCTGCTAGACCTGCTTTGCTCCAGCCCTTCTTTGCTTCAGATATGCTTAGTAGACTCTTTGAGCTTCCAAATGATACCAAAATATGCTATATGTACTTTGGAAAAGGTTTGAGTAATGATTAGATCAAAACAGGTAAGTTTGCACTTCACTAGACTTGAAAACTTTTTATTTTGATCTTGATACCTGCTCAGTCTTTCACTCAGTGTGACCAGCACACTAACAATTGATCTAATTCCTTCTGGACATATTAAATTAGCTTAGCAAGCTACCATTTGCAAGTGGAATAAGATAAAATGATGGACTATACTCAGAGAAACATGTATAGCAAAAATATATGTACCCCCGACTTTTTAGGAACTCTGCAGAAAAATACCAGAGACCAGTTCGATGGTGATTTCTCAACAATGGCTGAACCAATGTGCTTTGAATCCAATGTATGCGTATAGACGACGACTTTGAGCTGAATCCAATGTGCTTTGAATCACTTGATTTGGTTCAGTAGATCCTGAGATATGCCCTGTTGAAGTTGACAGACTTGGAGATGATAACTCAGAGAAACCAGAGATTATGAATGTAATGATATGTATTAATTCACATTGATGTACATTCCCATTGACATGATAAACATTGTCAAATGGTACTCAAAGGTGTAGGCTATGAAAGAGTCCTCACACACTCAAATGTTGATGCAAGGTTGCCTCGGGATCTGAGCTAAGTGGACAAGCTAACCCGCGACTTTTTTGATTGTGTCTTTTATAGAAGTTGAGTTGAGATTTGAATTTGAATTCAAATTCAAATCTCCTTCAATCACTCCTCTAAAAGTAGGGAGATATTCTCTCCAATTACACCATCCAAATTCCACGACTCTAATCAGTTAGGTGTGTATACATAATGCCAAGTCATTTAGACTTTTACAAGAAGTAAAAAATGTAATAACACATAGGCAAGTGTTCCTATGGTTCTAGCTTCACATAGTGATATCCTTCAAGGGTTCCAAGCCCATCTTCCAAAGTTCCAAGCCAAGTGTGAAGGCTTGAAATGCACCAACAGCTCCCCCTCAAGCCAAACACTTTGGCTTAAGTCTTCATCTTCTTCATCTTTAGTCTTCAATCACATCCTGCAATCCAATCATGGATTTAAATCTGCATAACTTGTTTCCATCCAATGCTTTAGTGAGTAAATCTGCACATTGCATATTAGTAGACACATAAGTCAATTGTATATCTTTGCTTAGTAACTTCTCCCTCACATAGTGGTAATGAACCTCTATGTGTTTGGTTCTGGCATGATATACTGGATTAGCTGCAAGGTGAAGAGAGCTAGTGTTATCTCCAAATATGATTGGTGGCCTTATATATAGGCCTAACTCTGTATATAGAAGCTTCAACCAGATAGCTTCTTGAGTGGCATTGGCAAGCCCTCTATACTCTGCTTCAGTGGATGACAATGCCACTGTAGGTTGTTTCTTGGCTGACCAAGAAATAGGCTTATCTCCTGCAAAACAACTGTAACTTGATGAGCTCCTCCTATCATCCTTGCATCCTGCCCAATTTGCATCTGAATAAACTTTAATGTCAATATCTAATGTATAAGGAAAGTACAAACCATGATTCTGAGTTCCCTTCAAGTACTTCAAGATCTTCTTTGCTGCCTCTAGGTGAGGTACCCTTGGTTTGTGCATGAATTGACTAAGCACACTAACTCCATATGCTATGTCAATTCTTGTCAAGGTAGCATAGTTCAAACTACCTACCATGCTTTGATATCCTGTAATGTCTTGTAATTCATCTCCTTCATGAGCACTTAGCTTTAGGTTGACCTCCATTGGAGTAGTAGATACTTTAGCATCCTGCAAACCAAACTTCTTGACCATATCCTGTACATACTTCTTTTGAGTGATATATATACCTGAGTTGGTGTAGACTAACTCAAGACCTAAGAAGTACTTCAATACTCCAAGATCATTGATCTTGAATTCCTTCATCATCTGTCCTTTGATGTGTCTAATACCATTTACATCATTGCCTGTAATGGTGATGTCATCAACATAAACACACAAGTAGATTACCTCTGTACTACTTCTCTTTATGAACAGAGAAGTATCAGCTTTACTCATCACAAATCCTTGGTCTTGGAGATAGGTTGTCAACCTGTAATTCCATGCTCTAGGTGCCTGCTTCAAACCATATAGAGCCTTCTTCAATTTACAAACATAGTTTACCTTCTTGGGATCTTCATAGCCAGGTGGTTGTGACATGTAGACTTCTTCAGATATCCACCCATTCAAGAAAGCATTCTTAACATCTAATTGGTACATGTTCCAATTCTTGGATGCAGCTACACTCACCAATATTCTGATAGTTGGCATCTTAACCACAGGAGAAAATGTCTCCTCATAATCAATGCCTTGGGTTTGTGCAAAACCCTTGGCTACCAACCTAGCTTTGTACCTGTTTATTGTTCCATCTGAATTCCTCTTTAGCTTGTAGATCCATCTGGATCCTATCACCTTCATAGAGTCTTTCTTGGGTACCAAGTCCCAAGTATCACTCTCCTTGAGAGCTTCCAATTCTTCATCCATAGCTTCTTTCGATTCTGGTTTGGTGATTGCTTCTTCATAGGTACCTGGTTCTTCATTCAACAAATCCTTTGCAAGATATACAGAATGTTTAGTTACAAGTGATGTGTCATACCCGAATCTGATAGCCTTCTTCTTTTCTCTCTGAGATCTCCTCATTGCTTGAGTTGAGGATTCTGGTGTATCCTCTAGCTTTTTTATCTTCATCTTTCCTTTGGACTTCCATGCCTTGACTTCCTCAATGTTAATTGTATCATCATCATCTGAGCTTGATTCATCTTTCTGGATTGGTTCCTCCTTGGTGAGCTTTGGGAAATCTTCTTCCATATCATAGGGTAGACTAACCTTCCTGCATTCATTCTCATACCATGAGTCATTCTCATCAAAGATGACATCTCTGCTTACCTTGAAGCCTTTGTTTGTTGGGTTGTAGAATCTGTATCCCTTTTGGTTCAAATCATAACCAATGAAGATACACTTTTCAGCTTTAGGATCTAGCTTTCCCCTTACTTGTGAGGGAATATGCACATATGCTACACAACCAAAGATTTTGCAATGATCCAGAGAGGGTCTCTTACCATGCCAAGCTTCATATGGTGTCATGCCATCAAGTGATTTGGATGGCAACCTGTTTATGAGATAGGTGGCAGTGGAAACACTCTCTGCCCAAAGACAATTTGGCAACTTCTTTTCATTAAGCATAGACCTAGTTGTTTCTACAATGAGTCTATTCCTTCTTTCAGCTACCCCATTTTGTTCAGGTAAGTACCTTGTAGTAATCTCCCTTTTGATGCCTCTTTCCTGCAAGAAATCTTCAAACTCATTGGAGAAGTATTCTCCTCCACCATCTAACCTTAGCCTCTTCAAGCTTCTTCCTGTTTGGTTTTCAACAAGTGCAAGATACCTCTTGAAACAATTAAACACTTCATCTTTATGCTTCATAAAGTATAAGATGGTCCATCTGCTATAATCATCAATGAAGGACACATAATACCTTGAACCTGAAATGGAAGGGTCCTTGCTAGGTCCCCAAACATTTGTGTGTACCAAGTGTAGGTAGTCTTCATGCATGAAACCTTTCCTTGAATAGGGCAACCTGTGAGACTTACCAAACTGACATGCTCCACATTTGTAAATCATGTGTTGCTTGGATACATTAGGTATCCCAAGCACACATTGATCCCTGCACATTTGTTTTAGGGTTCTTTCACCTATGTGACCTAACCTCTTGTGCCATATTTCTAACTCTGAAAGTGTTTGATCCTTGTAATTATACAAAGCAATGTTCTTGGTGTCTTCTAGCTCAAAACTAAACAATCTACTTGATTTTTCTCCCTTGGCTATCCTTCTGAATCCATGTCTTGGGTCCTCCACATATGCTCCATGTTGTGTGAATCTGACCTGCAAACCTTTCTCCACAATCTGGCCAACACTCATTAGATTCTTGGTGATGGTTGGTACATAGAGTACCCTGCTCAATAGGTTCTGGTTACCATCACATGTCTTCACATTTCCAATCTTAACAACAGAATGTTTAGTATCATCACCTGTTTGTACCTGATGTTTGCCCTTGGGTTCTTCCAAATCAAAAAGTAGTGCCACATTGCCAGCTACATGGTTAGAACATCCTGAGTCAATATAAAATAAATGATCATCATTTGTACCTGCCTTGGAGGTCATATTCATGATCAATAGGGAGTCATCTTGCTCCTCTGTGTAATTGTTGTAGTCGCTTCTATTTCTGAATCCACCTTGGTAGTTACCATTGTGGTTGTGGTTGTAATTGTTATTGTATTGATTGTTGTATCCATTGTAGCCTTGGTGTTGGTTGAATCTGCCTCTCCCTTGAGAGTATCCACCTCTTGAGTAGCCTCTTCCTCTCTGATTCTTGTAGTTCTTGTAGCGTTCATCTGTGGTATGATTGGACAATCCACAAATGTTGCATGGTGATGAGTTGTAGGGTCTCCCCCTACCTGACTTACCTCCTCTGCCCCTGCCTCTTGATGATCTACCTCTCCCTACATAATTAGCTTGGGAGGTAGAGCCTTCTTCATCCTGTTTCTTCCCTTTACCTTTATCCTTAGCTTTCTTATCAGTATAGAGAGCAGAGGGGTTGTACCTTTTCATTGATCTCCTGCCTTTGTAAACTTTGCTTCATGTGTGAATAGTTGGCCCATGAGTGTTGTGAGATTTGGGGTATGCATGTCCATATAGAGGTCCATTGCAGTGGTGAAACTTTCCCACTTATCATCTGCCTTGAGTCCATTTGTTACTTGCCTGACTATTTGCTCCTCTTCAATCTCCTCTCCAATGCTTGCTAATTGGTCTGCCACATCTTTAATCTTGGTCACATACTCTGAGACTGATTGCTTGGGCTGCTTCCTAAGGGTTGTGAATTCAATCCACAGTTGATTCTTCTTAGCCCTTGTGTTGGAAGAAAAGTATGTTGACAAGGTTTCCCAAGCCTCTTGGGAAGTCTTACAATTCCTTACATGAGGTAAAAGAAAGTCAGATATAGAGTTAAGAAGGTAAGACCTTGCCAAAGCATCTTTTGCACACCATTGGTTGAGCCTCTCATGTTCATCCTTGGTGGGAAGTCCTCTAGTTTTGAATGAGGGCAATTCCTCATCTCCTGATATGTATCCAAATAAGCTCCTTCCTTGTAGATAGGTCTTCATCCTTAGAGACCAAGCTTGGTAATTGTTCCTGTCCAATTTGTCAATGAATGAAGGAAAACCATCTCCCATGTCTACCTTATTTGCTCTGATACCACTGTTGGGAGTGATGGTTGGATGCACTCAAGAGATTGAGTTGAAGCTGCTAGACCTGCTTTGCTCCAGCCCTCCTTTGCTTCAGATATGCTTAGTAGACTCCTTGAGCTTCCAAATGATACCAAAATATTCTATATGTACTTTGGAAAAGGTTTGAGTAATGATTAGATCAAAACAGGTAAGTTTGCACTTCACTAGACTTGAAAACTTTCTATTTTGATCTTGATACCTGCTCAATCTTTCACTCAGTGTGACCAGCACACTAACAATTGATCTAATTCCTTCTGGACATATTAAACTAGCTTAGCAAGCTACCATTTGCAAGTGGAATGAGATAAAATGATGGACTATACTCAGAGAAACATGTTTAGCAAAAATATGTACCCCCGACTTTTTAGGAACTCTGCAGAAAAATACCAGAGACCAGTTCGATGGCGATTTCTCAAAAATGGCTGAACCAATTGACTTCAAACTTTGTATGTGTATAGACGACTTTGAGCTGAAGCCAATGTTCTTTGAATCACTTGATTTGCTTCATAAAATCCTGAGATATGCCATGTTGAAGTTGACAGACTTGGAGATGATAACTCAGAGAAACCAGAGATTATGAATGTAATGATATGTATTAATTCACATTGATGTACATTCCCATTGACATGATAAACATTGTCAAATGGTACTCAGAGGTGTAGGCTATGAAAGAGTCCTCACACACTCAAATGTTGATGCAAGGTTGCCTCGGGATCTGAGCTAAGTGGACAAGCTAACCCGCGACTTTTTTGATTGTGTCTTTTATAGAAGTTGAGTTGAGATTTGAATTTGAATTCAAATTCAAATCTCCTTCAATCACTCCTCTAAAAGTAGGGAGATATTCTCTCCAATTACACCATCCAAATTCCAGGACTCTAATCAGTTAGGTGTGTATACATAATGCCAAGTCATTTAGACTTTTACAAGAAGTAAAAAATGTAATAACACATAGGCAAGTGTTCCTATGGTTCTAGCTTCACATAGTGATATCCTTCAAGGGTTCCAAGCCCATCTTCCAAAGTTCCAAGCCAAGTGTGAAGGCTTGAAATGCACCAACAGCTCCCCCTCAAGCCAAACACTTTGGCTTAAGTCTTCATCTTCTTCATCTTTAGTCTTCAATCACATCCTGCAATCCAATCATGGATTTAAATCTGCATAACTCGTTTCCATCCAATGCTTTAGTGAGTAAATCTGCACATTGCATATTAGTAGACACATAAGTCAATTGTATATCTTTGCTTAGTAACTTCTCCCTCACATAGTGGTAATGAACCTCTATGTGTTTGGTTCTGGCATGATATACTGGATTAGCTGCAAGGTGAAGAGAGCTAGTGTTATCTCCAAATATGATTGGTGGCCTTATATATAGGCCTAACTCTGTATATAGAAGCTTCAACCAGATAGCTTCTTGAGTGGCATTGGCAAGCCCTCTATACTCTGCTTCAGTGGATGACAATGCCATTGTAGGTTGTTTCTTGGCTGACCAAGAAATAGGCTTATCTCCTGCAAAACAACTCTAACTTGATGTGCTCCTCCTATCATCCTTGCATCCTGCCCAATCTGCATCTGAATAAACTTTAATGTCAATATCTGATGTATAAGGAAAGTACAAACCATGATTCTGAGTTCCCTTCAAGTACTTCAAGATCTTCTTTGCTGCCTCTAGGTGAGGTACCCTTGGTTTTTGCATGAATTGACTAAGCACACTAACTCCATATGCTATGTCAATTCTTGTCAAGGTAGCATAGTTCAAACTACCTACCATGCTTTGATATCCTGTAATGTCTTGTAATTCATCTCCTTCATGAGCACTTAGCTTTAGGTTGACCTCCATTGGAGTAGTAGATACTTTAGCATCCTGCAAACCAAACTTCTTGACCATATCCTGTACATACTTCTTTTGAGTGATATATATACCTGAGTTGGTGTAGACTAACTCAAGACCTAAGAAGTACTTCAATAATCCAAGATCATTGATCTTGAATTCCTTCATCATCTGTCCTTTGATGTGTCTAATACCATTTACATCATTGCCTGTAATGATGATGTCATCAACATAAACACACAAGTAGATTACCTCTGTACTACTTCTCTTTATGAACAGAGAAGTATCAGCTTTACTCATCACAAATCCTTGGTCTTGGAGATAGGTTGTCAACCTGTAATTCCATGCTCTAGGTGCCTGCTTCAAACCATATAGAGCCTTCTTCAATTTACAAACATAGTTTACCTTCTTGGGATCTTCATAGCCAGGTGGTTGTGACATGTAGACATCTTCAGATATCCACCCATTCAAGAAAGCATTCTTAACATCTAATTGGTACATGTTCCAATTCTTGGATGCAGCTACACTCACCAATATTCTGATAGTTGGCATCTTAGCCACAGGAGAAAATGTCTCCTCATAATCAATGCCTTGGGTTTGTGCAAAACCCTTGGCTACCAACCTAGCTTTGTACCTGTTTATTGTTCCATCTGAATTCCTCTTTAGCTTGTAGATCCATCTGGATCCTATCACCTTCATAGAGTCTTTCTTGGGTACCAAGTCCCAAGTATCACTCTCCTTGAGAGCTTCCAATTCTTCATCCATAGCTTCTTTCCATTCTGGTTTGGTGATTGCTTCTTCATAGGTACCTGGTTCTTCATTCAACAAATCCTTTGCAAGATATACAGAATGTTTAGTTACAAGTGATGTGTCATACCCAAATCTGATAGGCTTCTTCTTTTCTCTCTGAGATCTCCTCATTGCTTGAGTTGAGGATTCTGGTGTATCCTCTAGCTTTTTTATCTTCATCTTTCCTTTGGACTTCCATGCCTTGAATTCCTCAATGTTAATTGTATCATCATCATCTGAGCTTGATTCATCTTTCTGGATTGGTTCCTCCTTGGTGAGCTTTGGGAAATCTTCTTCCATATCATAGGGTAGACTAACCTTCCTGCATTCATTCTCATACCATGAGTCATTCTCATCAAAGATGACATCTCTGCTTACCTTGAAGCCTTTGTTTGTTGGGTTGTAGAATCTGTATCCCTTTTGGTTCAAATCATAACCAATGAAGATACACTTTTCAGCTTTAGGATCTAGCTTTCCCCTTACCTGTGAGGGAATATGCACATATGCTACACAACCAAAGATTTTGCAATGATCCAGAGAGGGTCTCTTACCATGCCAAGCTTCATATGGTGTCATGCCATCAAGTGATTTGGATGGCAACCTGTTTATGAGATAGGTGGCAGTGGAAACACTCTCTGCCCAAAGACAATTTGGCAACTTCTTTTCATTAAGCATAGACCTAGTTGTTTCTACAATGAGTCTATTCCTTCTTTCAGCTACCCCATTTTGTTCAGGTAAGTACCTTGTAGTAATCTCTCTTTTGATGCCTCTTTCCTGCAAGAAATCTTCAAACTCATTGGAGAAGTATTCTCCTCCACCATCTAACCTTAGCCTCTTCAAGCTTCTTCCTGTTTGGTTTTCAACAAGTGCAAGATACCTCTTGAAACAATTAAACACTTCATCTTTATGCTTCATAAAGTATAAGATGGTCCATCTGCTATAATCATCAATGAAGGACACATAATACCTTGAACCTGAAATGGAAGGGTCCTTGCTAGGTCCCCAAACATTTGTGTGTACCAAGTGTAGGTAGTCTTCATGCATGAAACCTTTCCTTGAATAGGGCAACCTGTGAGACTTACCAAACTGACATGCTCCACATTTGTAAATCATGTGTTGCTTGGATACATTAGGTATCCCAAGCACACATTGATCCCTGCACATTTGTTTTAGGGTTCTTTCACCTATGTGACCTAACCTCTTGTGCCATATTTCTAACTCTGAAAGTGTTTGATCCTTGTAATTATACAAAGCAATGTTCTTGGTGTCTTCTAGCTCAAAAGTAAACAATCTACCTGATTTTTCTCCCTTGGCTATCCTTTTGAATCCATGTCTTGGGTCCTCCACATATGCTCCATGTTGTGTGAATCTGACCTGCAAACCTTTCTCCACAATCTGGCCAACACTCATTAGATTCTTGGTGATGGTTTGTACATAGAGTACCCTGCTCAATAGGTTCTGGTTACCATCACATGTCTTCACATTTCCAATCTTAACAACAGAATGTTTAGTATCATCACCTGTTTGTACCTGATGTTTGCCCTTGGGTTCTTCCAAATCAGAAAGTAGTGCCACATTGCCAGCTACAAGCTTAGAACATCTTGAGTCAATATAAAATAAATGATCATCATTTGTACCTGCCTTGGAGGTCATATTCATGATCAATAGGGAGTCATCTTGCTCCTCTGTGTAATTGTTGTAGTCGCTTCTATTTCTGAATCCACCTTGGTAGTTACCATTGTGGTTGTGGTTGTAATTGTTGTTGTATTGATTGTTGTATCCATTGTAGCCTTGGTGTTGGTTGAATCTGCCTCTCCCTTGAGAGTATCCACCTCTTGAGTAGCCTCTTCCTCTCTGATTCTTATAGTTCTTGTAGCGTTCATCTGTGGTATGATTGGACAATCCACAAATGTTGCATGGTGATGAGTTGTAGGGTCTCCCCCTACCTCACTTACCTCCTCTGCCCCTGCCTCTTGATGATCTACCTCTCCCTGCATAATTAGCTTGGGAGGTAGAGCCTTCTTCATCCTGTTTCTTCCCTTTACCTTTATCCTTAGCTTTCTTATCAGTATAGAGAGCAGAGGGGTTGTACCTTTTGATTGATCTCCTGCCTTTGTAAACTTTGCTTCATGTGTGAATAGTTGGCCCATGAGTGTTGTGAGATCTGGGGTATGCATGTCCATATAGAGGTCCATTGCAGTGGTGAAACTTTCCCACTTATCATCTGCCTTGAGTCCATTTGTTACTTGCCTGACTATTTGCTCCTCTTCAATCTCCTCTCCAATGCTTGCTAATTGTTCTGCCACATCTTTAATCTTGGTCACATACTCTGAGACTGATTGCTTGGGCTGCTTCCTAAGGGTTGTGAATTCAATCCACAGTTGATTCTTCTTAGCCCTTGTGTTGGAAGAAAAGTATGTTGACAAGGTTTCCCAAGTCTCTTGGGAAGTCTTACAATTCCTTACATGAGGTAAAAGAAAGTCAGATATAGAGTTAAGAAGGTAAGACCTTGCCAAAGCATCTTTTGCACACCATTGGTTGAGCCTCTCATGTTCATCCTTGGTGGGTAGTCCTCTAGTTTTGAATGAGGGCAATTCCTCATCTCCTGATATGTATCCAAATAAGCTCCTTCCTTGTAGATAGGTTTTCATCCTTAGAGACCAAGCTTGGTAATTGTTCCTGTCCAATTTGTCAATGAATGAAGGAAAACCATCTCCCATGTCTACCTTATTTGCTCTGATACCACTGTTGGGAGTGATGGTTGGATTCACTCAAGAGATTGAGTTGAAGCTGCTAGACCTGCTTTGCTCCAGCCCTCCTTTGCTTCAGATATGCTTAGTAGACTCCTCGAGCTTCCAAATGATACCAAAATATGCTATATGTACTTTGGAAAAGGTTTGAGTAATGATTAGATCAAAACAGGTAAGTTTGCACTTCACTAGACTTGAAAACTTTCTATTTTGATCTTGATACCTACTCAGTCTTTCACTCAGTGTGACCAGCACACTAACAATTGATCTAATTCCTTCTGGACATATTAAATTAGCTTAGCAAGCTACCATTTTCAAGTGGAATGAGATAAAATGATGGACTATACTCAGAGAAACATGTTTAGCAAAAATATATGTACCCCCGACTTTTTAGGAACTCTGCAGAAAAATACCAGAGACCAGTTCGATGGCGATTTCTCAAAAATAGCTGAACCAATTGACTTCAAACTTTGTATGTGTATAGAAGACTTTGAGCTGAATCCAATGTGTTTTGAATCACTTGATTTGGTTCAGTAGATCCTGAGATATGCCCTGTTGAAGTTGACAGACTTGGAGATGATAACTCAGAGAAACCAGAGATTATGAATGTAATGATATGTATTAATTCACATTGATGTACATTCCCATTGACATGATAAACATTGTCAAATGGTACTCAGAGGTGTAGGCTATGAAAGAGTCCTCACACACTCAAATGTTGATGCAAGGTTGCCTCGGGATCTGAGCTAAGTGGACAAGCTAACCCGCGACTTTTTTGATTGTGTCTTTTATAGAAGTTGAGTTGAGATTTGAATTTGAATTCAAATTCAAATCTCCTTCAATCACTCCTCTAAAAGTAGGGAGATATTCTCTCCAATTACACCATCCAAATTCCACGACTCTAATCAGTTAGGTGTGTATACATAATGCCAAGTCATTTAGACTTTTACAAGAAGTAAAAAATGTAATAACACATAGGCAAGTGTTCCTATGGTTCTAGCTTCACATAGTGATATCCTTCAAGGGTTCCAAGCCCATCTTCCAAAGTTCCAAGCCAAGTGTGAAGGCTTGAAATGCACCAACAGCTCCCCCTCAAGCCAAACACTTTGGCTTAAGTCTTCATCTTCTTCATCTTTAGTCTTCAATCACATCCTGCAATCCAATCATGGATTTAAATCTGCATAACTTGTTTCCATCCAATGCTTTAGTGAGTAAATCTGCACATTGCATATTAGTAGACACATAAGTCAATTGTATATCTTTGCTTAGTAACTTCTCCCTCACATAGTGGTAATGAACCTCTATGTGTTTGGTTCTGGCATGATATACTGGATTAGCTGCAAGGTGAAGAGAGCTAGTGTTATCTCCAAATATGATTGGTGGCCTTATATATAGGCCTAACTCTGTATATAGAAGCTTCAACCAGATAGCTTCTTGAGTGGCATTGGCAAGCCCTCTATACTCTGCTTCAGTGGATGACAATGCCACTATAGGTTGTTTCTTGGCTGACCAAGAAATAGGCTTATCTCCTGCAAAACAACTGTAACTTGATGTGCTCCTCCTATCATCCTTGCATCGTGCCCAATCTACATCTGAATAAACTTTAATGTCAATATCTGATGTATAAGGAAAGTACAAACCATGATTCTGAGTTCCCTTCAAGTACTTCAAGATCTTCTTTGCTCCCTCTAGGTGAGGTACCCTTGGTTTGTGCATGAATTGACTAAGCACACTAACTCCATATGCTATGTCAATTCTTGTCAAGGTAGCATAGTTCAAACTACCTACCATGCTTTGATATCCTGTAATGTCTTGTAATTCATCTCCTTCATGAGCACTTAGCTTTAGGTTGACCTCCATTGGAGTAGTAGATACTTTAGCATCCTGCAAACCAAACTTCTTGACCATATCCTGTACATACTTCTTTTGAGTGATATATATACCTGAGTTGGTGTAGACTAACTCAAGACCTAAGAAGTACTTCAATAATCCAAGATCATTGATCTTGAATTCCTTCATCATCTGTCCTTTGATGTGTCTAATACCATTTTCATCATTGCCTGTAATGATGATGTCATCAACATAAACACACAAGTAGATTACCTCTGTACTACTTCTCTTTATGAACAGAGAAGTATCAGCTTTACTCATCACAAATCCTTGGTCTTGGAGATAGGTTGTCAACCTGTAATTCCATGCTCTAGATGCCTGCTTCAAACCATATAGAGCCTTCTTCAATTTACAAACATAGTTTACCTTCTTGGGATCTTCATAGCCAGGTGGTTGTGACATGTAGACTTCTTCAGATATCCACCCATTCAAGAAAGCATTCTTAACATCTAATTGGTACATGTTCCAATTCTTGGGTGCAGCTACACTCACCAATATTCTGATAGTTGGCATCTTAGCCACAGGAGAAAATGTCTCCTCATAATCAATGCCTTGGGTTTGTGCAAAACCCTTGGCTACCAACCTAGCTTTGTACCTGTTTATTGTTCCATCTGAATTCCTCTTTAGCTTGTAGATCCATCTGGATCCTATCACCTTCATTGAGTCTTTCTTGGGTACCAAGTCCCAAGTATCACTCTCCTTGAGAGCTTCCAATTCTTCATCCATAGCTTCTTTCCATTCTGGTTTGGTGATTGCTTCTTCATAGGTACCTGGTTCTTCATTCAACAAATCCTTTGCAAGATATACAGAATGTTTAGTTACAAGTGATGTGTCATACCCAAATCTGATAGGCTTCTTCTTTTCTCTCTGAGATCTCCTCATTGCTTGAGTTGAGGATTCTGGTGTATCCTCTAGCTTTTTTATCTTCATCTTTCCTTTGGACTTCCATGCCTTGAATTCCTCAATGTTAATTGTATCATCATCATCTGAGCTTGATTCATCTTTCTGGATTGGTTCCTCCTTGGTGAGCTTTGGGAAATCTTCTTCCATATCATAGGGTAGACTAACCTTCCTGCATTCATTCTCATACCATGAGTCATTCTCATCAAAGATGACATCTCTGCTTACCTTGAAGCCTTTGTTTGTTGGGTTGTAGAATCTGTATCCCTTTTGGTTCAAATCATAACCAATGAAGATACACTTTTCAGCTTTAGGATCTAGCTTTCCCCTTATCTGTGAGGGAATATGCACATATGCTACACAACCAAAGATTTTGCAATGATCCAGAGAGGGTCTCTTACCATGCCAAGCTTCATATGGTCTCATGCCATCAAGTGATTTGGATGGCAACCTGTTTATGAGATAGGTGGCAGTGGATACACTCTCTGCCCAAAGATAATTTGGCAACTTCTTTTCATTAAGCATAGACCTAGCTGTTTCTACAATGAGTCTATTCCTTCTTTCAGCTACCCCATTTTGTTCAGGTGAGTACCTTGTAGTAATCTCCCTTTTGATGCCTCTTTCCTGCAAGAAATCTTCAAACTCAATAGAGAAGTATTCTCCTCCACCATCTGACCTTAGCCTCTTCAAGCTTCTTCCTGTTTGGTTTTCAACAAGTGCAAGATACCTCTTGAAACAATTAAACACTTCATCTTTATGCTTCATAAAGTATAAGATGGTCCATCTGATATAATCATCAATGAAGGACACATAATACCTTGAACCTGAAATGGAAGGGTCCTTGCTAGGTCCCCAAACATCTGTGTGTACCAAGTCTAGGTAGTCTTCATGCATGAAACCTTTCCTTGAATAGGGCAACCTGTGAGACTTACCAAACTGACATGCTCCACATTTGTAAATCATGTGTTGCTTGGATACATTAGGTATCCCAAGCACACATTGATCCCTGCACATTTGTTTTAGGGTTCTTTCACCTATGTGACCTAACCTCTTGTGCCATATTTCTAACTCTGAAAGTGTTTGATCCTTGTAATTATACAAAGCAATGTTCTTGGTGTCTTCTAGCTCAAAAGTAAACAATCTACCTGATTTTTCTCCCTTGGCTATCCTTCTGAATCCATGTCTTGGGTCCTCCACATATGCTCCATGTTGTGTGAATCTGACCTGCAAACCTTTCTCCACAATCTGGCCAACACTCATTAGATTCTTGGTGATGGTTGGTACATAGAGTACCCTGCTCAATAGGTTCTGGTTACCATCACATGTCTTCACATTTCCAATCTTAACAACAGAATTTTTAGTATCATCACCTGTTTGTACCTGATGTTTGCCCTTGGGTTCTTCCAAATCAGAAAGTAGTGCCACATTGCCAGCTACATGGTTAGAACATCCTTAGTCAATATAAAATAGATGATCATCATTTGTATGTGCCTTGGAGGTCATATTCATGATCAATAGGGAGTCATCTTGCTCCTCTGTGTAATTGTTGTAGTCCCTTCTATTTCTGAATCCACCTTGGTAGTTACCATTGTGGTTGTGGTTGTAATTGTTGTTGTATTGATTGTTGTATCCATTGTAGCCTTGGTGTTGGTTGAATCTGTCTCTCCCTTGAGAGTATCCACCTCTTGAGTAGCCTCTTCCTCTCTGATTCTTGTAGTTCTTGTAGCATTCATCTGTGGTATGATTGGACAATCCACAAATGTTGCATGGTGATGAGTTGTAGGGTCTCCCCCTACCTGACTTACCTCCTCTGCCCCTGCCTCTTGATGATCTACCTCTCCCTGCATAATTAGCTTGGGAGGTAGAGCCTTCTTCATCCTGTTTCTTCCCTTTACCTTTATCCTTAACTTTCTTATCAGTATAGAGAGCAGAGGGGTTGTTACCTTTTGATTGATCTCCTGCCTTTGTAAACTTTGCTTCATGTGTGAATAGTTGGCCCATGAGTGTTGTGAGATCTGGGGTATGCATGTCCATATAGAGGTCCATTGCAGTGGTGAAACTTTCCCACTTATCATCTGCCTTGAGTCCATTTGTTACTTGCCTGACTATTTGCTCCTTTTCAATCTCCTCTCCAATGCTTGCTAATTGGTCTGCCACATCTTTAATCTTGGTCATATACTCTGAGACTGATTGCTTGGGCTGCTTCTTAAGGGTTGTGAATTCAATCCACAGTTGAATCTTCCTAGCCCTTGTGTTGGAAGAAAAGTATGTTGACAAGGTTTCCCAAGTCTCTTGGGAAGTCTTACAATTCCTTACATGAGGTAAAAGAAAGTCAGATATAGAGTTAAGAAGGTAAGACCTTGCCAAAGCATCTTTTGCACACCATTGGTTGAGCCTCTCATGTTCATCCTTGGTGGGTAGTCCTCTAGTTTTGAATGAGGGCAATTCCTCATCTCCTGATATGTATCCAAATAAGCTCCTTCCTTGTAGATAGGTCTTCATCCTTAGAGACCAAGCTTGGTAATTGTTCCTGTCCAATTTGTCAATGAATGAACGAAACCATCTCCCATGTTTACCTTATTTGCTCTGATACCACTGTTGGGAGTGATGGTTGGATTCACTCAAGAGATTGAGTTGAAGCTGCTACACCTGCTTTGCTCCAGCCCTCCTTTGCTTCAGATATGCTTAGTAGACTCCTTGAGCTTCCAAATGATACCAAAATATGCAATATGTACTTTGGAAAAGGTTTGAGTAATGATTAGATCAAAACAGGTAAGTTTGCACTTCACTAGACTTGAAAACTTTCTATTTTGATCTTGATACCTGCTCAGTCTTTCACTCAGTGTGACCAGCACACTAACAATTGATCTAATTCCTTCTGGACATATTAAATTAGCTTAGCAAGCTACCATTTGCAAGTGGAATGAGATAAAATGATGGACTATACTCAGAGAAACATGTTTAGCAAAAATATATGTACCCCCGACTTTTTAGGAACTCTGCAGAAAAATACCAGAGACCAGTTCGATGGCGATTTCTCAAAAATGGCTGAACCAATTGATTTCAAACTTTGTATGTGTATAGAAGACTTTAAGCTGAATCCAATGTGCTTTGAATCACTTGATTTGGTTCAGTAGATCCTGAGATATGCCCTGTTGAAGTTGACAGACTTGGAGATGATAACTCAGAGAAACCAGAGATTATGAATGTAATGATATGTATTAATTCACAATGATGTACATTCCCATTGACATGATAAACATTGTCAAATGGTACTCAGAGGTGTAGGCTATGAAAGAGTCCTCACACACTCAAATGTTGATGCAAGGTTGCCTCGGGATCTGAGCTAAGTGGACAAGCTAACCCGCGACTTTTTTGATTGTGTCTTTTATAGAAGTTGAGTTGAGATTTGAATTTGAATTCAAATTCAAATCTCCTTCAATCACTCCTCTAAAAGTAGGGAGATATTCTCTCCAATTACACCATCCAAATTCCACGACTCTAATCAGTTAGGTGTGTATACATAATGCCAAGTCATTTAGACTTTTACAAGAAGTAAAAAATGTAATAACACATAGGCAAGTGTTCCTATGGTTCTAGATTCACATAGTGATATCCTTCAAGGGTTCCAAGCCCATCTTCCAAAGTTCCAAGCCAAGTGTGAAGGCTTGAAATGCACCAACAAGGAGCAAGACAAAAATGGGGGCATGCAACCACAAGAGGACGTGGACTTCTGCATGGAGATCAACAACGATGAATGTCCAACTAGCAAAAGGAAAGTCCTGAATACTGTATTAGGGCTGGTATGACTGCACCACGCTAGAAAAAGCTGGAGCACTACAGAAGGGGAAAAGGGGACGTGCATGTGGAGAGGGAGTGTGATCGTGTTAGGAGGAAGCTAGGAAGAGAGGAAGCGGCTTTTCATGAGTGCAGGCTGTTCTCGGGGCAAAAGAAGGAAAGAAGCGGACTAATTCCGCATTGAGTTTTTGTTGCCAAATGTGACATTTATAATGAGGCCCAATGGGAGACATTTTGCCAGAAGTATCAGTTTTGCACATTAAAATAGCGTTCAATAACTTCTACTCCTGGTGAGATGAGCACTGAACGATATCAGTGAAGCAGAAGAATTGGAAGATGGGAAATATTTCGCAGAAGATTATCTAAAATAGCGAAGATCATACGGAATGATATAAGTGATTTGATTGCTAAATTCTCTTGAATACAAACCAAGCTGATTGTACATAAACCTGTGCGCTCGTTCTTATTACAGTAAATGCATTCTACGCTATCTATGCTATTCTTCATAGTTTTATTTTATGATTTGCTCTCTATAAAGGATGATTTTGACACAGTGGTTCAATATCAATGCTTAAATACTCTATGATCTAATTTCAACTCTTCACTTACGTCACTGATTCGAAGCCTGCACATAGATGCAATTACTATCACATCATACTGTTGTCTTTGGATTTGTGAATAGAATATAACAACTTTGTGCTTGGACATAGGTTATTTTTACCTTCATATCATGAAGATTACTTTTTATTGGAATTTTCAGGTGGGAAATTAGCAAATTCCATTGCTTACGCCAATCATGCATCAACAATGAATCTGTTTTAATTTTTTCGTGAAACGCAATGGAATAGATTTATGCAAATTATCTTTGTTTTGGAATTATGTGAGTGATTCCATAACGTATAGCTTTAGAAGCCTATCCTCTTTCCACGTGCCTGAACAAATGTTAGAATAAGGATATTTAATGGAAAACACTTTTACAACTAGTCATGGTTCTCTGTCATTTTTTTTATGATATGTCAACTCTTCGCGCAAACAGCTAATGATCTTGTCTATTGTGTTTTCTAATCAGATATGGACACATATCCGAATGGTTTTTTGTTTAGACCAATGAGACGATAAAATTGGGTTGCCCTTAAACGATCCATTTCAGTGCTGGAAATTTTCTCCTTTATATCTATACTTCACAGACGAATAATAGTATGTGAAACTATCTAATTGCTTGCTTCAGCTCTGACTTGCTTCATCCTGTCTGTACTCTGTACTGTCTAGTATTATGCCAGGAAGGGCAATGGATAGTACTCTGTATTCGGAGAAGTACGATGAGAGCTTAGAATCCGTTCTTGATATTCATTGGATTTAGTGCACACATAGGAGAAGATGAATCCCATTCGCTTGAAAGGGATATAGTCATATCAGACGGAGAGAAAGTGCAGATAGAGGCATCATAGAGGTTGTAACATTTAACAGGTTATTTTCAATATTGCACCAAGAACACCACATGCCACAATCATGAGGGTAATGGGCAATGAGCGAAACTGAGTAAAGAGCTAGAGGAACTTTCTTAAAATAATCTATAATCTGATCTATAACTGTTTTGCCTCTTTATGTCAGCATATGTGCTTCACGGTATATAAGGTTCTATGCAAACTCATATAGATTCATATGCAAATTACTACATTATATTTGCTAGATGAGAATGCATTCATCGTGACCTTACACATTGACACATTGTACATTCTTATAGTATGTGTTGTATTAATGAACACATTGTGTTTCCATATCTAAAATATGAAAACGATCAATATCAGCATGGACTTTTATGAACGAATGTTTGATGTTTCTTAGATAGATAGATAGATAGATATATAGATAGATAGATAGATAGATAGATAGATAGATAGATAGATAGATAGATAGATAGATAGATAGATAGATAGATAGATAGATAGATAGATAGATAGATAGATAGATAGATAGATACATAGATAGATAGATAGATAGATAGATAGATAGATAGATAGATAGATAGATAGATAGACAAATAGATAGATAGATGGATGCATCGATGGATGGATGGATGGATAGATAGATAGATAGATAGATAGATAGATAGAAAGGTAGGTAGATAGATGGATAGATAAATAGATAGATAGATAGATCAATAGATAGATCGATAGATAGATAGATATATAGATATGTCCATAGATAGATAGATAGATCCATAGATAGATAGATAGATCCATAGATAGATAGATAGATATATAGATAGGTCCGTAGATAGATAGATAGATAAATCCATAGATAGATAGATATATAGATAGATAGATAGATAGATAGATAGATACATTGATACATAGATACATAGATAGATAGATACATACACACACACACACACACACACACACACACATATATATATATATATATATATATATATATATATATATATATATATATATATATATATATATATATATACATACACACACACATATACATATACATATACATATACATATACACATATATATATATATATATATATATATATATATATATATATATATATATATATATATATATATATATATATATATAGAGAGAGAGAGAGAGAGAGAGAGAGAGAGAGAGAGAGAGAGAGAGAGATAGATAGGTAGATACATAGATAGATAGATAGATAGATAGATAGATAGATAGATAGATAGATAGATAGATAGATAGATAGATAGATAGATAGATAGATAGATAGATAGATAAATAGAAAGATAGATAGATAGATAGATAAATACATGCATACATGGATAGATAGATAGATAGATAGATAGATAGATAGATAGATAGATAGATAGATAGATAGATAGATAGATAGATAGATAGATAGAATGTATTGATCGATGTATCTATCTATCTATCTATCTATCTATCTATCTATCTATCTATCTATCTCTCTCTCTCTCTCTCTATCTATCTATCTATCTATCTATCTATCTATCTATCTATCTATCTATCTATCTATCTATCTATCTATCTATCTATCTATCTATCTGTTGGTGCAAGGCAATCAACAATTGAAGTTTTGATGAAGTTTTGAAGTCAAGGATTGAAGAAAAGATCAAGTCATGAAGCATGAAGAAAGTACAGGTTCAGAGAATGAAGATGTGTATACATATGTACATTAATTTAGAGTTAGTTCACTTACAGTTTTGTATGGTCATGAACTTGTACATATTTGCCTATATATACAAGGAATAATGTCGGGGGAAATATGAGAGAGCATGTGAATAGAAAAATTAGAAGTTGTATGACCCATTAGACACTTTAGAAGTGAGTAAGATCTCTCTCATGACTCATATGTAATGTTTTCCCGAAATGAAGAAAAGTTTCACCCGATATTTCTGAGATTTCTCCTTTTGTGTTGAGTCTTTTGTGACATGCTTTTTTACAAGTCTAAGTCTATAGTTGGTTGACCTCTGTACAAAGTTTCAGCTTCTAACTGTGTTGAGGCTGAGAGAATCGAGTGTAGGAACATTTACATGTGTAAATGTAAAGAGAGAAGTTGCAAAAGGTGCAAAATTTGATGCTAATGTATTGGTTATTTCTCCTTCCACAGTGTAAAGTTTTGAGCAAGCAAGCACTCATTCTTTAAGTTGGAAGGTAAGCTATCTATGTCTAAAAGCATTTGATTAAAGGGCTTCTAGTTTGGGAGAACCAAGCTTTAGAAGTTGTAGGTGTCAAACTTGACTGTACATAACTACAATTTTAGATATAGGGGACTTGTTAAGATCATTTTTCAAGATCTACTGAGTCTTTTGGAATGGTTTAACTTGGACGAGATGTGCAAACTATAGGTGACACCTTGTGCAAAGTTTTGCAAAAAACTTTACACATTTGATAAGTCAATGAGTGAGTTATGTGCAATAGACTTTCTGTGTAGTCAGCTTCTTCACAGTTTGTTCAAGATTTTGAAAATTGAGTATTGATCCTCCAAATTGGTGAAGGTTTTAAGTTATTCTTGATATAGACGTGCTCTAAATTCAAGGATAACGTGTTCTTTTGGAGATTAACACTCTCCATCAGTGGTATCAGAGCAGGAAGTATCAAATTGAAGAAAGGAGGACCTCGACTGCTGCAGTTATAAAGAATTCAACATTTGAAGATACAAAAGGTGAAAGCTTGAAAGCAAAGCTTGAAAAGGATGCCAGAAGATATCAAGGAAGACAAAAGGAACTTCATTCGAAGCAAAGGTAACATTATTCCTCATAAAGCTTGAAGGATTTAATACACAGGTGAAGAAAGGATGGGAGATTCTCTTCAGATAGAGAAATTGGATAGAGAGAACTATCCAGCATGGTTAATGAGGATGGAAGCTCATCTTATGAGCAAAGACTTAATAGGTTATATTATAGGTGAAGAAGAAAAGCCTTAGTTCAGAGATCCTAGTGTTCCAACTAGGGATGAATTGTCAGATTTGAAGACTTGGATGAAGAGAGATGCTCAAGCTAGGAGCATTATCTATATTAATGACTACTTGCTACCTCACTTTAGAGGTCTTGAAAGTGCAAGTAATATATGGAATGCTTTGGAGGAGCATTTCCAAAACACCACAAAGTCAAGGAAGGCATGCTTGTGGGCAGAGCTTACCACATTCAAGAAGAAGGCCTCTCAATCTATCTCAGATTAAGTAACAAGGATGAAGGACATTGCAGATGCATTAGGAGCAGTTGATGAAGATATTGCGGAGGATAAATTGGTAAGGCAAATCCTCACAGGTTTGAGAGGTGATGCCAAATGGAAGCCATTCATTTTGTCTATTGAATTATCACTAGATGATTTTACTCCTGATTTGAATCAGTTGCTAGGACACATTCTAACCTTTGAGCAGGATGTCAAAGGTGAAAGTGATAAAAGTGTAGGTCAAGCAATGTATTCAAAGGATAAGAAGAAGAATAGCAAAGGGAAGCAACAAGCAAATGAAGATGAAGGTAAAACTAGCCAAGCAAACTTCCTAAGAGGAAGAGGAGGTGGCAAAGGTAGAGGAAGAGGCAGAAGTAATAAAGATGGAGTCAAAGCTTGTTGGATTTGTGGTAAGACAAATCACTTAGCTCATGATTGTTGGCATAATACTCAGAATAATGGTGGATATAATCAGAACTTTAATTCAAGGGGAAGAGGTGGCAGAAATCAAAGAGGTAATTTCAGAGGTAGAGGTAGTAGAGGTTACTTTGGAAGACATGCAGGTAGAGGATTCCAAAGTCAACAATACAACAATAGCTACTATAATTATGCTTCAGACCAGAAGGAGGATTCAACATTGATAATGAATGCAACTTGTGAAAGGCAAAGTGAAGACCAAAGAGTCTTCTACATTGACTCAGGGTGTAGCAATCACCTGAGTGGCAACATAGCTTTGATGATTGATTTGGAGAATAAGGTAACTAATCAGGTAGTTCAAATAGGTGACAATACAAAGCACAATGAGAAGTCAACTGGATCAGTAAAGGCCAAGAATGGAAGTACTCTCTTGAGTAAGGTTTTGTATGTTCCTACAATTCCAAAGAATCTGATAAGTGTAGGACAAATTGTTTGAACAAGGTTATGAAGTTAGGTTCACTAATGAAGGAGTTTTTGTGGAAGACCCTAGCAATGGGTATAAACAAATTGTTTCAGGGAAGAAAGAAGGAAGATTGTTCACATTGAAGGCTCAAGGTAACATTGGTCAGGCCTTGTTCACCTATGGAGGACATAAGATCTCTGAGTTAGATCTTTGGCACAAAAGGCTTGGACATTTCAATGAAAGACGTATCAAAGATATGGTTAACAATGGTCTCTTCTCAACAAAATGGTGTAGCAGAAAGGAGGAATAGAACTCTTGTTGAGTTTGCAAGATCCATGATGAAGGAGAAAAATTGCCCAAATTATTTGTAAAGTTGAGGTTGTAAATACAGCCACATATTTGGTCAATAGATTACCATGTAAAGCTTTGTAGGGTATGACACCATATGAGGCATGGTGGGGTAAGAGACCTACTCTAGATCATTTCAAAGTTTTTGGATGTTTGGCATATGCATATGTGCCATCTCAATTAAGGCACAAATTGGAACCTAAAGCTGAAAAGTATGTGTTCATTGGATATGATGATAAGCAAATGGGATATAGGTTGTGGAGTCCATCCACAAAACAATTCCTTGTATCAAAGGATGTTACACTTGATGAGCAAGGTACTTGGTATGCAGGAACAATCAATATTTATGCAAGTGATGAAGAAGTTGTGAATCAAAAGAAAGGTAAATCAAAGCTTCAGATATTTGATGAAGAGGAGAACAATGAAGTACAAGTTGAAGTTGAAGAAGTGCAAAGGTTTGATCCAGAGTGTGATGAACCAAAAACCTCAAGGAGTGGAGAACTCAGAAGGTCATCAAGACACAAATGGCAACCTGCAAGGTATAGTTGTGCCACTTCTTTTTAGCTACCAAAGATTATGCTTATATGATAAAGGCAGATGAAGATCCTTCTACATATGAAGAGGCAAAAGGTAAGGAAAATTGGGAGAAAGCTATGCAGGAAGAGTATGATGCATTGATGGAGAATCAGACATGGGATTTGGTTCCTAAGCCAAATAGTGAGAAGATCATTGGATGCAAATGGGTCTACAAGACAAAGAGATTTGAAGATGGAAGTGTGTCTAGGTATAAAGCTAGACTTATTGTGAAAGGGTTTGCTCAGACATATGGTATACATTATGATGAGACTTATAGTCCTGTGGCAAAGATGACAACCACCAAGACACTCATAGCCATTGCTGCATGTAAAGGTTGGAAAAGGATTTAGAAATGAAAGGTATCCAGACCATGTATGTAAGCTCAAGAGAGCTTTGTATGGTTTGAAGCAGGCCCCAAGGGCATGGAATTATAGACTTGTGAAGTTCTTGAAAGAACTTGGTTTCCAAGTATCTAAAGCAGATAGTAGCTTGCTTGTTAAAGCAAGTGATGATGGGTTCATTTACATGTGCATATATGTTGATGATATAATTCTTATAGGTACAGATGAGAGAGGCATTCAAAGCCTAAAGAAGCAAATGGAGAAAGAGTTCAAGATTAGTGACTTGGGAGACTTGTCATACTTCTTGGTCATGGAGATCTCATACACTCAACATGGAGTGTATGTAGCTCAAGAAAGGTATTTGAAAAACTTGTTGGTCAAGTTTAAAATGGATGATTGCAGGGTAGCACCTACTCCAATGGAGGTGAATCACAAATTGAGCACATATGGAGGAGAAGAGTTCAAGGACATGAAGCTATTCAAAGTTTGGTTGGTAATTTGATCTATGCTACATTAACTAGGCCTGATTTGTCATATGCAATTGGAGTATTGTCTCAATTCATGCATTGTCCTAGGAAAGAACATTGGGTTGCAGGACAAAGATTTTTGAGGTACATTAAGGGTACACTCAAAGAAGGTTTGTATTATGGTTTTACATCAAATACAAACATCAAGATTTATAGTGA